>VWYO01006276.1:56578-92747 GCA_013400275.1 Rhadina sibilatrix
AACCTAAAAAAAAAAAAAGTCATCTTTTATTTCATATTAAGAAAACATTATACTCAAGAATTTTTGCCAGAAAAAGTTAGAGTGAGGGTCAGTTAGAAGCAACTTAGCCATTGTTTAAGAGTGGGAAAAAGATGATGAGGGCCTCCATGTTCATTCTGGTTTATTTATGTTATTTCTGATATGGACACATATACTGCTGATATTAAACTGAAAATCATCATTCTTCCTTACAGACTTGTCTCATTAAGCTAAAGACTTTTTGAAGAGATTAGCAGTTTAGCTCTTAATGTTTCACCCAAAGCAGAAATTCACTGTGAAGATGCCATTCTTAGTTCTGTAATTTCTTTGTGATTTCAAAGCAAATGATTTCTATTTATTTCAGTGCAAGTAAAGGGAATAAAACCTAAGGATGTGGCGATTTCCTCTTGTATGACTCAAAACCTAGCTACCCTTCTTTATTCCAATCAAAATATTTCAAGCCACTGGAATGTATTGTAGTCTGGTTCCTTTGTGCATTTGGGATCAAATACAGCCAAGATACTTCAGTTTTTAAATAGTCTTCTATATTGTAGAGCTGATTGTTTTTCCTCCTAATAAAAAGTTAATTAAAGTCTGCTGCATACAGTTGGATTCATTTTATAACACAGCATGTGATACACAGCTCCACCACAAAAAAAACCCCTCTGTTCCTTTTTCTTTTTTTTGCTTGGTTGCTTTAACAAGGGAAATTTCATCATGTGAAATGTGCACCAGCATAAATTCTGCGCTCAGTCCTTCCCACTGTTCCCCATCCAACCACATTCATTTAAAAGACGTGTCCCCATTCCACAAGGATATTCCTTTCCAGCAAGCCAAACCTTCTGCTTTGGCACAAGCACACTAGAAAACTGGGTGATGAAGCCTAGAGCGGTGCTCTGATCTCATACCATTTGTTGCTTTGGAATATGCTCCCAAGAAACTCATTTGGCAGAGAAGAAGGAGACATTTTGTACCTCTGCCACATCCCAGGCTGATTCTCTCCCTCCGACCTGACTCAAAGCAAAATTTCACATCATAGGGAGGTGCAGCCCAAAGTCCATTCAACTTATGGCTGCTGTCAAAAGATGTCACAAAACATGGCTGACATAATTTCCAACCTACTCCTACCCTGGAGTAGATGGGAACAGAGAAATAAGTTTCACTGGATGCACCAGCCCAATTCTCTATAATAATACTAATATAATAATACTAATATAATACTACTAAATAATAAAGACCTTTTTTTCAGTGGAAGATTCATCACTCAACAGAGCAAAAATTTAGGGTCCTCAGGGTAGAGCACAGAGAAATGTGTATGCAAAAGGAATAAAATATCTGTCTCACTGACATCTATCAGCATTTCTGTCATAACTGAAGCCCCATGACCAGTTTGCCGAGTGGTTACAGTGTGACCTTCATCTTGTTCAACTGCAGATCAATAAGTTTGTAAGTCATAAACCTAAAAGAAAGAGAGTTCTTTTTAAGAGCTCAAGGTATTTTACAGAGGAGGAAACTGATGATGCTGAGATGATGCAAATGTGGTGATCACCTTAGGCAGCAATAGAGTGGGACAGTTCTGAGAAGAAAAATCTGGTGGATTTCTGGAAGACCAGTGTTATGTTCTAATTGTTTTGAAACTAGAAGAAGGAAAATAAAAGAAAGTTGTTTTTTCTTTTTTTTTTTTTTTTCCCTCAGTAAACCCATCATAGGTCAATCAGTGCTTTCAGTAACAAAAGAAAAAAAAAAAAAGAGAAGGATCATCTGGTTCTTCATCAGCTGTGCAGTACATACTCTTCCAGTTGCTGTCATTTCCTAGCTCTTCAAAGGATTTAGTACTTTCTTTTTCACCCCTTCCAAAACAGAACAATAAGGACTATAGGGACCAAAATTATTCAACGACATGGTACAGTTTCCTCAATAAAAACCAGCTGGTGCTGCACAAATCAACAGCCCAGCCATGGACTAGCTTGCTGTTTGCAATCCTGTGCTCTCAACAGTAAGAACCATATTGCTTTGTTTAAGCAGAATGCAACTCAGCATGAGCCATGAGATGAGAAAAATAGATAATGAAGACACAGCACCCTGCAACCTTTTGCTGAGTTTTAATTCCAATGTGAACAGTTGCACAGACTTAATTAGAAATTGATGGAGCACTGCTGCTAGAGAGAGACAGCTGACACAAAGCATTCCAAGGTGCCTTGGACAAAGGTCAGTCAAAAACTCTATCTTGCATAAACACTACAAATGCAAATTTCATCATTTTTATAGAGTCAGATTTTCTGCAAGAACACATGTGCTTTTAGTCATCTATTTGTTCACATCCTCAAGTGTGGTAGATACAACATTTGGCTAGGAGAGCCTAAACTGAACAATGGCTTGGAGGACTGAATCAACCTTGTTTCCTTGTTTTTCTTATATTTGCCCTTTTCACAGAGATATTGCCACATTTCTTCTTTAAGATAACTGCTTATTTACTAGAGGAAAAAAAAAATGTTCCAGATAGCTGAAAGATTAGCAGAGACAGATATGAAGCTTGGCGGTCTGGGAAAGGTTATCTAAATCCTGAATAAAACATAATTTTTAATGGAGGCTAAGCAAACTTATCTGGAATATGGAGATGAAAAATACAGGACCACTTGAATAAACAGTGATGTCATGAAATGGTCACATGAAATATGTCAAGTGTCATTCTGAGGCCACAACTGGTCATGAGATCAATAAATCCGAATGAAACCTGAAGGTCACTTATCTTTGTTTCTGCAGCAAGAGAACTAATGCAAGGAGAGACTATCACAAGAGTATTTTACATGTGTAGCCATTCAGCCACTAATTATGGATGAGGCTATTGCTTCCACAGCTAGCTACAGTGCCCTGCTGTGACTGGCAAAGGAGAAAGTTTTTTCTGCAGAATGGCTGCAGCTTGGCATCACAGTGTCAACACTTGGGGTTTATCTGAGTACAAAGACAGCCTTCTGATTGTGAGAGATATTCCAGTTCTCTTAGAAACTACAAGAAATTGCCTCTGCTGCTGGGACCAGACTCTGACCTGGGTGGCTGCATTCCATCTTCTGTGGTAGCCTGGCCTCAGGTCCCTATTCCTCTAAACCACCACAGTTTGGGATTCAGATAAAAGCTTTCTGTTTACTCTTATCTCTGTTACGAGAGGTAGGCTTAGTTTGATGTCAGAAAACCTCACCAATTTTGGTTTTGTTCTGCTAGTTCGGTCATGGGATGGCTCATACCAGTGTTCCTTTATGATTAAACCCCAGTGGTTGAATGGGTAAGATGGTAACATTCCAGTTTTAGAAAATTTCTGTTTATAAAACACAGATGAAACTGGCAATGGCCTTTTACCTTAAATGATGCTAATTTTTGCAACCAAAGTGGTAGAGCTTGTCAAAAAGTACTTGAGGATCTGGCATTTCTCATGTTCTGAAATTGAAGCTATATAGTCTCTGTTTTTACATTAAACTTACCAAGAATTTCAAGCAGCAGAGAGTACGATATGGTTTTTTCTTGGCTTTTATGAAAAATAATCTAGTGATTTATTCTTTGAGACTTGCTGCAATGCACAAAATCCTGCTGCAAGCTTACTCAGAAGAAACACACCAAGATTCAATTATCCATTAAAAGCAGAAGAGTTTATAACAGCAAAGTTTGTAATAGCAAATATTATAAAGTTTTTAATGGCAAAGGCAAGAGGCAAGAGGCAAAATCCTTCTGAGGCAGAAGTTCAGTGTAGTCAGCAGAATTATGCCACAAAACTGTATCCTCTTTAGAAAAGTTGCCTTATTCAGTGAGATGCTTCCCAGCATATCCAGTGGAAAAATTGGTTTTGATGGGTTTTAACCAGTGGAGAAGTTATCTTTTGTGTGGCAGGCCCTCAGGACTTTGGTCAGCCACAGTCTTGAAACCCATGCTTTCCTATGGTTAGATGATATAAATACCAAGCTTTAAAAGAGATGAAAGTAGAGACAAGCTCTAGGAGCAGGGCTTAAATTTTCTATAAATATTCACCTAAATATAGTGCAGCTATTTCTAAAACACAGGACACACATTTCAACAAATAGACCTAACAAGTCTTTGGACCAAATGTTGTAAAAAATTGTGCCCTGGCAAAATTTTCATTTTGTCATTCCCTTCAGCTCTTAAAAAAGTATCTCCAGCTCCTCAAAGAAAATTTCTCTACTTCCTGACAGGTTCTTTCACTGTTGACACAGGCCACCACAGAAATGCCTATAAATACTCACATTTTTAGCATGTATGGACAGGTTTACATCTGTAGAGCTCAACATGCTCAGCAAAAGGAAGTAAAGAACAGATTTTCATCATCCAGATGAGGAAGATTCTTATCACACTGCAGATTTCTATATCAAGACAATAGATTTTACTGCAGCTAGTTCAAACCTCCTCTGCTGAGCACAGTCCCCTATGAGAGCAGGCCTTTTTGCATAGAAAAGCTCTGTTTATCACAGGCAAGGGCACTGCAGTCTGGCCAAGTGCAACTAGTCTAAGCTGACACAAGTTTGTAGCAAAGACAAGTTGATGGACCCTTGAGACTGGCAGCAAAAATTCCCTAAGAAAGTTTTTAAACTGAGAATTTGATGAACACATAATTGGCTGCTGAACGAAGACAGCAGTTAAATAAAAAGAGTAGATTACACTGTGATGTCCAGGCTGGGGCAATCACATCTCTCCTTCCCACTGTAACAGAGAATTGAGTAGACTACAGTGAATATGAGAGGCAGCTGCTTAAAAACTACTGAAATCAGGGTTTTTTTCCTCACATCTTTACTGCTTTTGTCTCTCTGCAGAATCAGGTTTGGTGAATCCTTGGACTGAGTTAGATTTCTGTTGAAGGAGCATAGATAGAGGTATTTCTCACTGTAACTCTTCACTTGCATAGGTCCTGTTTAACTGAGGAGAGGAATAGTCAAGACAACCTCTATGTTTCTTCCAACAGAACTATCTTCTTAATGCCTCACTTATTCCCCATGAGTGTATAACTCCCCTTTGGTTTCCATCTCTGCTTAACATATCTGTTTATCATACCCTTTCCTCAGCTGGGGCAGCACCAGGAAACTGAACTTTTTTTGCTTGCGCTTGGAAACTGAAAAGAATTAGTTCCTAAAGTCCTCCTTTCTTCAGTGGTTGACCTGGCTGAAATACAGCTAAGCTGGTACCAGGCATAACCTTGGGTCATGACAAAGAGTTGTCACCAGCTGGGGCCAATTTTTTTTNTTTGTGGAGCATATTTGGGAAGGAGTTGTCATTCATAAGATCTGTCACTATAAGATATAGAAAGACTGAATATTATGAGTGGTGGTAATGGAGTGGCACTGATCTATCCTCTTTTATCCCAACAGGGGATAGTCTAGTTCTCAGATGGTCTGGTTCTTGCTTCGCAGTCAGCATTCTTCCTGTCCAGATTGTCACAGGAGGAGCCTTCTTTGGATGAGGTGCAGTGTCCCCAGTGTTTGATAGCCTACAGTGTGCTATGGTTAGAAGCTAGAATAGAGGGTGACCACAGTGACCACACTGTGAACTAAGGTGTGAACTGCACAGGGTAGGGCTGTAGCAACACAGAGTGGAGGAGTCAGATCAGCTGAGGCTATAAAGCGGGCATGTGGTAAATGATGCTGCTAGAATTGAAATATGTCAGTCTACTTCACAGACATGAGTAGGACTCAAGGCAGACCAAATTAATGCTGAAGTGAAAGTGCCACCCTTTTCTTTCTCTGCAAAATGGATAGATTAACACATTGGTACTTTGCAGTGGGGTTACCAGAATTAATGCATTAGTGCAGCAGAGATTTTGTCTTTCCTGTAGCTTAAATAACAGCAGCCTGAGAGGTGCCCTGTAGAATATCTAGCCAGTGCCAGATGCTGGAGGGGACAAGATTGAGGATAGAGAAGTGGGGTTTTTCTTGCATTGAAACTCCTTAAGATAAATCATTTCCTTAGTCATGTCAGGCAAGTTTGGCCAGTGATATATTTGGAGTTGAAAGGCTGTGGGTTTTGTCTCCATTGTCTCTGTTTTGGCACACAGGCATAATGAGTTTCACTAACCAACAGTACAAGTATTCATTAGCCCTGGCTGCTGTTGACCATGGGAGTCAACCTGATTTCTTCATGCTCCTTTTTTAGAAACTTTCAAATAGGGATGAAGAAAATTAGCTGCTTCTCAGTAAGCATTTTAAAAATTATTCCCTCTCTGCTCACTGCCCCAAATAAACATCAGAAAATTACATTTTGTCTAAGTGCTCAAACAGCCTTGATTTTGCTCAGATGTTATGAAGTAACTTCATTACAACAGAAGTAGAATTAGTTTACATTCTTTCCTTTTTAATAAGGCATTGAAAATATTAACACTGGCTCTGCCTAAATAGCACTTAATGTCAGTTTCTCATCATTTGAGCCAAGTGCAATGCTGACTTTAAAAGCAAGCTACAGTCTAAAAAGCAGCTCCATGAAAGTGCTACTGATGTACTTTATGTTCACTCTTGTTTATCTCTACCAGAAAAGATAAATGTTGAAGCAGCTTATTCTTAATCTTTTAGATTCCAGCATTATTGAATTAAAAATATTGGAAATTCTACAAGAAATAAACTAGAAGAGCTCAGTTGTCAGCCTGATAAAGGTAGCAAACAAATGCTAACTCATTTTTCTCTAGCAGGAGTGGCTGAATGTCACTAAAAGAAGAAGAAAAACAACTGAGTAGCTCAATTTTCTCCTCATCATGTCAAAATCTGCAAAGCCACAAAATTTCATTTCTGTCAGTGCCACCTTCCACAGTTAACTAGTGTTTAAAAGAATACATTTCAAGCAGTTTTAGAAGCACTGCCTTTCACCTTTACTCATCATCTTTTTTGTTTGCTTCTTNTTGTTTTGGTTTTTTGGGTGTTTTTTTTTTTTTTTTTTTTTGGGGGGGGTGGGGTGGTGGGATTTTATTTTTGTTTTGTTTTGTTTTGTTTTGACAAGGCAAGCCAGGACAAGCAGTCTTTGTTCTGTGTAGTGTTTGTTACTGTGTTTAAAGTACCTTCATGCCCAGTTTGGGGTTATATTTGACCCCACCCCTCCAAGGAGAAAAAGAGAACACACAAGCTTTCAGATGAAAGGATTTCCCACTCACCACTAAACAAAGAAGCAATGAAAAGATACAAGGTCTTTTTCCTTTTTACCACCACCACCGACACTCCTCCGCAGCAGAAAGCGCATCAAGCACAAACAGCATAGTATATAAGATGGTTAAGGGAATGGTTTTTATTTCATTACTTGAGAGGATGAGGGCTATTTGCAAGTGCTTTGAAGATGAACTGATCACTGTCAGAGATCACCTTTGCTTCCTTTTACTGAGTAAAACAGCAAAGGAAAAGGAATGAAAATATTTAGTGGGATGCTTCCTGAAATAACAGAGTTACCTGAGAAAGCGCTGTTAAATATTTTAAGCTAGGACCAGCTAATTAAACAATTAAAGGTTGCAGATCTTATCCTGAATATAGGGTCAGGTGCTGAAAGACTCTTTTGTAATTGGTAAACTGCTGTGGCTAGACAGAAAGCAAACTAAGTGTGATCACAAGCCCTCAAAAAACAGTCCCCTGTAAAGGAGTTTTAAAAAGGAAAAAAACAAACAGGGAGCCATTCAGTTTTCAAATCAGACAGGAACAAATTCTCTTACTTTTGAACACTTTTTTCCCTGCCAAAAGCAACAAGATGAAAATTAAAATGGTCTAAACCAGCTATTTCAGATGTGAATAGTGCAGACCCAGCATCCTAGGCGAGATCAAAAGCATGACTCCACAGGATACTTCCTTAGCAAGGTGACTGGAAAACAGAATGAGAAAACCCAAGACCACATTACACAACTTGACAAAAGCCAATGTGATCTTTTAAAATGACAGTTTGCAAGAGAAGGCAATAACAACCCAAGCTCCCAAATGAGTGAGTTCAATTATTCATGCCTTAGTGTTCTGCTTAAATAGAGGACCTTGGAGGCAGATGATAGGAAATGTTTAACAAATACAGGTGTTGGTCTGCAATAACTCAGCACTCTGATGGAAAGAATGAAAAACCAAAATAAACAGCTGTATTGAAAGGACTCACCTATATATGTGGGTGACAACTACAGATGCCTTAGCACCTCATGGCAGCAGAAATTAAGACTGGACAGTTTCTTGTCCCATTCATCAATGCCTCCCCTGCAGGTTCACTGATGACCCAAAGCTGGGAGGAGTGCACAGAGAGCTGTGCAGCCCTTCAGAAAGACCGGAGGGCAGAGAGAGATCTCCTGAAATCTTAGTTGTAAGGCAAATGCAGGGTCCTGTACATTAAAAGAGGGTGGCAAGAGGATGGACCCAGGCTCTGCTTGGTGTTGCCAAGCAAAAGGAAAAGAGACAATGGAAAGAAACTGAGGCACAGGAAATTCCGGCTGAACATGAGGAGGAACTTCTCTATTGTGCAGATGACCAAGCACTGGAACAGGTTGCCCAGAGAGGTTGTGGAATCTCCCTCACTGGAGATTCCAGATCTGTCTTGATGCAACCCTGTGCCATGGGCTCTGGGATGACCCTGCTTGAGCAGGGAGGCTGGACCAGATTGTGGAGCCTTCCAAATTTACCTAGTCTGTGATTCTGAGACAAACAACTTCAAAGTACTTCCAGTCTTAATAAACTGTCAAAGGACTGAACGCTATTCATGCACCATAATTATTACTAAAACCTTTTCTCTCTGAATCACCAAAAAACTTCATTTTAATACCATCTAAATACTTCAATGAGATTTCAAAGTGCAGGTAAAAAAAATGATGTCTCGCTTACCTTTCAAAGACAAGTTACTTTGCATTTGAAAATCATATTTTTTAGCCCTGAAAATTGCATTTTCAATGCAATGAATTCCTGTAATGTGAGTCAGGAACACTTTAAAGTGACTCTCTTCAAGTTCCTACAAGAACTTAGGGGTTTTCCAGCAAACTAGAACATTTGAACCAGGGCTGCTTTGGAGAGAATGCAGTTCCTTCCCATCACCATCATAAAAATCCATACCACCCTTTTTAAATAAGACCATCCCCAGAAAAATGTATATTCCCCTTTCTATTTAAGCAAGATCTGAATGAAATAGAGTTCTAGTATAGCCCTGTCTACCTCTGATTTGTTTATTGAAGCATGTCATATGCTTTCTAGGGCCACAACTAAGCCCCAGTATGGTCTCAGAATCAGAATCACAGAATTATAGAATATGATTAAGTTGGAAGGGACCCACAAGGATCACTCCTGACCCTGCACAGGACCATCCCCATCAATCACACCATATGCCTGACAACATATTCCAATTACTGCTTGAACTCTGTCAGGCTCAGTGCTGTGACCACTTCCCTGGGGAGCCTGTTTCAGGGCCCAACCACATTCTGGGGGAAGAACCTTCTCCAGACACAACTTCAGGCCATGCCCTCAGGTCCAGTCACTAATCACAGAGAAGAGATCAGTGCCTGCTCCTCCTCCTCCCCTCACAAGGAAGCTGTAACTGCAGTGAGGTCTGTCCTCAGTCTCCTCTTCTCCAGGCTGAACAGACCCAGTGACCTCAGACCCTCCTCACACAGCCTCCCCTCAAGGCCCTGCACCATCTTCATAGCCCTTCTTTCCACACTCTCTAATAGATTTATATTATTATTACATTGTGGCACCCCAAACTACCCCCAGCACTCAAGGTGAGGCCACCCCAGCTCAGAGCAGAACAGGACAATCCCCTCCCCTGCCTGGCTGTGATGCTGTGCCTGATGCCCCCCAGGACAGGGTTGGCCCTCCTGGCTCCAGGGCACTGCTGTCTCAGATTCAACTTTCCATTGACCAGGACCCCCAGGTCCCTTTCCATGGGGCTGCTCTGGCCTTCTTTCTGTGCAGCTCTCTGAACAGGGATCTTTCTGCAGGGTCTTTTGTGCTGGGCCTTGAAAACCTGTCCAAACTGCCCAAATGCTAATAATTCCATGGTGTTTTTCAGTGTTATCAGGGTTGTCCTTAAACAAAATCTCACTTCATTTTCCCCTTTTAGGCAGAAAGCCCAGAGCTAATTGAATACATTCTCTCTCTTCTTCAGTGACTAAATGCAATGCTGATGTGTGCATATAATGTGGGAATCACGTTAATCATAGGCACACAGATTTCAAAGCCAAAAGTGCTGGTTGTGATGACCTAGTCTGATCCGCAGTGTAACACCAGGCATAGAATTTCTGCCAGTGATTCCTGCCTCAAGCCCATGATTTTGCACCTCAGTTCCCATCTGTATAAACTGAGCTGCAGCTTCCAGACACAGGGTTTATTATGCCTCTCTCTGCTGCATAAAAGAGTTCTTTGTTCACAGAAACCTTCTACCACACTAAAGTCTTGTGGGTTCTGACCAAGCCACCTCTTCACCTTCTCTTTGCTAAAATGAATAGATTAAGCCTTTTATATCTTTACCCCCAAGGTACGGTTTCCAGGCTTTGAATCGTTCTGCAGAAAGACCACATAGACCTAAGCTCTTGGTATCTCACAAAAATCTTGAAGATACGAAGCTCCTGCAGTGCAGGCTTTTCAAAGATCACATAGTTAATCACACAGAAGTTAGTCATTTCAGCCTTCCAGTTGGGTCCACAGCCTTTGCCTTGTCCCCAAGCACATGTTATGTTTTCAGCTCTGTCATCACCTGGTATTTCTCAGTTTATGCAATAGAATATCCCTTTGCACAAAGTAAGTTTTAAATGGATCTTAACAGCTGCACATGTACAGGGCTGTGGGTCCATATTCAGAGCAAGAGCTCAGAAACTCTGTACTCACTCATAATAAAAACAGAAAGTGGTAATCAGTTAGAAAATTTTCAGCAATTAGGTAGAGTATCACACGAAGTCTTGGCTGTTCTGGTTTAGACTTAGACTTTTAGTTTGGTCTGCCACTGCTGACTTGGTTCTTTAAAAACCAAACTTGGCTGAAAGAGCTGCTCCCAGTAATTTCTGTCACCCTGCTTGACCTGCCATACTTGTACCCCTGTCAAATGACAGCTCGCCAAATGTGCTGTTCCTATAATTACTAGCAAAAATGCATGTAATCCATGTCAGACTAGCCCTAATTTTCATGGTAATATTCCCAGGTTTTGCAGCAATCTCATGTGACAGAAAAATCTCAAGAAGTTCACAAATCTGTGAAGGGATTCATCAGGAAATTATTAAATAATGCAGAATTCCCTTTGCACTGGTACCTCAGTTTCTGTCTTGGACAGATATATACAGATATATGCATACATAAGTCCAGATTCCAAAATCCTTGCACATAATGGTCTTGTAGACCATTTAGATGGTCTTTTAGATGCCGAGGATATTCAGCAATCTAAAAGAGGTGCCTAATATCACAGGGAAGCCAACAACAGAAGAGTTATTTAAATTGCTCTACTCAGGCTAATGAGAATTGAAAGCTCACTTTACAGAATAAATTTCAAGTGTTTGCTTTCCAATGTTTTTTTTTGGTTTTTATTTACCAATGTCAGTCGTGGTTTCCATATTTTTTTTAATAAATGAAGAAGTTATTCACCCCAAGCCTCTTTGCAATATGCAGCTGTTTTTACCTGTTTATATTTACGATTTTTGTATTTTTTAAAACTGGGAGATGGAGGAGAAGCTTGGAAAATAGAGCAAGAAAACAGCATTAAAATTCTTCACTAAAAACAGTTGTTTGTATTTTTCTTAAATTCCAGATGAATATATTGGTACAAAATGCTGCTCTTTTTTCATTTTTTCATTAAAAATCAATAGGCTGTAAATACAGCAAGTCATACAATTTTAAGCTGTTATTCCTGGCTATCTCTAGACTCCAAAAATGTTTTAAGATTCTTTTCACAGACAGTAAGACTAGACATGTCTCTTTACTTTTTCTATAAATACTGGAGTCTTAAGCCCCTTTCCATGGTAATAGATGGTCTAAATTTTTGACATACATTTGACACTATTAATATTTACTGTAAGTGTAACATTACTATTTTCTTGCAAAAGTCTGAGACACACAGCCCATTGCCTGACTCCATACTGTGTGAGGTAATGCCTCTATCCACTGATAGAGAAGAAACCTAGGAACCAGAAAGCTGCTTTTTCAGCAAAGTTGAGTCGGTGTTTTCATATTCAACATGCTTTGCACTAAACATCACTAAAGCCCTTTCACTAATTCTGATCTTGTGATTTCTGCCATTGGCAAGTAGAAGCAGAACCCAGCAGAGCAAAGTGATGTAGCATTAGGGTATTGTTTCAAAAGCAACATCTAAATGTGACGGCTGCTCCATTGTCTGGCTCTTTAAACCCAGCCTAGGATTTTCCTTATGGGACACTGCTCCAGCAAAATAAATAAATGGGCTGTAGTCTAAACTCCAAAGCCCTCTATAAGATGTTTTTGTGTTCCAGGCTCAGCAATAATAGAAGAGACATCACATTACAGCAGACGTACACTACTGCACTTTTGGAAAGATCAAAGCTTGCCTTGTCTGCACTAACTTTGGATAGATACAAGATGGCTTGAGCTAGCATAGTCTAAAATACAGTAGGGGGAAATGTCATCATCCTCCTATGGGCTAGTTTATACTGCAATTACTTTTATTGCCTCCCTGACTGAAAGGCCTGAAAAGCTGGTAAGTGCCTCGGGGTGGGGGGAAAACTGCAAGTGGAGGAGGAAGCACCTTAGAAAGGTTTACAACTCTAGGGGACTCTGGAAAGCAAGGAGAACAAAGAGGCCACATGTTCAGGTTGAAATGCCTCAAAAAGGGCATGCTCCCTACATTACCTACACAGCATCAAAACCAAATACTCCACCAAATCTTGACCATTATTCTTTCAAAATGTCACAACTTGGGCAGACGCAGCTCAATCCAAGTGGAGCAGCCATCACCTAATGCCAGATACTCTCCCATGGAAATCTCTGTATTGATCACAGGTCCTGACTCCCTGTTACCTCCAAACAATGTCTACATACATTGAGTTAAGAGGGTTAATGTTTCCCTCACCCTTGGCCACTAGCTCAGACAACATGTTTGTGACTGGCTGGACACACTGCCAAAGTCTGCACTAAATGAGTCTCAGTGCCCTCTAAAATGTCACCATTCAACCTTCACAAGCAAACCTTAACTTTGATTTGCCTCAGCTTCAGGATATTGGCTTTGGACGCAGAGGTGGTTTAAGAGCTCAGCATACACACTCCCCAGCCATACACTGTTCTTCTGATGGGATTGTCCCAGTGCCTGCTGGGCTACAGTGCTTCTGCAAGGGCTGCAGCCCCAGGACAGTTAGTGCCCAGGGTGATGGCAGGGTCACAGTCTCAGGCTAAGGAGTGGGGGGCTATCAGGGGGCTCTGGGCTGGCAGGATGGCTACAGGCAGGGAGCAAGGTAGACCTGGAGGAAGTTCCTGAGGGCTGCCAGCCTTCCCACAACCTGTGTTTTCTGCTGTGCTACATGATGCTGTTTGGGCTGTAAGTCTGGATGCTAATGCAGAAGCAGAGTGTGGTCCTATGCAGACAGAGGAGGAACTAAGCCTCTTCTTCCTTATTAGGGACAGTAATGCTTCTGGAAAGTCAAGCACAGGATGATTGTGGTTTGCTCAAAGACACTGAGTAGCTAAGCAGGACATATGACTTAACCCTCACTTCTCCTTTTGCCTCCAATCTGTTTCGTTCAGGGTCAGGGTCTGATCACACACAGACTTACAGTGCTAGTCCTGCCTCACTGACCAGCTTATATGGGTAGCTGACACATGAGGTCTGGTTGCATCACATGTGTTCAGTGGATTCCTATCAAAAAAACTGATTACACTAGCTCAAAAATGCATGTAGCACAGTGTATCCTTCCAAAGCATGAGATCTTACTGCTGACCTGCTGCTCTCTGGTGAATACTTACAAAACACCAAATGTGTTTCTCATGCAGCTTCACATAATCAGTCACAGACCTTTCAACTGAAACATACTGTACCTTCCACATTGCAGTTACCCTCCATAGCCAAGAGGCAATATTTCATCCAGCTCAACACAACAAACATCCCTGTTTCTCTTTAATGCTTAGCTGCAGCCAAAGATAGAACTTAGTTATTTGTAGAAGAGTAGTAATAGTGATAATTATTATTATTACATATATTATTTCTCCTGTAGCATTTTCCCGCTCTGCTTTGAGCTGAGGCAGCCTCACCTTGAATCCTGTTTGCAGTTTTGGGCACCACAAATATAAGAAAAATATAAATCTATTAGAGAGTGTGGAAAGAAGGGCTATGAATATGGTGCAGGGCCTTGAGGAGATGCTGTGTGAGGAGGGGCTGAGGTCACTGGGTCTTTTCAGCCTGGAGAAGAGGAGGCTGAGGACAGACCTCACTGCAGTTACAGCTTCCTTGTGAGGGTGAGAGGAGGCACAGGCACTGATCTCTTCTCTGTGCTGATCAGTGACACGACCTGAGGGAATGACCTGAAGTTGTGTCAGGGTGGCTTTAGGCTGGATATCAGGAGAAGGTTCCTCCCCCAGAAGGTGGCTGGGCCTTGGAACAGGCTCCCCAGGGAAGTGCTCACAGCACCAAGCCTGACAGTTCAAGAAATGATTGGACAACATTCGATCCTTGTGTGTGACTTGTGGATGGTCCTGCAGAGGGCCAAGAGCTGGCCTTTGATGATCCTTGTGGGTCACTTCAAACTCAGGATATTCTATGATTCTAGAATCATTCTATGATCATTTGGGGTTTCAGTGACAGAAAAGATAAAAATGTTGCTATGCTAGAAGCCATAAAAAACAACAGCTAAATGCTGAGCTTTGCTACTCTACAATGACAATGTCCAAATTCGATGTACAGATATTACAGAAACACTAAAATCAGTCAGTGTTTTCATCTGGCAATATAAAATGGCTCAAGAGGAATACAGGATACAGGAAAACACCTATATGTGGGAATGCGAGGAGAGAAAATGAACAGAGGTGATTTCAAACAGCTGAAACTAGTCAAAACTAAACAGAATTTGAATTGGTAGTGATCCACAAAAGTTACTGTGGAAATGCAGTGAAATTTTGGGAATCTGTTTCTTCAGCTTTCACCTAGCCAGCCTTCTCATGAACATTGTAAGAGCAATAGTTCTACAAGTCCCTAGACAGCCATTGCTTAACTACCCTTACAGCTAGAAAGATTTTTTGGGTTTTTTTCTACCTTTCTTAAATATCTCATGCAAGTCTTCTTCACTGAACACAAGCTGATTTCTCCTTGCTGTACCCCATCTTGACCTGTTGAACTGATCACTGCGAAACACCCCTGAAAATGTTCAAACACTATCATATTTCCCACCTCTGCTCCTGCCATGTTCTTTTTCCTAGACTAAACAAAATCGACTCTCTTAGTCTTTACTCCCAGTTCTCTAAGCCTCTTATCACTCTTTCAGCTCCAGAAGTGACTCTTTCTTACTGACATAAGATAGAGAAGTCTGTCAGGGCATGGAATGGACTTAAAAGGAAGGGAGAGCTCTTACTCTGTAAGAAATACAACAAAACATCAGCATTATAGTAAGAGTTATTCCATATTGCCAGAGATTGATTAGGTGAGACCAAATGTATTGCTTCTACCGTTGGTTTCTTCTGGAGTGGAAGCAGATGGAAGAAGCTGTAACAGCCAGGGCTGTATCAACCCATGCTTTCACAAAAAAGTCATTAATAAGACAGCTCATCCCCTGTGTCTGGATAGCAGTCAGTGCCCTATCAGTGGAAAAGCTGGAGTGGAGGAGCCTGTGGTTCATGAGATTTAGTGTCACTAAAACCCCTTTTTCTCCTGCTGCTGGAAGAGGAGCATAATGGTATCAGATCACAGACACTCAGACATCCTGTGAAGCAAGGCTATAGCACAAAAGCATGTCCATGCTGCCCATGCTATGTAAAGCATCACTGTGGAAATGCCCTTCAAACTCATGTCTGCTGGCTCTGGAACAGGAGACAGTCCTGTTGTACTGCAGGTGATGGGTTTGGGGGATAGGGTTAATTAAAAGCCTTGTAGCAGAATTAAGCCCTTGCTGCACATTTATAAGCCAGTCCAAAAGCCATCAAAATCCCTTATTTTTTTCTGGGCTCTGAGCTGAGATTTTTGTTTGGCACAGTGTCACACTATGGTGGACCACGATAGTAGCTGCAAAGTAGCCTACGTATCCTCCCTCATTTTCCCCTTCCAGAAGAAACATAGGGATGCACATACCTCTGCCCCATTCTTCTGTGGGAATTCTCTGTCTGCCTTGCTGGATCCATCTATCAACATCAGCTTTGAGGAGGAAAGACTGAGAATCTTTCCAAAACAGTCTGGAAGAATGTGAGAAATTGAGTGGGGAGGGAAGGGAGGGAATTTTCCCTCAAAGTTCTAAAGGAAAGTTTGAGCCTACAATTTGTTTATCGTTTGATTTTTTTTTAACCTTTACTATGGGAAATAAGGAAGAGGAAAGTTAAGGTTGCCTGGAATAGGCATAGATCCAAACTATGCTGGTGAGAAAAGGAAAAATAATCAGAAGAGTCACATGTGTAAACAGTTAAGTCCACCAACTCTTTGCCTGACCAAATCATTCCCCACCCTGTACACCTCAATTACTGCCTCACCTATAGCCACTTCAAACTGGAGGTTGTGCTGTGCTGCTTCTCCAGTATTCCCAGGGGCTCAAAGCCTGTTTCTCTGATACCCCATTTTTCAAAATCATTTACAGCAATGTCAAGAATAAGTAGAAAGTTATCAGGTCAAGAGACAGAGCTTCAGCTAATGGAAATCAGTTAACCACCATCCGTGTTAGCAAAGAACTCTCCCTGCCTGCACACCTCTTCATGGGGATGACATACAGGAAGAGAACCCTGCAATGCCTCTCTAACACACCTCAGCTCATCTAGGCATGTACCAGCATTTTCCTGCATGTGCCTTCACCTCATCTGTCAATATCCTTTTCCTCACTGACTCCTCTGCAGCTACTATCATCTCCAGCAGCATTTCTAAGAGGCCTTCTGTCTCCTAAAATCTTCACACCACAGAAAATCTTCTCAGTATTTCCTCTTCTGTGCATGTGTGGCAGGGGGAAGAGGGTGGTTTCAGATTCTCTTCCCACTTCTATCTCTCTCTGAGGAAGAATTCCAGACCCATCACTTGCAGGGGGAAAAATTATCTGCACAGCAGAAGACTGCAGTGTAAACATCCTGTTGTGGCCACCCTGCATTACTAACCTAGATGCCTTGTGAGAGATTAAAAACAAAAAACAAAACCCCACACCCACAAAAAGCCCAAGAAACAAATCAAAATGAACAAATCAACCAAAAAACACTACTAAAAAGTAAAGGGGGAGATGAAGAGAGGGCTAATTTAAATCAGAACTTAAGGGGGCTAATTTGAATCAGAACTTCAGTAATAATACTACCCCAAAACAGATATATCTGTTCTTCTGGAATCTTTGGTCTTTAAGAATTTACAGATGGAAAATATGGACATCCTTCTGCATATTATTTTTCCCAGTGCACTTTACTTGGCAGCTCAAAACCTTATAGCAGGAAGATGGCTGTAGAATTTCAGGGATCAGTTCAAAGCCTTGTGCTGTAGCAGATCATCTGGCACTTGACCTATACAACAGCTGAAAGCCTTGGGAAGAACTCCACCCCGGACTTTTCAGCTCCTTTAAAATCAGGATCTGTGTGAGCACTGTGCACATGCACAATGCATCTAAAACACACACAAGGAGTTCGGGTCTTAACAGGAATTAGGAGGTCAGTTGATACCCTCCATATGCAACAGCAGCAACAAGCTGAAGTGCTTATAGGTACCATGCTCACTGGCAAAATTCAAATTTAAGTTATAGCTCAGGTGAACGACTTGACATGTGTCAGGCCTTTCATTGAGGTAACGAAATTTATGATACAGTAAGTACAGACTAGGCAATCTGAAGCATATCCTGTTCTGGCAGCACAGGTTGGCCTTAGATAATCAGGCAAGTGGTGATAACCTCACCACCTGTCTGAACCAGAAGGTGCCCCAGTCTTCTCCATGGGGATGAATAGAATTTGGTATCTATTCCACTTGGCCCCTGTGCTCTTACCTATGCAGGGAATGAGTGTCTCCAAGGGCAGTGTTTATGATGGGCACACGGAGAGCATAGACACACATGGTCCATGCGCACAGAGCCCGCCCTGCGCTCCAGCGCTGTTGCCACACACACAATGCAGCCAAAACTCCCTGTGTCACCTGTCCTCATGAGCCAGCTCTCCACTCCTGCCAACAGCCACTCTTGTTTGTATCTGTCTGCCTTTCCTGCCACCCCATGTGGTAGCATCTAAGAGCCAGCAGGGCGCAAGCAGTTGGATGGATCAACTCATTTTGTTCAGGTTTCCAAGTAGTCAGTGGGTGGGTAATGGCTTTTGGTCAAAAGCCATGCTAAGACAGTGTTGAAAAGGAAGGCTTGACAACAAACTACACAACACCAAGTGCCCAGTCTCTAATTAGATGAATGTAAGCAAGCTAAAAATCTTAAAAAGTAATTTCCTTGGGCATTGGAGAAGTTAAGATTATGCTGGGATTTCAGGATTCACATTGTGACTCATCATAGGTAACACACTATTTTTCACTTACTTTCCTCAGCAACAATCACTTGATGTTTTAGAATAAACATCTGTCAGGAAACAGATCATATCCTATAGGAACAGAAGGAGGAAACTAAGCTTTGTTTATGAAATGCTAAGAATGTATTTTTAATGATAGAAGCCTGGGGCAGTTTCCCATAATTAGTTTACAGGAGAATCTCAGAAAGGCTCTGGCAGGCTGCACAGTGCACATAAATCTGTGCTATTGTAAAGTGTTCCCTTCAAAAGGCCTGGACCAGAGGCAAAAATAGCCCTTCATGTGGTAATCCCAGCCTCTGTAGGTATCGGAAATCATAATGAGGAATCCACTCTCTGAAGAATTTTACCTCTAATCTACACCAAAGAGAAGAGAGGGGAGAATAAATAAACAGAAGTGCTCACAGTGCTCTTTGACAGGTCCAAAGTGGGCTTCCAGAGTGTTTTAAGTTCCTTTATTGCCAACCAGCCATGACCCCGTAGATGAAAGTAGTCAATATATTCTTCATTAAAACAAGACCAAGTTCCCAGGCAAGTTTAAATGCATCTTCACTAGTATTTCCAAGAGAATCCTTTCAGGAGTGTATCAGTTAACATGGAAGGCAGGATGTTTTTTCAGCCAGGGCAGGAGAGCTGGTACATTTAAGATTCAGAAAGAGAGAACTGCTTCAGAGACATCCCAGGCTCACAGCCCTGGGAAACTGGATGTGAGAGAGGGCAGCAGCTGCCTGTATGCCTAGGAGGGAGATGAGATACCTCCATGAAAACTGCAGTTCTACAGTGATTTTGGCTTGTGGAAATGGTTTCTTCCCAAATAAGAAGGTGTAAACACCTGTATAGCAAATTTAAACAAACAAATTTTCATTAATTTATCTTAATTTTTCTTTCAAATCCTGGAGGTGTTGCACAGATGCCCTGATAAATACCAATGCTCCACTGGTATGTACCCTAGCAGTAATGGAGAAATTTACTGATGGTTACTTAGGGATTTTTTTACCCCTAGGGAAGAAGGCTGTGCCAGTAGTTCTCATTGCTGACCATCCTTACAGCCCTACAACAAATTTCCTTTGCTTGCATCCCACAAAGCCAAGAAAACATTTCCTTATTCTCTGTTTGTGGTTTCCACAGACTGAAGATAAAATCTGAGCAGGTTAAGAATGAGGAAGGAATGAGCTTGAAACAACAATACTAAGAGACATAGCAGTATTTACTAGCTCCCTCAAACCTTGTATCTGAGCATCCTGAGGCTCTTCACACAGCCCTGACACCCTGGTGTTGAATGGTAAGTGCTATTGTCCTTTACAAAGGAAGGAGCACTAAGCCAGAAAGTGAAATGAAGTCTCTTGACATGCAGATCTATGTTTTAGACCAGAAAACTGTTGCTATATCCCAGTCTGCATATTAGCACTGAAATTGTTACGTGTTCCAAAACAGGGACACTTCCCTGAGAAATCTCATTTCCAAACTATTTAACAAATTTAAAAATGAAAAATCCTAACTCACATCTTCTCTTGAAACAGAGAGAGCAAATCTTGGCCTCCAGAAAGCCCTTTTAGAATATGTAAAAGAACTCATGACTTCAGTTCCCTTATGAACGTTTATGCACCAGAGCACACCAAAGAGTCAAACCTCCTTTATCTTTCATTCCTACAGAAGTTGTTTTAATTCTGTCAGTAAGAGACATTGGGACCATCCCATTGATTCATCAAACTTGAGATGCTTCACATGAGGATCTATACTAGGTTAGACAATACGATCTGCCTCTTCCTCCCTCTGTTTCTGCCTTCCATAAAATGAAATCCCTTCCACTTTGTAAAGAGCTTTGAAAGTTACAGGAAAACAAACAAACACACAAACAAACAAAACCCACAAAAAGCCCACCTGAAATTCAGTGAACCACCAAGCAGATTAGTTTACCAGTATATGGACTGAAGGATGTCAAGATCTCGTGCCAAAGGCAATGACTGCTGAAGGCATTTATTTTTTAAACAAAGGATTTACCTTTCAATCTTAGTTGAAGAAATTAATTGTCCAATATTTTTCATTTGTAGTAGCTAAGACAACTTAATTCAAAATTGGAACCTGAACAGCCCCCGTGAATCAGTGGCTTTAATTCTCATTACATTCAGAATGGCAGAGCCCAGCTGGGAAAGGCAACGAGCTACCTTCTCACCAGCTGGCAACAGTCAAGGACAGAGTGCACAGAGTAAGTGAGTGCTTCACTTCAGACACTTGAATGAAGTAATGTTTTACAGAGCTAATGTAAATACAGTTCAATGGAGAGGATGCTGGCAGGAAGCCACAGCAAGGACATAAATTCATGGTGCTGGAAGACGAATTTGGCTTGGCTTGCTGGAGTAGTTTGCAATGCAATCCAGCATTTCATAAAAATAAACTTTTTACCCAGGTAGTAAACCAAGAAAATGGCTGGATTTCTGGATTTTCTATCAGATGTCATGATTCAACAGATGGTTCCACTTCCTGCACAACTCACCCTTGTTCTGAAAAGAACGAGTAAAATGAAAGAGTTCTCAGATATGTCTGAGTTGTTTCAGCTAGCCAGTACAATTGGACAGTGCACAACACAAATGAGAATCTACTCTCTTTTTGCTCATTCTCACTTCCATTGCACAAGGAGCTAATTGATGCTGTCCCAAACTAGGAGATTTGGACTGTGAATATATATCTTTAGTGGTTTCTCCAAAGAGGAGAAGCTCTCAAAATGTTCCTTTGAAGAGAAGCCACAGAATCCTCTTGGATTATTGGTTACTGGTATTCTACAGCCTTCCCATTTGCCTCTTACAATCTCTTTATAAACAGTCTTATGAATACTTGGGAATCCCTCTAGCACCTGGTTCAATGGATAGAGGAATAGCACTGGAGGTGGATGATATCCATAAGCATTTGTTCTAACTGGCATCTACAAATATTCTGACAAAGGCAATCTCAACCCAGTAAAAACATCACAGAGGACTTTCACTTCTTTTGTTCCTGGCAAATCAAGTAGCTGTATTTCCCATCATCAGTAATGAATTATGCCAGATCCAGTGTTAACAGTGAAGTGCAGTGAGGATCCTCAGTTTACCTCACTGTTTACAGGCCATATTTCAAGAAATGTAGGGCTATTCCTTACAGGCTTTCCATTCCCTTCTCCCTTCCTTCAGCCTGAACCAGTGCAGTAGCTAATCACAAAAACCTGCTCAAATATCTACTACTGTTTTTGCTCCCTCCCCTGAACAATTCTGCTCATGTTGGTATTTTGGTGATTTTTTTTTTTTTATGGTTAGCTTTGTTTTCTCACAATCTTTCAAATAAGCTGGAATCACATAATCTTCAAACCACCTTCCCTTTAATTAGAGAATCTATCTCTGAAAATGTATCTGTGGCCACCAAGGCTGCGTATTGTAACATAATGTACCTACAGATTCCTTATCCCTGGTTTTGAGTAGGAAACAAAATTATCTCCTCTCAAACCATCTGTGACCACAGAGCTTCATAGACATTGACAGGACTCATCAGAGTACCTTACAGCTATTACAGCATTCCTTGGGGTAACAGGTTCCCTCACACCACCATCTGCACAATGTTCAGAAACCAAGGAAAATACAACAAGCTGTTGCTGTGCAGAGGACACCAGCAATGCAGCATGCCATGCCTGCTCTGCAGGAAGACACCTGGGATGTCTGAGCTCAAGACGAAGACTGCATGTGCAGCTTCTTCACTTACATCTGGAGTTCACATAGTGCACTATGCAGTCCATGTCCTCATCCTTACTCAAATCCTTCTCTGGACCTATAAAACTTCCATGAATGTTAAGGCTTAACATTCATGGTCCAAACAAACTTAAGCTCTTTCCAAAGCCAATTGCTTAGACCAGCTCTCCAATGTGCTCCTTCTCCTCTTTCTCATCAGAACTTCTAATTTTCTAACTGATCTGGGACTCAGACGCTGAACTTGAAGGATAAGTCTTCTCACATCCAGGACTGTCATTGCCATCTCAGATTTGTCAGGCTAACATTAGGTGCTGCAAGCAATGACTTAAAACCTGGCCACAGGCAAAGTGGAAATGAAATGGACAAAGAGCAGCAATCATAATCAAGTCATTCATAACAAGCTGTAACTCCAATCTCCCAGCCAGGGGAGGAGGAGAGAAGGGAGTCATATCCTGTGGAAGAAAGGGAGAGATGACAACACATTCAGAAATAGTGGCATGTGTGAAGAGTTAGGACAGTAGTGCATACAGAGCTATTTTTAAAACCAAAGGAAAAAGCTTTTCAGCTATGATCAGGGTAGAAGGGAAGGAGCTAAGGAGGGAGAACTTAGTGGTGAGTCGCAATTTATTAGCCTCCATCCTGCTATCAGCTACCATTCCATCAACCATTGTGTTTATGCTCTGGTAGGCAAGGCCATGCTCTCTCAGTCCACTTGGCCTGGCTGAACCTAAAAGTTGCTGCCTGGCTTTGAAGCCTGCCCTGTGTTCTGCCTGCTGCCGTCCTAGTGTGATTTTGGATCTCCATCCTTTTTGGGTTTCCTTTTATAAGCACAGCTGCCTGCCAGGCTCACTAAACTGTAAAAACCTTCCTGGACATCAGGGCTGCATAGTCATTGCTACCCATGCAACACATTCAGAAAAAGGGAGCAGGACACTTTGGGATGTTTCAACAAACCCACAGCTAACACTGTAGCATTTTATGGGATGGAAAAACTGCATTAATGGGAATCCTATCTTTTGTCACTATGGACAGAAAAGGCAGAAATACACAGAGGAGGTGATGAGAGGCCCACTAGTAGCAGCAACAGGAAAAATACATTTTAAAAAATGAATCATACATTCCAGAGTTAAAAATACGCATTTTCTTAAGACTGCCTGCTTTAACAGGACATTTATAGGCCATGCATTTCCAAACTAGAATGACGGAACTTCTGTCATATCCTTAAGAAGCTTTTCAAGAACTATATAAGAAGGATGATCTGTCGCCCTGTTCTTCTCTGTTTTTGCAAAGTTCTTCTGAAGTTCCTTCAGCCTTCTGTATTTACATTTTTCTAATGGATTTTCTCACATACTTTTCATGTAAACAATGATTGTTTTGCATTCCTTTCTGTAGGAGGCGAGAATTGACGAACTGTTGGGTTGACCAGTGTGGTTGGAGAGGACAATTTTCTTCCTCCAATCCATGGTCACTGCTGGAATTCTATAAATGTCGAGATCTGTAAATAAACTGCCCCTTTTTTGCCTTGGACATCTCAGTGCGTGAGTGTCATTTCTTTTGTGTCATATTGCGACAGTCATCTGCAGGTTTGTTCAGGTACTTTTCTCCCACTCGTGCATAGTTTTATTGACTAGAAGCAATGATGAGAGATAAACCCACTTTCATGAACAGCAGGTCTGAGCCCATGTGCTGTGCAGGCTAAAAGAGAGTAGGAGCTGACATTGTTGAAGTCTATTCTAAATAGGTGTGACAGAGAAAACCACCAAATTTCTTGCAATCTTTGCTTCTCTATTTACAGACTGTGGCTGACAGAAAGGCTGTCATGAGGCAAAGGCTGTATTTCAAAAGTGCCTTGCAGAGGTTTACATATTGCTAAATGTCAGCTTCCAGTTTAGGAACTCAAATAGGAAATAATAGATACAGACAACATTATCCTCCGAGACGGGCCACGATGTGTGAAACAGGAAAAAACCCACAGCACTGCCGTAATATCTCCTTTGTGAATGGCGCGACAGGGACTGAGGCTTGTATTTATATGAGTCTGTACAGATCCACATAAAAACACTGGCCTGAGATGGGTCAGTGAATGCACTAAATGAAGGCACCATGGCATTGTTCAGCATTGTCTCGCTTGACTCTAATAAAAACACTTAGCAGTGCCTAGACACATGTACTTCTGACCTGTTACATAGTGTGTTATTACACTTGCTCCCTGGAATAACAAGGGAATTTACCTCCTACAGACATGGATCTGTGGGCAGAGATTGTTATAAGTAAAACAGGTTTATCACACAAATGTGGCTTCTGGTTATCACTGCATCGCATGCACCCTCACAGCTTCTGCTCAAACTACAGGCTGCCTTCTAGAGGGCACCCAGTATTCAGCACAGATGATGGAGAATTCCCCTGGGCAGAGTGTGTTCCTCTTTTCCCCACACACGTGGAGTA
This sequence comes from Rhadina sibilatrix, assembly GCA_013400275.1. Taxonomy (NCBI): domain Eukaryota; kingdom Metazoa; phylum Chordata; class Aves; order Passeriformes; family Phylloscopidae; genus Rhadina; species Rhadina sibilatrix. The sequence goes on from VWYO01006276.1 coordinate 81,345, forward strand.
AAAAGTTTTAAGTACCATTTTTCCCCCTGCAAGTAAGTTTGGCATGCACTAGGTGCTGCTGAGAGAAGAGCATATCCCTTAATCACAGAGCCCTCTGGCTAGAGAGTCATCTAGAGAGAAGGATGAGGGAAGAGATGTCTGGTTTGGATTAAGGGATTGTTCCAAAACTTTCTGTTCAATGCAAAAAACATACCACCAAATGTTTGTGCTGTGAAATGACCAGAACCCTTCAAAAGGGAAGGGATGGGAAGAATTTAGCAGATGCAAAGTAACTTCTCGTTATATCCTGTCCAAGAATGGCAAATGGAGAACCAGAGTAAGAATTACCATTAGAAAGGGAGAGAATTGAGCTGTGAACTTGTTACATTATAAAAAGGGCTTCACCATTCCTCCAAATTATTACATTTTTAAAGCATAGGATTTTCATTAATCCTTTTTTAAAAATAAGTTGAGAAAAAATTCAGTTAAAAAAAAAAAATCCAAGAATAATCCAACACTTTCCAAAATACTGAAGTTTTAAAAAGTAGGGGGGAAAATAGTTTGTTGCTTTCTAGACAGCTAAAGATTATAGAAGGTTATTGATTTTTCTGGGACTATATCACTCCCTTCTCATTCCTGAGAGATTTATAAATCTTGGAAGCTTGCTATGTAGCAGGTTCATCAAGTGGGGAACTCATCAGTAACTTCTCAGTAAGGCCTCCATTTTAATCGCCCTATGATTAGGTGAAGGGTATTTTAATTTGCTCTAAAAGAGCACAAGCATAATTTACATACTATACTTATTTGGGGGCTCTTTTTCCATGGAACATAAATGGAATTTGTGTATCATGAAGCCTCACACCAAGACCTGACGCAGGAGGAGGACTCTGAGTACTACCTGGGAAGTGGTTATTGCTTCAGTACACATTTTTTCCCATTTAGAATAAACTAACAGCTCAAATCCTATGGGTCAAATGCTCCCCTCCTATCTGTTGGTTTAATTGTCACTGCTGTCAAATGCAAACATTTCTTCTCCTTGCAAAGCCACTGGCTGTTCAACTCGTGCAAGAAAATCAGAGCAAAGCAGCGTCCTGGGTGCTCCGAGGATCCCCGTGTGGCACTAGATGGCGTTGCAAAACAGTTACGGTGCACTTCAGTGGCAAACGACAGGGCTGGGAAGGTTGTGTAATAGGCTGCTCCGTTACGGTGCAACGCCCCACAGAACCTCTTTATGTCTACCCGTTCACTAAAACAGGCTTGGGTACCAGCTCCCATCTCTTTTAAGCATATTTAACTCACACGAGAATAAACTGAAAGAGTCAACACATAGAAATCATCCATTTTCTTTCTCTACCACAGGCCCCACACGCTGCTCCTGCAAATGGACCCTCACTCACTCATACCAAGCTAATGCACTGAAACCAGGAACAGTGGCAAAGTTGGGGCTGTTTCCATACTGCATATGGCCCTAACTTGGAAAATTTGTCAGGCACATTTCTAATGTTAAGCAGCCAATTCAGTCACTGCCTTCCCTTAAAACTTGTGGTGTAGCTGATTTTCCAAAAATTATATGGGGAAGTCATATGTCTATATGACATATGAAAAATCTTAATACTTAAGATTAGCTAATGGAACCCTAACAGTATGAAAAATAAAAGCTAGGAGTTATCTTGCCTCTCTGCTGGGAACTTTGGGAATCAATGCAGTATCTCATCTCTCTGCTCCTACCTGGACCAGGGTTGTCAGCTGAATTTACCTCCGAATTACAATTGCACTGCCACTTGCCTCTGAGGTCTCTGCTCAATTACAGCTGTGTAGCTGCACTGGAGGCATTAGATTTGGCAAATATTAAAAGGGAGAGCAATTTGGTTGTGCCTGTACAGTTTAGTTAATGAGTTTGCTGATGATGTGTGAGCCTGGCAGAGCCCAGCTCCCTTGTCAAGAGCTGTGCCTGTTCTGCAGTCAACAGGCTTGTGTTTACAAAAGGTCGAGTCACACCTGTAAGCTTGGGTGGGCACTTCTTATTTTTCTTCTTCTTTCTGCAGGGGATATGTGTATGTACCCAACACTCTCCAGGACTGGAATGCCAGATTGAGATGGAGCAGACACAAAAGGCCAATACAGTCATCTGGGATTTATTCCCCTGCCAACAAGAGATCCTCTAGTGCTCTGGCCAGCTCAGATTTGCATGACTCACAATGAGCTCTTGCTATCTCCCGTGGAAAGTTACTTGCAAAGTTTTAATACAATTCCTCCTTAATTTCAAAGCTTCACCCTGGAATTGCCTTTGACCAGTGATCCCATCGATCTAGGCTCCCCAACAAGAAATCTCCTCCTCTCTGATTCTTCATTTCACAGGCTGGTGGCTGGTTGTTTGCCCAAGCTTAACATACCTACTTCTTTCACTACCTCCTCATAAGTCAGTCTCTCAGTCTCTCAATCACTTGTGCTGTTCTTCTCAAAGAAAATGAAATCTCTCCCTCTATAAATAGTTCTGGTGTGTGTTTCAGTCTGCTGCTGATCTTTCCATAACCAAAATTTCTTGACATTTTATAGCCCACCATCTGGCTGTGCATGATGGCATGCAGATGTTAGTCATGCAGATGTCAGACATTTTTGGCTACCAGTACAGCAATAAAGAAATATTTCTCTAACACAAAAACTTGAGATCTCGCCTTAAATGAACTAGGTAATGGAAGGCTAGTTCTGTACTGTGCTCCCTTTGCTTTTTGCTGTTGATGAATAACATCACATTTTGCCACTTACATTTGGAAAAAATAGCGGTCATTCTTCTCCTTCATGTTGCTCCTTAAAATCCCTAACATCTCTTCTTAGCTAAAATGCCCCCACACCACTGCCACTGAGTTAATTGACAAAACTTTGGCCACTGGTGTCCTACCACAATGGCCTGACACTCTTGCCTCCATACTCTCATTGTTCCTTGAGCCCTGCATCCATCCCTCCACCTTGTCTCAACAGAGATTATAATCTCCCTGAAGAGGAGATTTTCTTCTTGTCCTAGGTTTTAGACTGCAGGGACAATAGAATCATGGCCACAGCCAGGCTACTAATAGCCACCATGGATGAAACCAGAAACTCCTTACAGGAATTCACAGCAGTTAACAAGAATAAAGTTTTTTCAGATGTAATAGTTCATTTCCAAGGGTGAGATTAAGGACAAAGAGGATCAGAGTGCTGGCTACAGTTTTAGCCGTACAAGAATTGGCAATAGATATTTGCACACAGTTTTCAAGAAGGAGTGGGGGGCATTAGTGAATAAGTGAAACAGTACTCTTCAGTAGGTAGATTTTGGTAAATTGCAGTGTTGTTAGTCCATAATAGGACTGGGTTTCTTTCTCTGTTTTGGGGGGTATTTTTTGGTGGTGTTTTTTTTTGTTTTTTTTTTGTTTTTTTTTTTTTTTTTTTTTTTCTCTGAAAGGATTAGGAACTATAATTCTAGTGACACAATGAAAATCAGAGAAGAAAGTCTGTGGAAAAGGAATTAAATGGACTGAGTATCTGAACATCTACTTTGTATCCAGCAGAGATGAGGCAGATCCCAAATGGTTTTGGAGAGCATGGATATATGCTTATGCTTATGCTTCTGGAGATTAGAAAATCCTTCATTATGGGAGATGAAGTGAGTTGGCTACTGTAATCTTAGTCACCTCTGTAGAAAGGACACTGAAGAGAACTGGAGCTCCAAATACAATGGCATTTCCAACAGCAGCAGATGTGTTGTTTCAGCTGAAGGTGGTATCAGTATCAATTGCACTTCCTTACTCCAACAATGTGACTTTCAAAGGTAACTGAATGAAATAAGATATCTAAATCATGTTTTACCCATGCCTGCATTACTGTGCATTACTTGGTACTTAAGACAATCTCTTCTTGGTAGATAGAGGTTTTTGGTTCCTTGGTCTCCATTTTGAGTGCATGGACACACAAATAAACAAACCAAATTTTACTTTTGACTAAATGATGTTGGCTATATCTTGAATCTCCCATAAGTAAGAAAGCTTTAACAGTTCTGGTCATTTGTGTGTTAAATTTCCATTGCTACTGGAAAAATCCCAGGTCACCTCCCCTTGGTGGAAGCAGGAGTTTGTTATAGTAATTATGGAAAAAATAACAACATCCAGACATGAGAACTTGGACCAATTATTTCACCTGGGATCTCTTTCACCACATATTTGCTTTCTCATTTCTTTCTCTCTCCTCTTTAATTTTTGGAAGGCTGTGGTCCCTCTTAACTTTTCAGCTTAATTGTATCCTATAAATACGAGCAAAATCCAAGAGTCTTCACTGAACGCAGGAACCTTGCCATTGATTTCAAGGCAGCTGGGTTCCATATATCAGGAAGATATGTATGTGACTCCACATACAAGGCTGCCTTTAACATGAAGGTAAGAAAGGAAAACCAGCAATGGAAGTATCAGTTGTTACCATGCATTTCTCAGAAGAAATCTGTTATACATATTTCCTTCTCTTTTTTGTTATTTTTGGAGATTGTGGATAACTGGGGAGTTTCTATCATTAACATAACTCTCTAAGGCAAGATGACACTGAGGTGACAGTCTTCCAGGTCTTGTTGGGCCTCCTGACACTTCCAGTGACTCAGCCCATTCACTGGACAGAAATGTTGGCAGCACTGAGCTGCTTTATTCCATGTATTTAGACAGAAGCTGCCTGGAATAGAAAGTCATTCTCTAATCATAAAATACATACAGAGGTACCAAACTCGATGGTAAGAACTAGCTGCGCTGTAGTTACACTTGTGCTTCTAGCACTAATGCACTCCATGAACAGCCCACAGTGATCTTTTGGAGAAGGGCACTGAGGGTTTTTCTCTGAATGCTTAAAAATAGAAATATGCATGGGCCCTGTATATTGTAAGGGAAACTCATCCAAAAAATAAACCTTGAAATGCTATCTAACATATAGACTATCAGATGTGTCATTTCAGATGTGAGCCTCTACAGGGGTATAATCCAAGAACAGCAGCAATATATTAATAAAATATGCTTCGACCACATTTTTTCTGGCAGATAGTACTTTTGCACTGTAGCCCAAAACACATAATGAAATCCAGATCTCACTAGCTGCTGGAATGTCCTTTGTCAATAACTGTGAAAAATGTCTCTTACCCTGAAGTGCAAAATTGAGCTGTGGAATTTATCTACCTAAGTTCTTCCACCCTTTAAAAGTATTTTATCTTGAATGAAAATACTGACACTGATTTTGCCTGGCAGAGACCACTCCCTACCTCTACTGTATATCTTAATCCCTTCTGCACCAATTTTGTTTATGTGAATTTATTGCCTGTGAAGTAACTACATCAACAACATCAAAAAACCAAGATTTTTTTATTATTGTTTGACTAAAAAGTAGTACTAGTACTACCAATCAGCAAAGAGATGCATATGCACATCTCCTCAAAGTGAGACACTCTATCAGAGATGAATCTTTTATTTTGGGGTTTTTTTCTACTACGGAAACCATTAGGAAACCATTAGGATTCAACTGTACTGTTAGGTTTTGGCGTGGTGGGAATCTATCCACATGACACCAAGGATCAGTTTCAACCGGAGTTGAGATTATGTCAAAGACTTAAAAAAAACAGACAAGAGAACTCCTAATTCCCAACCTTTGGGCCAATGTCATGACTTCTTACACAATTTTTCACCCTCTTCCTGTGTTGTCAGCTGAAAGCACCAGAGAAGTCAGGATTGTTCTGTTGGCAGGTGTTGACCACTCGCCATCATCTCTCAAATTATGGTTTAAGAACCTGCTACCTACATCGTTATGTGCATACTTCCACTTCCAGAAGTAGCACAAGGAGGCCACAGGATTCATGTCCCTGTGTATAGAATGATGACACTGACCTGGTTAACCTACTATACCTCTCCCAGGTGAGTAGGTTCTGCCCCTACAAAGCCACAGAAGAGAAAATAAATTCTGTGAGGAAATAGGAATAACTGTATTCACCAGCCAGAGAGTGTATTCAGGAGGCTGGCATGGGCCTTCCCAAAGCAAATGAAACCCCTGAAAGTAGGACATGGATCTTTTTCTCACTCTAAATGAGATAGCTTCTGACTTGATTTTCTAAAAACTCCAGTTTAAGCCGGTACTTGTCCCCTTCTTCTCTGTCTTCCAGTGGACACTGGATAGTGGACACTGCTGCTGAAAACTGCTTCAAGAAAAGAACTAAAGAGGCCTGAGTTTCTAACTAGTTGTGCTCCTTTTCCCCAATTTTATGGTTCCACCTACAGACACCTGGCCTGCAGAGCACCTGACAGAGCATGCCCTGAAGTGGGTGCCCCCTTCCTCTGCCATCCATCAAGGAAAGATTCCACAAATGTCTGGCAGAGAAGATGTGGTTCAGGCCAGAGGAGATGAGGGAGAGCCAAAGGTTGCCACTTTGGCAGTGAAACACAGGAGTGCCCATTTACATGAAGGAAAAGAGAAAAGAGTGGCTCCACTGAAGATTAAACACCATGATGTACCTGATAACTTATAAATAAAGACAAGGGCCATGAGTGCATGCAAGTGAGCATAAACAGCCTGAAAAGAAGAGTGGTACATTATCTGCATGTGATATTTCCTGCTGTCACTTTCAGGCTTGAACTGTCTTCAATCTGACCTGAAGTAACGGGACATAAATGTTAAATTCTCATTCTATCTCAGTCTTTTGCCTTGTCTTGCTTTTCCTTTACTGAGCAATGCAAGCAGCAATGTGAGGTGGTATTTCAGTATATGCTTAATTGCTTTTCTGACTTAAAACCATCAGAGAATTTAAATCTTCTTCATTGACTACCACTGAATGTTAGTCAAGAATGTGTGCAGCCACCTAACTAGTAATTTTTTATATTCATCCCTAAGGCATTCTGACATGTAGTCCCTGAAAGCAATCACTGTGCACAGCCCTCTTTTGGAAGACTCTTTTACAGATGAACTGTGGCACAGTCTGTTTTTTAAACATGATACTCCTCCATTCCTACCCCTTTAATTTCATAATCAAAACAAGTCTTTAACAAAAGCCAAACAAACAAACCAACATTTAAAAAAATTAAATTAAAGGGTGCAAGAACAAATTTGTAAGGCAGGATATTTCAGGATAGATAATGACCCACAAATACATAAGGAAAAATCCCTCCTGAATCAGTGGGCTCCGTTTTATGGCAGAATCTCATTGAAGTTCCTCTACCAGTGCAGAGGAGAGCTGAGTCTTCCCTGATAAGTGAATGAGCTGATTTTATTGCAGGACAATTTCTACTTGATCTCATTCCAAGTGTGTAAGCCCATAAGTGATTGTATTTGGGCAAAACAGCTGTCAAAGAGATCAGGCCTGGGAGCTCTGCATTAAGAAACCCAAGTATTTGTGCAGAGAGAAGTTGCATAAGCAACAGCTTCTATCCTGCTTGAATCTTCTTTGCACCCCAAAGTGGGGCTGTAAGAGCCATGAGACAATTTCCCCTCTTGTTCAAGAAAGGCTCAACATCAGCTGGCAGTCCCCCAGACAAAGGGGGAAGGACAAAGGAAGCACACCAGAGAAAGGATGTGGCATGGATCAGCGTTCAGACCTGTGCTAACATAAAGCCCTCTACTACAGAGGTGTGAAATTGAGATGGGAATCCAAGCAGCTGGTAACTTCACTGCTGTGGCCAAATTCATTTAGCTGTGCAGGCATGTGACTTGGAAGCTGTAACTAACAGCTCTTCACGGGACAGTCTTCAATGTCAGCATTATGAGATGCCCGTAGCAAGCTTCCAGCAGGGTTATGATATCAGTTTAGCAGAGGGATGCTGGCCTCACCCACTGACAATTTCAGCTAATTTAAGCCTCTTTCTCCTTATCATCTCAAGAACAATTCCTGTGACTGTCTGTCTGTAACCATTCTGAGACTGCTCCTGTGGTTTTCTGAGTGCTTTGCCTCAGCAGATGTATCGCTGAGAGACCTCTTGCAGCATGCTGCAGTGGCTTTAGCACTCCCCCCAGCCCGTGGCTGGGTATCACCAATTGCAAGGCCGGCAGATGGCAATCTTTGTATTCATTTGCTCTCTGTACAACACTTTCATCTTAGCGAACATAACACCAGTTGCATCAGTCAGTTTGGTGTAGAACTTGTGTCAGTCCTGTCCAGAAGATATTTTGTTCTCCTTGGCTAATGTTTCCATCACAGATGTCAACCAGATGTAGAACAAGAAATGGGTCTATGTGAGAGCCTTCCTCTCACCAGGAAGCTCTAAACTGGACAAGCAGAGGTGCTAAAGTCAAGGTCAGCTTGAGCACAGGCCAGTAATAACATCCAGGCATCAGAATTTCCCTGAATCTCAACTACAGCCTGAACTTTTGGGGCTACAAACCTATCAGTACCTAGTAAGCTTTCAAAGGTTCAAACATTTAATGTTATAGGTTCAAAAGGTTCAAAACATTTAATATTATAGTTTGTAATATTTACTTTTAAACCTCGAGTGTCATATTGCATCACCAGTTTCTAAGCAACATTCTTGAGGACTCCACAGAAAAATGTATATTTAAAAAATGAAGATTCAAATGAGGCCAGCCAACCTATTTATCAAAAGCTTCTTTCTATTTTAGGAGCTTGATCTGACTAACCAGGCACTGCTCTTTTTATCATGGGTCACTGCATTTGCAAGCCTCCCTGTACTGACTCCCTTTTCTGCTCACATACAGGGGGCTGAAGTGCAGTTCCCCTGTTTACACTACTAGTTGTTATTTCTCCAGCTGCTGGCTGGGTTATGACCCCAGTCAGATTACTAATAATAGCCTCTTTCCCCCTCAGGAAAGTGAGGACTCAGCAGGGTTCAAGAAACCTGTCCCTTCTTAGAGCATCAACAATGTCTGGCTTCACAGGATTCAGGCTCTGGTGCTCTCCACTCTAATAACTCCCCACTGGCATCAGCAGGGGAACCTACACCTGCTTATCTGCCTCCAGCCTCCCAGCACTGTACAAAGCAGACAATACCAGTTTCCCTAAACCCCTTGTCTCCTTTCACCTTCCTTGGGAACAGTTCCTCTCTCACTCTCTGGAGGATTGCCTTGAAGTCTACTTAAAGGAAAGTTCTCAGCTGGCCCTCTGGCTGTCTCCTTCTTGCTGCTACCTTATTTCTCCAGGTTTTGAAGGACTGAGAAAGAATCCTAGTTCACGGGGTAATTGACTCTCCTATTAATTCTTTAGCAGCTGAAATAGTGTAGTTGTGTGCACACCTCTTGACACATTTGATATATTTAAGTCTGATACCTAAAGCAAAGTACAAAAAGACTTGCAGTACTGTCATCCTTAAACAGATATTCAGGGATGGGTGTCATTTTGATCTCAGATTTTCCACGTAGAGGTGTCCAGGGGGATTTCATTCCATCCTTTTGTGATTACTTCCCGTCCAGCCAAGAAAGTCTCTTAAAGCATTGATTTGAACACTAAGCCAGAGAAAATAGCTACATTCTGGAGCAAATTATCCCAGGGTTAACTAAGATAACTATTAAAAATTTCAAGTAATTGCAATTTCTTCAAGTTTGCATTTAGCAAAATTTAATTCCTAATCATTGGTTATCCTTCTGCCTTCCTCTGCTGGATTAAAAAGCAATTTATTTGCAGATGTCTCTTTTCTGTGTATGCATGAGAAGATCATGAACAATGTGTGGCTGTACATTCCACATAGTTAATTCCCCACCTCCTTTTCAGTAGGATCATATCCAGCTATCACATCACTTTTTGAATGCTTTGCAATCCTTTCGAAAACCCTGATGTGTACAGCATAAAATGTACAGCATATTGACACTACATATGACTTTCCAACTTTTCATTGGGCTGCTGGCAGGCTCTCCTTGCTGCAATATCAGACCAAAAGCCTATTTCCAGGGGCTTATATACAGTGACCTTTAAGTCTCTTACAGAATAGCTGCCTTCAAGTATATTGTTCTGTATCTTATGAATGTTTTATGCCTCTACTTTTTCTTCTTGCTGTAAAACCTTGTACTGGCCCTTTAAAATATGTGTTCACTTTACTAGGAGTCCTCTGTTGGCCTGTATAAATTATTTACTTTCTAAGAAATTTTGATGTCAAATATTTCCAGCAGTCATTCCAAGTTTATTCCTCAGCTTGGATAGGTACTATCAAACATCAGCCTTGAGAACAATCCCCATGGCTGCATGTTTTCTTGTGTGCTAGATCCTCCCTACACCTGCCTTACAACCTATCATCTTCACTGATCTGCCACCCTTTTGTACACTTAAGGCAGATGCTGTAGCATGCTACTTCTTCAACCAGGTTGGGAAAGCAAAGCAAAGTCCTCACAGAAGTTGTTCAGCATATCTGTAACTGGATAGGATAGACAGCAAAGCTGTCTAATATGGAAATATGTTACCTTCCTCTGCTGTCATGCACTGAGTGTATTTTCCTTGGCATCATTAGACTTGTGCAGATGAGTGATGTTTTGCCTCTGTATGGTTTCAAATTATTACCAAAAGAAGAAAATTGAGAAAGTTTAAATTTTTTAATTGGTTTACCCCAAATCAAATACTTGGCTTCAGCACTGTAGGGTCACTTTTTTAAAAAATCTTTGTAATGAAACTGGATGAAACACTGAAATGAAAACCTCCTTTTTATTTACAGTCTATTTAAAATGTCATAATGAAACAAAGTAATTTTTAGTGACATTTTTTCCTTGTCAAGATAAATAAACCATCAGGCTTGACACTGATTTAAGTTGAAAGTGTTACCCACTCTTACTCCACAGAACTCCAGTTTTGTGATTCTTGTGAGAGGTACAGTCCCCTCATCTCCCATTGAATGTAGGATGTGATATTTTGGGAAAGGCTGAGCATTTTTGCCCTCATGCTAATATGAGCACAGGCATTCAGCATTCTCCCCTACCTCCAGGCCAAACCAGTGGCCACAAAACACAAACTGAATGCATACTAACAAAATTGCTACTTATGTTTATCAGTGCGTTTGAAAATGTAAACAAAAATTAAGAAAATAAGACAGAGAGAAAGGAAAGGTTTCTTTCTTTGAAACATTAATTTCAAGGAAAGTAGAAGGTGCCTCTTCAGCTCTAGACAATATAACTGAGATTAAATCCACTGTGTTATCACAGACAAGGAACAGCATCCCTGACAATAAGCAAAATTTTGGAAAACAGTTAAAGTAGTATTAAGGTCTTGGATATTTTTAGGTGTTACCCATCAACTACAATTAAGTGGTGTTTTACACTGAAGGTGCTCTGCACACTGAAGCCAGTGTGAATCAGCTAAAGACCAGGTGTTGCCAGCAAAGCTGTGCCAGTTTACGTCAGCTCAATAGAATGGTGTCATTTACACCATGAAGGGAGAGCAAAGGACATGACCCTGCCTTTACCCTTGTCTCTGTAGGTATTTTTGTACTTTTTTTTTTTTTTTTT
>VWYO01006276.1:92772-128241 GCA_013400275.1 Rhadina sibilatrix
TTTTTTTTTTTTTTTTTTTCCCCATTGCTGGTGCACATTCATGGGAAATAGATATGACTCTAATTTTAGTACAATAGTAAACAACCTGATCTCTTTAAAAACTACAAATTAATGAACAGTCATGCCCATATGATGTTTGAAGAAAGAATATACTGACATACACAAGGACCTGAAAGAGAAACTGGTTGGAAAGTGAAGAAAAATTGGATTTTACTGATTTTACTGATTGGATTTTTCCCAGAAAACAATAAAAAACACAGGGAAGGACAAGGCAGAAATAATTGGGTTTAAAATAATTATTCTTAAACACCAGAGCTGTTATTGAGACTGATGGAGAAACACACTTTTTTATCCAGTGTCCATTCCGTGGGAGGAAAGAAGAAGCTGAGGTGGGAGAATACCAGAGAGCTGGGATGTGTGAAGGAAAGAGTTAAGGCTGGAGTCACCCTCTGAAGTGCTCTGTGATGCTGTGCAGTGTTTCAGCCCCCAGAGCCTTCCTCCTCCTCCCTCCCTGTGTCGGAGTGGGGAGGAGGCGGGTTCTGCTGAGCTGTTAAATCCTGAGTGTAGTTTCCCCCATTTCCAGTGGCCACCGTTGTCTGAGGCTGGTTGAGAGCAGGGCTGGGGTTGCCCTGACATTTCTGGGATTGCGGCCAGCCAAGAAGAAAAAAAGACGAGTGTTTTACAATTTGCTTTTGTCAAAGTGTGGAGAAAGGGGAAAGGGAAGCGTCCTTTTTTTTTTTTTTCAGCATCACATTCCTGTGTTTTTCTTCAGCCTGGAAAACATATTAGTGCTGGTGCTTTCCTCTCTGGAAACAAAGGAGCTAAACGGGACTGAGGAAGCACGGAGTGGGAAGGAGGTTTGGGAAGTTTAAAAGAGAGAGACTTGGAGCAGCCAGAAGTTCCCTTTTCTTAAATGAAATCCCTGCCTGTGTGGGTAACCGGTACAGCAAAAATCCAGACCTGCAGGTAAATGGAGAAGCAGAGATCACAAAGGAAATTTCCGCTAACCTCATCCCGCCTGTCAAGAAGGTGAAGAAGAAAGTTAAGACACTCGACAGGCTCTGCGACCTGTTGGGCTGCGTAAAGATTAATCACTGAACAGTAAAGCTGTATGGCATTGGTCTCCTTTTAAAGGAAAAAGACGTGAGAACTCATCTCTGGCAGGGGAACTTCCCTGAGAGTGTAAGTTTCAAGTTAAATTCTTGCCTTTCTGCTTTATGTACGGGACTCTTTCTCTGTGTGTCTTTGCATGTGTGTATAGTGAGAGTGTGAGAGAAACGGGGAGAGTGAGAGACGGAGAGAAGGATGCAGACCACAGTGTCGTTTTAGATAGACAGTGTCGTGTTACAGAAGGATGATCTCATTTTTTCATAAAGTGATCCATTCTGTGTTTTTCCAAAAATAACTGTAAAAGTTAGAAAGCCACTAGGACAGGAGTGAGGTGTAATCAAGCACTTATAAATCACACAAAATACCCAGCCTGTGCTTTGCATTTTTAATCACTCGTGCAAGATATCATCATACTGTTAACATCTAATTTTTCTCCTTCTCTTCCCCCCTGCAACAGATTGCACAATGAACTGGAGGCCAGCTCTCAGCTTAGCCCTGCTGTGGGCAGCATGGTTAGTGTGTGGCTCTGAGAAGACAGAGAGGCTAGTGGAAAGAGGGAGCCATGGAGTTAGGAAAGTGCCCTCTGCTTACAGGGCTTCAAGCAGCCTCCTGAGAAGGTCTGGAGCATCCCTGAGGAATTCAAACCCAAATCCTCAACACCCTGTCACCAAGAAGGAATTTTCAGCATCTCCAAAGCCACCTGCCAATCTCCTGCAAGGGGAAGCACGTTCCCAGGCCAGAGGCACAGGGACCAGAATGAGATTGGTACAGAGACTCACAGCTGCAGCCAAATACCCCAAGTCCGAGATGATTAAGGACGAAGGGATATCCTCTGCCACCCAGTCACGAGGGGTACGTTTCCCTTCAGGGTCAAGTTCTCCCAATGTCCTGGCCAGCTTTGCAGGGAAAAATCGAGTGTGGGTCATTTCTGCCCCCCATGCCTCTGAGGGCTACTACCGGCTCATGATGAGCCTGCTGAAAAATGATGTTTACTGTGAATTGGCTGAGAGGCACATCCAGCAGATTGTGTTGTTCCATGAAGAAGGGGAAGAAGGGGGAAAAGTTAGAAGGATAACCAATGAAGGGAAAATCCTGGAACAGCCACTAGATCCTGCCCTCATCCCTAAGCTCATGAGCTTTCTGAAACTGGAGAAAGGGAAATTTGGCATGGTGCTGTTGAAGAAAACTCTGCAAGTGGAGGAAAGGTATCCTTATCCAGTCAGGCTAGAGGCCATGTATGAAGTCATTGATCAAAATCCCATCAGAAAAATCGAGAAGATGAGGCAGAAGGGCTTCATCCAGACATGCAAAGCAGCTGGGGTGGAGGGGCAAGTGGTTGAGGAAGGCAATAATGGGGGCACCATGCAGCCTACCCCTGGCAGTGAACATGTCCAGGTCTCAGCAAGGAAGGAGGATCCAAGGAAAGGCAATAATCAGCCAACAAGGACCAAAACAGTGAGGAAACCTGTGACAACCACAGTAGCCACTCCTCTGCCAACAGTAAGGACCACTACCCTCCCTCCCACCACCACAACTACTCGTGCCACCACCCATGCAGTGACAACAGCCAGCCGGTCTACAACAACAACAACTACACCCCTCCCCAGCACACAGAGGACCTGGACCATGAAGTCACATTCCACCACAGAGTACCACAAGCTGCCAGTAGCCCCTGATGCCACTACGCCACGAGTCACAGCCTCGGAGGACTTCTACTCTCCTGTGTGGAAAACAAACCGCAGGGACCGGCAGCGTGGCCATCAAGAGAAACAACTGGCAGCCACCCGGAAACCAAACAAGGCTGCCCGCTATGACAGCTTCACAGAAGCCCCAACAGCTCCCTCAGTGCACTATACAAAGGCAAATGTGGGTAGATTTAAAGATAACAGAACTGACAGAAAGGACTTTAACCACAGGGACCTGAATGTCACTCCTGGGCAACACAAACCAACTAAGACTAAACCACCAAAAAAGAAGATCCAAGAAAAGATACTCAGTAATGAGTATGAAGATAAATATGACCTGAGCAAGCCTGCTAGTTCCCATTTAGAGGAACAGTTTGCAGCAGGAAATATTCCCCCAAAGAAAGGAAAAGAATCAAAGAAGCATGACCGAATGGATAAACCTGAGAAGAAGAAGAAGAAGGACAGACCTGACAAGCAACAGAAGAGTGAGAAGCAGTCCAAGAAGATCAAAGCTGAAAAAAAGAGTAAGCAGGACAAAGACCGCAGCAAGAAGAAGAAGGGAGGCAGGACTGAAAATGAGGATTTTCCCAAGTCCAACAAGAAGACTTTCCTACAGCCTCCCAGGAAATCAGCAACTAACCTCCTGGAATATTTTGAAGGCAAGAGAAGGCTCATTGTAAGTAATTAATTCCTCTGAATTTTATTACCTAAGTAAAGTTGTATCTCCCTCATAGTTGGAAAATGTGGAACTATAAGTTTATAGTGGGTTTGTGTTACTCTTTTTTAGTGCTTTTGTCTTAAGAGGTAAAATTTGTAGACCCAAATGATTGTTTTCAACAGGTTTTACAGCCTCATACTGGAAATCTTACATGCAGTATAAAAACCAGTCATCCAGAGATGAGGCTAAAACCTATTCCCAGCCACTTCCATGAGCCACCATATAGCCATCAGATTATCTTGCTTCCAGTGGATATGTAGGTGTCAGGATCTGTATCATTAAGATCAATAAAATGAGGTTCCAGTGTGGATTACATCCATTCATCACCTTGGGGTACTTGCCAAAGTTACCACGTTTCAGTGCTCTGCATGTCCTGCCAGCTGGCACACCTGCTTCATATTGGTGCTGGTGTCCTAAAGCTGGAAGCAAGCCAGGCAGCTTGGCAATACTGGTGCACGTCTGACTGAGGATATACACAAAAGCTTGTGATCAGATGCCCTGAGGGATGGCGAATTTGGGATTAAGATCTGATGGGAATTTGGCATTCAGATCTCCTAGACATCTTCAGAGATCGTGTGCAAACTTTATTTTGGTTTGGGTTTTTCTCCTGCTGTTTGTATTAAATTGTAACACTCCAGTAAGTTTTCAAGCCTGAGAATTTCAGCACATGGTCTGGAGTTACTTGTCCCCAGGTTTTATAGCACTGTATGTTTTTCCAGCTACTTATAAAAACCACGTCACCTGGGAGAGGAAACAGTTTTAGTTATAGTACAAATGTTTTTTCTGGCAGATGACACATATCCTGAAGGGTACACTTTGGAAAACAGTTCTTTAAAAATATTATTGTGGGAGCTGGTTTCTTGCAATTATCCTACTGCAAGCTGGTCTGTTTCACAGTTATTGTCCAATAGTCATTGTCACAAAGGCCTTTGACTTTCATGCTCCATATTCCAGTACAAATAGCTAAGGTGCCAAACTAAGATGCCAAGTTGAGATTTCAACCATTGGAATGTAATGAATCATTCTGCTGATGATTCAAGGGCCTGAAAACAAGGCAACTTTCTTCTTCCCCTCCCCGTTCTTCAAGATGTAGGGACTGTGTGGAGCTAGCACTAGAAGTGGAAAAAAAGCCATATATTTGAAAAAAATGAACCTGACTGCATTTTGCAAATAATACCTATTAGTTACTTGTTAACTAATATTTAGACAAAACAAAAGCTCATAGAGAGAAACTAGGTAGAAGTTGGGATCCTTGAAATTCGGTCTCAATGTTGAGGTTTCCAAGAATATATGTAACATCAGGACAAATATAAACAAACTTGAAAATAAAAGAACCAAAAGTAAAACAGATGTCAGGCTGATAATTCATAACACCACCATAGTCCTGGCAACTTAAAGGATTGTCTGAAATTTGAACCTTTTGATACTGGTCCACCTCAGAGCTGAATGTCTGAGAAAAGAATTGCATAATCTCAGGTTATCAGGCCAGAACTCACTGAAGACAAATGATTATGCCATGCTGCACCTCATTTTTACAGAAAACATCCTCAATCTGCTTACTCTGAAGCTCCCTGAAGAATAGGTTTGGTTTGGTTATTAATAAAAGCAGTGGCTGAACTCTGTTTTCTCATTACCATGAACGGCACATGTGCAAAACAAAGAACTTCTCAAGCTTCTTTGAATCCACACACGTGCCCATTTGCATTCCTTCCAATCAAACTGTTCAGTTCCCTTAGGGGAACAATCCTTAAAATTAACTCTGTCATTCATGAGTCTTTAAACTCCCTCTCTAGAGAATTAGCCCACAATGCTGCAGAAGTGGCTCTACCCAAATTGTTCCCCGTTGCTTTGCTATACTTTTGTCTTTCAAAATGGCTTTCAAGGACATTTTTTCAGTTCTTTTCCAAACATCTTTTAAGAAGAACATGGGGTTTTAAGTTCTACATCATTAACAATTTCAGATTTCAGTGAGAATTTCAAACATCTGGAATTCTGAAGTCTATTCTGGGTTAAGATCAATTAATGACAAATATAGGTCCCAGGTGCAGAAACTGAAAAAAAAAAGTATGGGTTTTGAGTTCAACAGCCTCACCTCTCTTTAGAGGGGCTTTTACTACAGTCTTACAAATGTTGAGAAATTTTGGCCTTGTGAGTTTGGGGTTTTTGTTTATTTCTCTGTGGTGATGAAATGCCAACTGACAGTTGATGTGTAACACTCCATATATACCCACAAGCACATATACACATATGAGCACACACACACCCACATGCATGCAAACAAGGAACAGGAAGATAATCAGAGGACTGGAGCACTTCTCCCATGGAAACAGGGTGAAAGAGTTGGGGTTGTTTATCTTGGAGAAGAAAAGGCTCTAGGGAGACCTTATAGGAGCCTTCCAGTACCTAAAGAAAGCTTAAAGAAAAGAGGGAGAGTGATAGTTGTGGATGCTCTATCCCTGTAAGTGTACAAGGCCAGGCTGGATGGGGCTTTGAACAACCTGGTCTAGGTGGGAAGTGCCCGTGCCCCTGGCAGAAGGGTTGGAACAAGATGATCTTGAAGGTCCCTTTTCACCCAAACCATCCTGTGATCCTGTGATACAAACACTGGTAGAGACAGTGCATACACAGCCTGTGTTAAAACAGATCTGGCACAAAACTTTGATTGGAAATTTGCTTTGTTCTACAAGGTTTGGTGAAGCGACTCAGATTCAGGCTTGACTCTGCATTCCAGCTTATGACCTCCAAAACTAGGAGGAGACAATATAAACCAATGGTCTGTTTTTCATCTCAGTCCTCAAACCCTTCTCATGATCCCTTTTTATTTATTTGAAGCATTTTTATATACAATTTTATATACTATTTAAAATTTTCTCCAGAAACCAAATCCTCTTTGTGTCTGTCACTCTCATTCACCTTCATGTCCCAAAGCTGTAGTCATGCCAGGGGCCTTTGCATAAATGAGAGGCAGATTTTAAAAGCCCCAAAATGTTTTTATATTGATGAACTGGATTTATAAAGAGCATACAGTAAAAATTAGCCTTCAGGCCCCAGAAACTTCAGAAGGCAGCCAGAAAATCATAAGTCCTGTTACCAATTAAAGCATGAATTTGTAATTGAAGGATTTTGGTGATTATTTGTGACTTTATATCATAAAACTTGAGTCCATATTCTAGCTCCCTTTGTATTTGGGGGATCAGTGGCAGGTGCTTGATTGCAGTTCACTTCTGCCAGTTAGAATGATTACATTCCTAGGCATCTTCTGCTGGAAACTACTGCATAGGGTCACTGAATGTTGTTACACACACCCCTTCCCTAGAATATTTTCATCTCTGATCAAGTCACTGATGAAGGATCTGAGTCATGTGCTCTAAACTTTTTAAAAATTAAATCTTTGCAATCCTTAGAAGGCTTTGAAGTAAGTACTGCAAAATGTAGAGCTTTTTATACTTTTGTTGGCCTTCAAGCAAGTATAAGTCCCATAACACATCAAAGTGGCTTAGAACAAAGAAAAGCAAAATCAGTCCTTTTCAGATGAGGTCATAGTGGCCTTAGCAAGTCTTCAAGGTCTTCTTAGATGGCCATCAGTTACATAAGTACTCATGTTGCCCCACTTGTACTCGTCCCTTGGCAATCAAAACAGCCACAGGAGCCCTGCCTGGACCATGGGATGAGGGCAGAGCAGCTGCCATGTTCCCAGGGCTCCCACTGTGAGTGAGTCATAGCATCACTGAAGGCTTGTGAGGGAGACCTGGTGGGACTGGCAGGGCAAGGGATAAAAGGAAAGTATGTGGCTTTCTGTAAAATATAGTGAAATTTCTTCTACTAGCATTATGGTAGAAACAGCAAAGAAGCTGTTGCAACCAGCTGTGCACGCTTCCAAAGGTTTTTCTGTAGCTGAATGAATGTCTTTCTTTGGGTCAGGCCTGGGCACGAAGGTATGCTCCAAACAGAAATAAATAACAGCTTTATAGGAAAGAGAGCCCACTTTTAGACAGTGACTAGTTCTTCTTCAGTAAAATAATCACCTGCTTCATCCCTTATACTAAACAAACTCTTTTGTCTCTGCCACCAACCAGCTGATCACAACCCCCAAGGCGGACAACACGATGTATGTACAGCAGCGAGATGAGTATCTGGAGAGCTTCTGCAAGATGGCAACAAGGAAGATCTCAGTCATCACCATTTTCGGCACCATGAACAACAGCAGCATGAAAATTGACCACTTCCAGCTAGGTTCTTTTTCTTTTAATACTTTCTTTTCATCTCATGGGCACAATACAGACAGCAAAGGCAGCAAAACTGCCCCTGCTTGGGTCAAAATCTAAGACTATGCAGGACCTGAAAAGTAGCTTATTTAGACATATTTAGTGCCACCTTCTTAACATTCAGAGTTTCCATGTAGACAGGTGACACTGGGCATCCATCTCTCTTAGGTAGCTTTGAAACAACTGCTGTCACTGCTTAGGTCCTGGGGAAGCACTCACGGTTGTAAGTGAAAACTTGTCCTTCTGTAACAATAGTGGTTGGACAGGTTGTAGTCCAGCAAAGCACTTAAGCTTTGGTATCTCTTGAATCATTGAACTATTTCATTTCTGTCTATATCTAGAGGTTAACGCCACTGTGAGTGCTTTACTGGATGAAGCCAAAGAAATACAAATATTCTACAGTTCTATACTGCAAATAGAATAAAGCTTCCAATTTCACTTGCAAGTCCACCACATCTCTCCCCTTGAAGTTCATCTGGTTTCACCAAACCTTGGGAAAAGATGTGTGATGGAACAGAAAGCTCAGGACATGACCAGCTGCAGGGTGTTTCAGGTCTGGCATATAAATCTGGCAGAAGATCACAGATTTATGTCTGGGTTCCAGCTGTGCCTCTGCTATTCTCAGAGGGACAAGATCTAGCCTTGTGTCCCTGACAGTGAGTCACAAATCCTGCCAGACTGTCCATTTGTGCACCTCCTTGACAAACCTGGAGCAGTACAGGATTTTCCACATCAGGCCAAGGTTACTCAAGGTCACTTTTAGTGTACCTAGATCCATCTGCCTGTCAGTGGGCTGTTCAGGATTATATTTAGCTCTAGTCTGGCTAATATTCAGATATTCCCTCTGACATAGACCATACTCTTTCAGCCTGTTCCAAACTTAACCTACATCCAAACTTTCCCCAAACCACATAAGTGTATATAACAGCTGAGTTCTCATAGAAGGAATTAAATTGTTGGAGAAAAACAGGGCTTCAAGACTCACTCTTTGTGAGCATCAGGGGCAGCAAAAGCTCTTAAGAAACATTTTGTACACAGTATGTTTCTGTAGTGAGAAGCTTGAGCACTCAGCATGATGAGGTCTACTCAGAGTGCTGCATTTTGTGACTGAAATACAAAAGACAACAACAGAAAAGTCAACAGAAAAGACTTTTTACTTGAAATTTCAAACACATTTAGAAGTGGTGAATGGAAGAGCTCAGTGACACTGATCGAGATTAGCTCACAGTGAAACCAGAGAGTATTTCTCACATTCCCAAGGAATGACACAAAAGCTGAGTGTCACTGCAGAGGTCTTCTCTTTGGCCCAAGTTAGCAAATAAGGTCTCTTTTCCCCATGGGAAACAGGGCTTTAATCAACTAAACATCAGCCCCTGATTATCCATCCTATAATCAAAGCCACTGTACTGCTAAAACAACCTGCTGGCCTTCTTTGTAACCTTGTTGGAATTATTTCTGAAGATAATTCATCTTCCCAGCCTGTCTAGCTGCCAAAAATGTATGGAGAAATGTTTCTCCATTCTTTCAGAGAAAACGCAAAGAGAGCAAGGACTTTGCAGGTAGCGGCACAGTCTCAGGTCTGGTGGATCTTTATGCGGATCCCAGATGTCCTTTATGAGGCAGGGGTCAGGACAAGTAGTGATTTGGAAAGAGGCAATTAGATTAACAACTTCTTTTTTTCGCCACAGAAATAACTTCCAAGTTTGAAAGTTTGGTCAGCCTTTGTGGCATGGTATTTTTCCTTGATGCAGAATTTCTCTGCATCACTCTGTAATTTAATTTTCTTCTTTTCTTACAAATATTGTAAGTTTTGAAAGAAAATCCCTTAAAAAGGAAACTCCAAAGAGCTAACTTCATATTGATATCTAGATTTAAAAGCAGAAGGGTGCCATAGGTCAGTTGGTCTAAAGTACTCCTGTACCTTTGCTGCTCTCCATTACATTTCACAGTAACAACTTTTGCATTTTTCTATCTCCATCTGGGCCAATGAGATGGTCTTTGTTTTCAAACATGAAATTTTGGTCTATGTTTTAATGGTCTTGCCACTAGTAATACATAAATCTCACTCATCAAGCACCTGATTTACATATGTTTATGAAGTGGATAACCAATTAGCACATCCAGCAATCATCCAATCAAAAGCTAGTAACATTCCTTGTTAATTCTTTATAAAACTTTCAACTCAGGTACATATAAGAATGAAAAATGAGATAAATTAGATATATAGCATGATAAGTATAACCAAATTTTAATAATTGCTGGCCTATTTTTTNCAAGGTGTGAAACCTAAAGATCAGATTCTAATTCAGACATTTTCCCAAAATTTTAATTTATATATTTCATTCAGTCTATGCACAGGGTGGACCTATGGCAAAATTTGAATCAGATCAGTATGCTCCTTAAAAGCCATGTACATTTAGAAAAATATTTAAAATGGTTTGCTGTATAATGACTCAAATATTTCTTGTTGCTGTGTGCTTAACTTGCATCAATTAACCACACCTCCATTTGCTGACAAATAATTATGGAGCAAGGGACAGAAAAGTTGTACCTCTGGGTTCCACCTCTTGATGACCTGCTGTGTCTCTGACTTCAGGCAGGTCACTTAAGCCATGGCTGGGATTTCTAAGTGAGGATATGAATATAACATTCGTAGTGGTGTCACAGGGCACAGGCAAGTGTTTGCAGTGTTTGCAGGGAGCTCTTGGTGCCCAGGTAACATTGCACTTGCTGTGTGGTTTAGCCTGTCCTTAGCTATCCAGGCCTGCAATTGCATATTGAGACTTCTTTCAGCACTGTTGCAGTTGTATAGGGCTGTGCTGGATGCTACCCCTGAGGCTGTGCTGATGACACTGAGACTTTCAGGACTTGACTGCAATGAACCCTGGTTCCATGGGTTGTAAGGAACCTCAGTACCTCCACAGGCTTGTCTTCAAATCTCTGTTTTCAGAAGGCTTTTTCTCATTGTTTCAGAATGTTTTCTTAGAGTGAACCACTGAGGAGGTACAAGTTGTACTCAAAACTAAGTTTTTGATGGTCAGGCTGCTAGAATCAGCAAGCAGAAGGAGGAGGGAGTGCCACACTGGGGTATCTACAGAGGTATGCTGCCAGCACTGCAGCATTCAAGACATGTTAAAGAGTTTTTGGTTTCTTATAGTCACTACATGTAAATTTTTAAGACTGGTAAGGTTAATTCTACTGTCCTGGCCAACCTCAAGCTGTTTTTGCTATATTTTACTGATCCAAATAACCTGTGCTGTTTCATTTGCAAATGGTGCACATTGTCAAAATGTCTAATTTCAATTACAGAAGCAGCTACATTTCAGGAGCTGTTGAAATGATTAGTACATGCATATACATGTATGAGCATATCAAAAAAATCTCAAATATCTTCCCCGGAAAAAGCAAGATTTTTCAAAAGAACACACAAATGATAAATGCTGAAGTGCATGAGCCCTAGGATCAAGTGATTTTCAAAGACTATTGGGATGGAAAACTAGACAGTTAAAAGTCATATGAATGAGAAGTTCACACACATGGTTTGTAGTACATTGAATATGCAGCAGGAAGAGAGCTTCTGAGAAATGAATTCTCCCTTTTCTTTTGAGGCAAAATTAAAGGCAGAGTGCTGTGCGATTCCATGACTACTTTTATTTCTTGTTTGCCTCACATTAAGATAACGAAAAGCCCATGAAAGTGATAGAAGATGAAGATCTTGTGGACCAGCAGCTCATCAGTGAGTTGAGGAAAGAGTATGGGATGACCTACAATGATTTCTTCATGGTGCTGACAGACACTGACATGAAGGTCAAGGTGAGGGTTTCAACTCTTTGAACTCAGCTCTCTTGAAAGAAAATGCATTGGAAACATATTAAAAAAATGGAAAAATTTAGGAAATTACACTACACACTTGCCTGTGAGGCACGTAAGATACTGATGCAGGACCTGGTCATTGCTGGAGGACAAGCAAAAGAACAGTAAGCAAAATTTTCAGAACTTAGGTAGCTATCTTCATTTTCTGCACTTAGGGGTCTCAGGAATTGTGTGTTTCTGCTGGAATGATGGGGAACAGAACCTCCCCACACCTGACAGGTTTTTATTGTAGTACCTGGCATTTTAAAACACAAAGTTTGGCTGCTCAACAGGATGACAGCACATTGCATAAAGACAATCCTCTGGTTGAATGGCCTTACAAGAGAATATAATAACTGCAATGTCCTGGCCTTATCATTTTGGGCAAGTAGTGAAAATATGCCACTTCCAAAGAGTGGTCTGACTGCAAAAACAATTGTATTTTCCACAGTTTCTGATATGTTTTAGGCCATGTTGCCTGCGTGCGAATTAGAATACTTGGATCTCTAAATATCCTTCAGTGCTGTGATACATGCAGAAAGGCTGCTAATATGAGCATCCTTATACCTACCTGTCTTGGTTTTTTTTCTTTAACAGCAATACTATGAAGTACCCATAGCAATGAAGTCTGTGTTTGATTTGATTGACACCTTCCAATCACGAATTAAAGACATGGAAAGACAGAAAAAAGAGGGCATTGTCTGCAAAGAAGATAAGAAGCAATCCCTTGAGAGCTTCTTATCCAGGTATCACCTTCTGTTCTTATTTGCTGCTATTTCTAATTATCATTGTAACAGAAAAATACCCATGTAACTATTTCTGGGATTTTTAAATACAGATTTCTCAATGTTAAGCAATTACAGAGATGCAGCCAGAGCTGAATGCAGTCTTGTATAGACGACTGAAAGACAGGAAACATGTTTCCTGACAAACTAAATCTTCCTTGGACACTGATTTTCAGTACCTTAGTTTCCTCATCATGACATGGAGATAATAAAACTGATTTGCACTAGAAGAGCAAATAAGGATTAATTCACAGATGTTAGCTCAATGTTTTGAATGTATGAAGCACATTGTTTATGTGTTTTGATCACCAACCATCCCAATCTTATTAATCCCATTCTAATCCCTGCCATGTAGTTGAAATCAGTAATTAATTCTCTCTAAGTTCCTTCTTATCCTGCTTGAGATAACAGTTTGTCTTTGCTAGTATTAGTCATGCACATTATTAAAGGTCTTGCAGATGTCTTTTGCAAAATGTTGGAGACTTTCTACAGAAAGACAATTCTGTTTATGCAATCTCTACATGCTGTTATTACTCTATCCTGAGACCTAAATTCCAGCCAATAAATTCATCTGGACTGTGGGCATTCAGACCCACAGAATAGCTATGCAGCTACAGCCCTCTCTCAATTATCACAGCATAATTCACATGAAATTAGGGCTACCCCATCATTCTAGACTTTACCTGTTACAACTGCATCTTCCTCACCTACTATGAGAATCCATGGGTATACACTGTTAATGGCAGACAACTTTAAAAATAGCTGAGGCAGCATAATGGATTATGACAAGGAGGAAAGGAGCAACAAGTAAATGAATAGGTTGTTCGTTCATAAACATTTTAAAATTCAATGGCTACTTCAAGAGAAGGAGAACCTTTAACAAGATCCACCCCACCCACCTCACCACCTCCTGTTTAGGTCCCAGTGATTCATCCTTGAGACCACCAAGAAGAACCACAGTTTGGAAACAGCTGATCAGCACAAGAAAGAGCTTGTATGCTGGAAAGCGACAGACCCCAAATCCTTCTTTGCTTGGAAACAGCCCTAGTAATAAACACACATTAAAAAACTGGGCATGAAAAATGCAGAATGTTGCATCTATAAACAGAACTGCTGCACAGAATGCATTTGTTGTCTGTGAAACAAGCACCAGGCTTGAAATATTGGGTGGACTTCTCCTGCCACATTAACTGGTCAAATTCCCAGTAAAGTTAATTCCAGCTTTGTCCAGTATCATTTTCCCAGTAGAACAAGAGCCCCGGCATCATCTCCCTGTGTAGCTCCTTGCAGAGCTCAGTTATAATAACGCAAATATTGTTCTTAATAAATCTGTCTGGTGTGAAAGGAGACCATGAGAGCCAGAGCCAGCTTGAGTAATGCTTAAAAGCCACATGTAGAAGGAAGAAAACCTTGAGTTCGGAGGTGAGTCCCCCTCTAAGACCTAGATACTGGCTGTGCTGCTCTCTGGGTTCACACACCAGAAGAGGATGCAAAACAGGTAGAGGAGGAAAGATCCACACAGGGAAGGGTCTGGCAGATTTGTCAGGAGTATTGGTCCATAGCTGTTGATGTCAGAAACAAAACAGAAATCTGTATATTAATGTTGGCGAACTAACAACAGGGACCAACTGAATTCATCTCTAAGATATAGCCCCAAACAGGCACACCAAGTGCTCCTGGGGCAGGGGACTAAAAAGCTTGAATGGTTTTCAACACTTTTCAGCTCTGTGTAACTCCAAAGGAGATATAAAAAAAACCAAAACAACAACCAATCAACCAACCAACCAACCAAAAACCAAAACCAAACAACAACAACAAAAACAAACAAACAAAAAAAAAAAAACAAAAAAACCAAACAAAAAAACCAAAAAACCAAAAAAACCCCAAAAAACAAAAACAAACAAACAAAAACCAAAACCAAAAATCAAAAACAAACAAAAAAAACCCANAACCACGCACACACACAAAAAAAAAAAAAAAAAAACAACCCAGAAAGAAATATAAACATATCTTAAAGTGACTCAGAGTTTTTCCCTAGGGAAAATATGCTCTATTGGCCACATTCTCACTCACTGTTCATAGGTAACCAGGTGCTTTTCTATACAGAATAGCACAAAGATTATTTTGTTCCCTATTTTCAGAATAATGATACAAAATTTCCCTCCTTTTCTTCACATCACATATGTGATCCTTAATACTTCTCATTCCTATTCACTTATGTACACACACATTCATGTCTTTTTGGTGTTCCTCCTGAGAAAGATGAAAATTGAGGAGGTTTGCTTTTCATGGATTTACTGTTCTAATTATTTAAAAAAAAAAAAAATCAGTAACAATCAACAAGCAAAGACATCAGCATGCCCTGCTCTTCTAACAACTTCTTCTCTGACTTTGAGCAAGTCCCACCACAGGACTGGTAATAGAAGCTGAAGATTCAGCTTCTGTCAGTAAAGCTTCTCTTAAGTGAAGCAGAATTGACCCTTTGCATTGGCCTTCATTTTGAGATCTTCACATAGTACAGCAGAAAAGCAGGCTATTATTATAACAGAGTAACATCTGCATCCATTTAAAAGATCATTTCCTGCTGTAAAAATATCTCTGCAGCTTTGCAAATTCCTATAAATCTGATTTATTTAGGTTAAGTAGAGAAGTAACTATATTTAAAAAACAAGTTGTTGAAAGAGTATTAAAAACCTCTAGAATTAGAATTTTTAAAGATTTCAAGTGTCCTTATGGCCCTTCCTTTGACAGGAAGGGAAGAGGATCCTCATGCAAAATCTTAGGTAGATGGTGCAGTCCCTATTAAAGAAAGATTCCAAGATTTATCTTATTGCTCCTTGCAAGCCTTATACAGCCACAGGCTGACATAACCACACATTTACAAACAAGCTCAGATTTAAAGCCACATTGAAGGTATTTTGAGCAAACATGGTGCAGGAAAGAAAAAAGAGGTCAGTGATTATTTACACAGAAGTATGAGTTATGTCTGAAATGAAGATACACCCTAATTCTCAGACAGCCCTTGGACTGCAGTATAACTGTGCAGTTCCAGCAGTGGTGAGTGACGTAAAAGCTAAATGCCTAGTGAGAAATTCCACAGGAATCCTTCTCTCTTGAATATACACTTCTCAGCATTGCTGTAACTACTGAAGGGGCTTTGAGCAAAGATCATAAACTTTGCAGTGTTTGTTTGGTGAAACAGCAGCACTGCAGGTGTTGCTTTGAAAAGTTTTGGAGCTGTAAAATTCAAAACAAGCTTTATCTTCTCCCAGTGACGGATAGAACTGGGAAGATTTCCCATCCAGCTGTTACTTAAAAGTTGTGAGAGATATGACATATCTCAGCCTACAGAGAACAGAAATGCTGAGAGGACTTGAGTCATATGTCATGACCATGCCTGGCCACACTCTTTTTTCAGGTTCCGATGGAGAAGGCGGCTGGTGGTGATCTCTGCTCCCAGTGATGAAGATTGGGCTTATTCCCAGCAGCTTGCTGCTCTCAGTGGACAAGCCTGCAATTTTGGTGAGTCGAAAGGAATTATATTCTTGCTCCCCCAAACCACATCCTTCCTGGTGATGTGATGGATTCCTTTGCTCAAGTTTGAACCTGAACAGTCTGACAACTGAAAACTTTCCTCTAGATCCAAATGGAAGATTGTGCTAAGTGAGTAGTACAGCACACTGGTGGCTAAGACAGCTAAGCAAAGTGTTCCCTGGAATCATTTTTGAAACATTACACTAATGTAGCAGAAAATGCTAGCACTCCAAAACTTCTCTTCAGGCTTGTACTTCAGAAGAGTAATAGATGTTTTGAGGTTTTTTTGGTTTTTTTGTACTGCACAAATTAACAACATAAGGAAAATGCTTTGGTAAGGGCAGATCCTTTAAGATCCAGCTGAGAACTGGGCCAGGGACATGGATGCATGGACATAAGGTTTTTTGATTTTTTTTTTCTTTCCTTACTGCTTCATTGCCAAGATCTGTAAAAATATGGAAGCCACTTCAGTCCAATAAAGGCCCCCCCAGACCCATAACTAGGTACTTAAGATCCACCTGCAACAGTCAGCGGAGAGAGAGGGGCTCCTCCAGGAGACAACTAAGGGCAAGACCCAAAGGCACTCTTCTGTCTTCGTCATGAAATGCAGAGAGACTTTCTCCTTAAGGTCCTAGCAATGCACACACCATACAGGGTCTAGCCTTGACTCCTTCCACAGAAGGAAACAGGTCCCTTTCAACAGCTGCTATTTCAATGTGTTTCAATTGCACCAGAAAGGGGATCTGCACAGTATGATTGTTTATTCATAATCACCTGGCTTTCATTCAGAGCATCAGCATCACCTCATTTGGAAAGTACCAAAGTAAACTGTGACATGGACTACTGCAAAGTGCTTTCTAAAGAATAAAATGCAGTCAAAACAGTTGAGTATCCCCACCCTTTGGTAGGGACTGCTTGGACATGATCCAGTGAGTTTGTCAATGGGTCTTTTTAACTAAGTGGTATGTTTCCAAGCATCTTACCTCCAAGTTATAAAAGCAGTTACACCAAAGATTTTGTAGATTGTACTGATTCATGTTACATGAACAGTTTCTGCTGTCCCTAAGGTCTTTCTTCAAAGCAGAGGCAACAGTCCAAGCCTCTGTGCAGAACAAATGGATGAAATGAGTATCTGTCATAAACTATTCCCTGCAGTCATTCAGAGTTTAACTAGCATAGGTTATATTTCCTCTAAATAATTTCTTGCTGTGTGTATGGTAAGTAAAAGCTTTATGAGTAAAGAAAACAGTGCAGGAAGATTCTGGAGCTGGGGAATGGCCTCTGCAATTTACTGGCGTATCTGATGCTTGTATCCCATGCTACAGGACCACATCACCATGTTGCTGTCCTCGGAATAGCTTTATGCAACTGATATCACATTTACTCAACACGTCAGCTTATCCTTTTGGGACAGGTGATGTGAGCGGCAGGGACTCCATAGAAATCAGTAACTCTCCTAGAGGGCTAGCTGAGACTGGGCCTTAATTTAGAAGCACAGACCTGGCTGATTAAACTGAAATCTGCCCAAAGATAAGCACCAAGATTTGGTCTGACCCCAAACCTTCTTCATTTCCCGCACAGGTCTGCGCCACATAACAATCCTCAAATTGCTGGGAGTTGGAGAAGATATTGGAGGTGTGTTAGAGTTGTATCCAATTAACGGTAAGTGACTGTTTCCAATTTCTTCAGTACTACCCATGAAGAGCATTATACAGTGCTGAGTACTGCTTTGCTTTAATTTCTTTAGAGGGATGAGTATGACAGCTTCCCTCTTCTGTTTCTTTTAAGAAATAAGATGACACAGAAGCAAACAAAAAGCTTTCTTGGTGTTTCTGTACTAAATATTATATAGGTTCTTCAGGACAGAAGAGCTCAAATATCTGAAATTCATCTCACATTTTGATTTCCCACCTAAGCTTACAGTCCCCAGTACACTCTTCTGCCAGCCTTGCTGTCAAAGACAGGGATGTCTGTGCCTTTTTACATGCTCAAGGGTTTGCAGGGCTAATAGAACACACACTCAACAGATTCTCCTCTATGGATCGCTCATTTATATTCAAAGAATGGCTTGAAGTGAAAATGACCTCTTAGAGATGATCTAGTTCCAACCCCAGCCATGGGCTGGGACATCTTTAACTTCATCGGGTTGCTCAAAGCCCCATATAACCAATCCTAGAACACTTCCAGAGACAGAATATCCATATGGGCAACCTGCTCCCAGGTCACACCATTTGTATCCTAAAAAACCTCTTCTTATAGCTAATCTAAATTTACCCTCTTTCTGAGTAAAATTAATACCCCTCTTCTGTCTCTGGGCCCTGGTAAAAAGTCTTTCTCCATCTTTCTTATAAGTTCTCTTTAGTATTTCACCTGCACCCCAGCAGGCTCTTCCAGGTAGATCCTTAAGAGAGTCCCACTGTTAAAGGCTGCAGGTTCCTCTACTACCTAATCCAAACAACTGCCTCCATTAGTGGAGGAACAAAGACAGAAAGCAGTTTTCATTTATCCCATCTGTGCTCCAACTGCTCTGTGCATGAAAGCATTCTAGTCCTTCTACAGCCCAGGAGTATTAAGTCTGTAAGGCAGGGTGCCACTGTGTAAGAGTCCCGTTGCCAAGCCAAATATATATATATATACACATATATGTATATATACATATGTATATATGTGCTCACTGGTCTTAGTTGTCTTACAGTTTCTACTCATTTACATCTACTAACACAGACTTCACACTTAAAAGCCTGGAGTTCACCAGATTTACCCTAGAACATATACTTTGAAGAGGAAATGACATCTACCACATCCCATACCTCACATACCATGACAGTTCAAGAGTGAGGCTCTATAGGCTCTATATCCTGCAATTCTTCTATCATGCTTCAATTCCTGTAATTTCTGTCACTGTTACTGTTTTTCACATATGCCTTCTGCAATACATAAACTGGTGACCCAAGCTGAAATGACATCAAAGAAGTTAATGGATTTTGGGTGACAAAAAGATGTACCACACTACAGTAGCTTCAGGCTAGAGAATAAGGACATGTATACTAAATTTAAAAAAGCTGTTAAAAATATATCCTTAGTTCACGGTAGAGCAATTTCATTTCAGATCCAGGAAATGGATCTGAACTTGCAAATGACAAGAATCTTATATTGCCAACTCTTGGGCTATATCCTATCTCCTGTTGCTATTTTCTTTACCTAGAAACCATCATCATCGCCTAAACAAAACATTAATGCTGATTTTATGTGATCACTTTCTAGGAAGCTCAACTGTAGACCGTGAAGACATCCCGGCTAATTTGGTGAAAGACATTCGGAATTATTTCCAAATTAGTCCAGAATATTTCTCCATGCTTCTAGTGGGGAAAGATGGCAATGTCAAATCCTGGTATCCTTCTCCAATGTGGTCTATGGCGATTGTGTATGACCTGATTGATTCCATGCAGCTCCGGCGCCAGGAAATGACAATCCAGCAGTCACTGGGCATGCAGTGCCCTGATGATGAGTATGGTGGGTATGGCTACCACAGCTACCACCAGGGCTACCAGGAAGGTTACCAAGATGACTACCGTCACCACGGAAGTTACCACCATGGGTATCCGTACTGAACACAGCGACTGAGCCTCTGGCTGCCCCCGTGTCTGTCTTCCAATAGCTATTCAATCAATAGGTGGCCCGCTGCAGAAAATCTTCCCAGGCCACCTAGATATCCATGCCTCGTTCTTCTGCTGTTCAATCAAGGGACTTTGGTCATTTGCCTTCTCAAAAAATGCAGAAGCCTTTACAGTGAAGCAATTCAAACCAGTAGTATTGAAGCTTTAAACAATAAAGACTCCTTTATATTTTTAAACCTTTATAAACAAATGCCCTCAGCAGGTGCTGTTTGTATTAAAACCAAACAAAAAAAACCCACAACCCCAGCCCATGGGCACTACAGTAGGGCAGGAAACAAACTGTCCAACAATGTGCTTTTTACTTTTTTTTCCTAAGGACAAAAAAAAAAAAGTATATTTATTGGAAAGTGAGATTTCATTATGCTTATGAAGAGAAACAAAGAACCACACTACGGATCTGTCCAGAGAAGGAAAATATAAGAAAGAAGCATGGGGCATGCTCTTTAATAATAACAACAGTAATAAAATCTTTTTGAAATACCATGTTTTAAAAGACAGCATCCCTTCTACAGTGCATTACCATTGTAATTAGCTGACTTTATGAATGAAAATAAGATTTATGGCTATGGCAGAACTTGTTTCAATACAATACAATGTAAAGTTCTTAACTACAAAGCTTACTGCATGGCTATTTATTCTTTCACTTGGGATCCCTCTTCTCTTAGGTCCTGCCCATCTCACTGCTAAATCCAAGTTAATGAGAGCTAAGTGGAAACACCAACCTGGGTTAGCACTGTCTGAAATACAGAAATCTGAAAAGCATTATTTTATCAGAAAAAGAAATCTCATTCAAGTATATTTTCAATGAGTTGTAACTAGCTCTCTATAATAATGCTTTTAATTAAACTGTTACTCTAAATTTCAAATTTTCTTTTACTTCTTCTTCCCATACCCTCCCCTATAAAAGTGATCTGGATTAAATGTTTATAAAAGTATTTGAGATCAATTTAATCTGCTAAACCATCTCTATTTCTGCCACACTTTCAGAAATGTTTTTTCCTCCCTTCTGATTGATGTCTTCAGGCATTGGACCTGTAGCACCACTCTAACCTACTGAAACCAGTGGCAGGAACTGCATGCACGGCTGTGGTTTCAATGCCGTTTGGGTTAGATTTCTAAACACTAAAGATGCAGCAGAGAGATTATGGAATATCTTTAAGTGACAATAGATACCATGCCAACCTTTATAATGGCACATTGGTCACTTCTGATGTTGAAGGCGTGCCTGACCAGTCACATTTCCTTTTATAATCCATGATGTGGATGCACATCACATATAGATGCACACAACAGGACACTTGTACTGGGTATTGCCACCACAGAAGTAGCACAGGAACAGGGAGAAGCTACAGCTCCAAGCCAACCAGAGCATGCTCTGCCTTTTGACTTCTGGCATTTTCCTGATTTCTTTTCCCAGATGAAAACAAAACTGACTAAAACAACAACTTCACTCAAAAACAGATGCTTTCTTTAGAAACTTAAGTCACAACAGGTCAGGCATTACCTGCCCTTGTGAATGTCAAAAAGGCAGACAAATGGTCATAAGGCCTTAGCTTTATAAACTTGGTCACTCTCTGGGGCAGGCTGCCCACCCTATCACAAGGTCTAGTTAGTGCAGGGTACAGCTCCTGACTTACCTTTCTCAGGTAGCTGGAGCTAACTGGGGGAAGGCATTTGACAGAATGATTTTGAGAGGACTGCTGTCTGCAGAGAGCTTCTGAGCTCTCAGTCATGATAGCACTACCACAACTCAAAGCAGTGGACAGAGAAATTCAAAAAACCAAAAAGAATCACAGGATGGAAGGGCTTCTAGAAGAAAATGGAGTGTCCTGTATCACTTTTAGAAAACAAGAGCTCATGCATCACTGTATCAAGGTCAGCTGCCTAACTTTCCTTGCCTAAAGCAAAAGCAGAGGAAAGTATACCAGACGCCTAACAGGCACCTCCTGTAGACAGAAAGAAAAACACCCTTGGGGCATTTTCTTTCAGGTGTTTGTTTGAACTTTCCTGTAATCTTGTTTTCATGTAAAGTCTTTAAATGAAAGCCCTTTTAACTCACACTACAAATCACATAAATTAAATGTCCTGTGCTGTGAGGGTTAACTTACATTAAAAAGAGTGCAGCACCTGATCCAAATGGCCTTTTTTTTAATACCCTTGTCTGAAATTCAAAGTCAAATTGTGCAAGTACCAAACCCAGCCTAGGCATTCAGTGGGAGTTGCATTAAAAAGACAACTCCAAACAAGTTGTCCACTTATCAAGGGAGGTAGGGGATGGGCTCTTAACCAAAACTACAAATCCAAATACTCACAGAATTTGTAGAAGACTCTGTATTATTCTACATTCTGGTGCCTATTTCTGCCTTCATTACAAAATGACACTAAATCACCAGAAACTTTTAGCAATGATTTAGAATCCTGATTTTGCAACCCACTTTTCCCTATGGAAAACTAAAAGCAAAGCCAGAAGAAGCACCAAGCCAAAATATTCTTTCAACGACAACATGTAGTTATCTTGCAGGCTATAAGCATTCAGGAGTTACATTTCTCCAAATGAAGACTTCATTTGGCAAAACAAATCAAATCCACATCACTGGATCTGTCCCTGCAGCATCACTCCAAGGACAGACTTCCTGAGATTAAGGTCCTATTTCAACATTCCTTAGTGGGAAGATTTTACACGATAAAGAAAATCATTTTTCTTATACATTTTTATGGCATTTGATTCTGCTCCAAGATGGCTGTTTTCATCCAGTCTGTCTTTGAAGCTGCTACATTCACAAAATAGCTGAAATTAACCAAAATAATTACTTCTTTAATTGACTTGTTACAAGCAAGAGGAACTCGAACACACCTCCCTTCCAGGGATGTTTTGTGAACTATTTCCTCCAACCTGGAGGGAGGAACATAACACCCTCAGCAGCAATTAAGTTCAAACACTTGTGAATCTGGGCTCTAAATCAAAGCTTAGCATGAGCACTCTGCCCGATGTATTCATTAAAGACTATGTGCCAAACTAATGCTGCTCTCCAAAAACATCCTCATAAATTCCCCTATTGTAATTTTGAGCAAATATAAGTTAAGCTTTCCAACATGGAGTAGTTTCCATATAGTGGAAATACTTAATCAAGTGGGACTTCACATCATCTATCTGGAGCATGTAACTCTATAGAATTGCTCCCCCTTGCTCACCAGGGCTGCTCTCCAGCTGACAATTGTTCACAGTCACTTCCTCTAACAAATCTCACCTACACACTACATCATGGATAGCACAGCTGCAAAGATTTGCATGTTATGCTTTGGGTTACTATTTAGCCTATGTAACTGCTAAGTGGATGCAAGTCCTTACCCATGTAGACATCAGTTAACATTCCTGTTGCTGCAAAGGGGATATCCAGTTCTCCTTCATTATAATAAGAAACCTGCCTGGCCATCCAACATAATCTGAGACCTCCAACCTGAAGACAACAGAAAGATTTCTACATGTTAGACAGAATCAAATGCACAGCATGAGTAAAAATTTGGATCAACAGTTACATAACCAATACCTTTGTGCAATCTGGACTTTGGCAAGTAAGTCAAGCATGATAGCACTAGAGAAATTTACAGAAAGGAAAACCATTAAGCAGGACAAGAGTTGAAAGCAAGAACTAAATGCACTTTATAATAGCTGAAGATCAGTCATTTCATATTCCCTGTCTCTTAATGCAGATATTTCAGGCACAAAGGTCAAACATGGTTTGTAAGATGTTTATCTTTGGTTTGATGCTCTGTCTTTAGAAGTATGATCATGGCTGATTTCTATGTTCTCACTCGATGCAAGGCAAAGGTCTTTGGAACTTCCTGCAAAAAGTTACTGCTCACATAAATGCAAAGCAACCTAAAGCTAACAGTACTTTCACTCTTTTTGAAAGTACCTGCTAAAGTTGGTAGCCATGACTGAAAAAGGCAACAAACTCAGGTATATATTGCAAAGCTGTATGCAATGAAAAAAAAAAAAATCTTATTGCCTCAAAGCCTTTAACAGATTGAGGATTTTTTTAAAGTTTCATTTTCCAAAAAACAACATCATAAACCAATGAGAGCACTGGAGTTTCTGGAATTTACACTGAACTATGCCTTCTATTCTTTCTGTACAGATGCAAACAACTAGGATTCCTTATGTTGAAATGACCTGCTATACAAGCACAACGAAATTAGATGCAAAAGACTTCTCAACAACAACATTAAATTAATTTTGTACAGTTACTCGTAATATATACTATAAAAATACAGAAAAAAAATTAGGAATTTTCTATTCATAGTTTGTAACTTGACAATTATAAACCATGGGCCACATATGAAAACAGACTGCCCCTCTTGATGGATCAATGACAGGAGGTATGTTAATACAGCAATAAGCCATCAATACAGTACACATAAGCTTTATACACAGAGCCTGGACAGGATGGCAGAGGGGAACAAAGGCAGGACTGTCTTCAGTCCAGAGAAATGCATCACTTACTGCTTACTATACACTCTGGTATGAGGCTCTGACACTGAACTCATTGCTTATCTTAAGAATTCTTCTGACAGTATCTTTCAACTATGAAAGACACATTTTTGAAGGGAGGAAATTATAAACCAACATCTTTTCCACTGCTGTGATAGAAGAGGCTTTAGGAACATACCAGGAATCCCTTATCGGCATCCCTGCTCCCTTGCCTGTTTCAAAATTCTCTGAATAATTTGGAACCTATTTTTCATCTCAGTCAAAACACAATCCAGCAGATGCCTCAACAGAAATTCTGAGATCACTATGCCTGGCACTCTGCAGAATGACTTCTCTCTCTACAAAATGAATGCAAGACCTTATCAGTCTGCCAGGGCAGAACAACACCAGATGATATTGCCACCTGCACTCTTCTGCTCAGTGCTCCAGATGTTGAAGGGCATTACTGTAGCTGCATATTTGTTTTCAGTAGTGGGTTCAGTGCAAACTATGCCTCTACACAAAGCCTTTCTAAACACACACACACAAAAGATGATGCATTCATACTGTTTAATAAACTTTTGTTTTATTCAAGCTCTTTCAAAGTTAGGCCACGTAAGCTGCATGTAAAATTCACCAGCTGCTACAAAGGCATTCCAGATTTCCATTTCCCCAGACACTGGGAGACAGGCACAAAGGAATACAACTCTCCATATATACAGCTTGAATATTGTCCTCATCCACATTCGACATCCAGCCCCAAAACAGTTCCAAACAGTCTGTCAGGGGGGAAAACGACCCTTTCCTTGTGTTAATGAAAGATTAACTCTCTCTCACTGTGAGTAATAGCACTCCTCCAAGCCAGCTTCAGCTACAGGGAATCTTCATCTGTATCAATGTCACTGCTTGGTTTGTTCAACCTCTCAAACTCTTCTCCATCCTATGGGAACCAGAAGCAAAAGAGAACAATGTGAGCAAAAGTCATCTTGTTATTAATGAAAACTGAAAAAAGAAAAAAAAGAGTCAGGTTTCTTCTGAAGGCAGCACTTTAAGCAAAATCAAGACCCTGTAATTTAAATCTCTTACTAGTGTGTTATAAGGTTTAGGAAATACATACAATATTCCCTGAATCTTTAACACTTTTTAGTGACTCACTACCTAAACCAGCTTGTAGCCCATTCTTCCATACAATTATAAAATGGTTTGGGTTGGAAGGTAGTGGAAGGATGCTAGAAGGTCTCCCTGGAGCCTTCTCCAGGATGAACATTCCCAACTCTCTCAGCCTGTCTTCATAGCAGAGGCATTTCAGACCTCCAATCATCTTCCCCTGGACTCGCTCCAGCAGATCTAAGTCCCCAGAGCTGAACACAATACTACAGGTGGGGTCTCACAAGAGCAGAGGGGCAGAATCATCTACCTTGACCTGTTGGCCACGCTGCTTTTGATGCAGCCCAAGATATAGCTGGCTTTGCATGCTCACATAGTGCTATTCATATCTACAATAGCTGCTTAGTTGTAAGTGCTAAAATAGATGACACCTGGCATACCAAAAACATATGAGTTTGTGTTATTTATTGCTCATTAAACAACGACCTAAAAAGGCAGCATGTGGAATTTCTGGAAAACATCTCCAAGTTTAATGTTTGTGGGAAGGCAGTGGGGACAGCGCTCTCTGCTGGTTACAATGTGCAGCCACGACCCGTCCGTACCCGCGGGCTGACGTACATAAACATTAACCCTTCCCATCAGGCGACCGCTCAGCTCAGCTGAATGACAGCTCTAAGAGCAAGCCGTCCCCGACACCTTCTAGGTAACTAGATCACTGTCCAAATCAGAACAAAAAACACTAGCAGGTCTGGAGGAAATATACAGCAAGAAAAAAAACCCCAAACCATGTTAAAACTCTGTATTTAAACATTGCCTTTTTGTCTTCAGCTATCCGTTACTGTTATGGTAGAAAGAACCTTAACATCAAATGTGTTAACTTCCTCATTATATGGTCTAAGCTACACAGACTTACCAGTTCTACTTAGGTACAATTACTTCCCAGACACCAATTCCAATTTCTGAATGCCCTGGGCAAGTAAACTCTCTTGGTTACAAAGCTTTCAAGGAAAGGTTTGTACAAAGCTGAAGTTGCTCTTAGGACTGTATACAGTCAAAGAAGGAAAGCAATGCTTGCCTAGACTTCATGATTTCAAAAAGTGGCATATGGAAAGTAATACCCAAGATTTTAAGAAATAACAAAGAATTTTGGTGTTCTTTTGGTGTTTGAGGGATGAGTCCAGTTGCACACAAGTTGATTCTTCCAAACATGTGTTATCATAAAGGGAGGTGAAACAAAAGAGAAACCAAAGGAGACGTACTAAAAAGCCTTACCCCACTTGACCTCTCCCATGCATCTCCTTTGATGAGTTTTCCCCTTTCCCGCAGAGTGGCATATTCCAGGCCTCTTGCTTTAGTGGCATTATAAATGAATATGGAGAGAAGCACTACAGGAGCTTCCAAAAAGAACTCTAGAGAAGGCCTGAAGTCAAAGATGACGAAAGACACAGTGGTGATGATGACAGTGTTGATTTGAGCAGTCATAACATGGAACATGTTGTCTCGGAACTTCAAGATGAAGGCTACAGACAGCCCCAGGAAAGCTGTGACAAATATAAGAGCCACGGAGAAGATGTTGTGCCCATAAAAGAAGCCACAGTTCCCTATCTGCCTCCGGTCCTTAGCCTGCAGCGCCAGCATGAGCCCATTGAACAGCACTCCAAAGGCATAGAGTTTGCTGTTCTGTGTGAAGATGCTTTCTCCAAGCTGATCCACATCTTTCAGCATCTTTTCATTGTAGATGTTAGCCAGGGCAGACACAAAACACTGCACTAGAATAAGCAGATGGCCCAAGCTGAGGCGGAGAGGCTTCAATGCTCCTGCCATGGTACTGGTCACATTCCACTGGAAGCTGTGAAGGAAACTTGGTGCTGCGCAGTTGCCCTTTTCCACGCATGCTTCCTCAGGTCCAGTAGTGAGAAGGCAGTGGTTAGACGGCCTAAAAAACATACTGTGATGAAATCCATGTGCAGCCAAGCTGTGCTGATGGCCTCCAGTTCCTCGAGTCAGGGCAACGATGGACAGGAATAAAATCACCAGAGACGCCCACTGTACCCAAGAGAGTCTTCGCCTGGTACACAAAAAAGCCACTAAATTTAGAAACAGAGTGGCATAAATTAAACGACAGAACATCCACATCTATAAAACATATAAAAGACATCATGCCACACATAAGGAGACAGACAAGTGTAAAGAAAAGTCTTTTCAGAATACAATAAAATGCCAAAATGCAATGTGATTTTCTATGGCAAAGGAGGCCAAGAGTGGCAATCAAAGAAGTATAAAATGAAGTGTTCTCTATTTGGAAGAATAAGGAAAAGGAAGGCCTTTCAAGATCCCATTATTCCTAGATACTGATTGCCTGACAACTTAAAAGCAGCTCCTGTCTCCATGGCAACAAAAGTCTGATGAATAAAGTAAAAAATCAGACATGCTAATAATTACCATCTTTCTTTGGAAAACGTTCACTATACTGCTCTTTTCCCCCATGATTTGGAGCCCTTTTATAGTATTTTATGATGGTAACTCTTATAAATCCACAAATGTAATTCATAAGACTATTAGAACTATTTATACTGTTTTTCCACTCAAAGAAAGCCTGTTTATCTTGGCGAAAGTAAAAAATTTAGAAAACTGAGCAAACTGTGACATCACAAGAGACACAAAACTAAAATGAGAAAAAGCATTTTGAGTCAGACTATCAGGCACTGTTTTGGCATATATTAACACCTACAGCAAAGACTTATTTGTGCCATATACAAGCAACTTTTAGAGTGTAAAGTTAATATGCATTTCCCTGACAGTCTTTTCTGAATCTAAATCATAGTATAAAGAGCACAAATTCAGCAAAGTGGAACACATTGTCTGGCTTTTGTCACATGAATAATGAACCAAACACACCTCTTTCTTTCACTCTTATGTATCTCATTTCCTCTTACTAGACCATGTTTACACTCGACTAAGAACTGCAACAGACTGGTAAGAAGTACTGGCAATCATAAAATAAGATACTTAATGCATAAATGAAAGCTTTCTTCTTACCATTCAATGACTATATAATGATGATTTCAACTGTTTTCTACTAAAGTTGAACAAATGTGTAGACTCATGAAGGGACTCCTAATACCATACAATTTCCTACACCTTCAGATGTAGAAAATAAAACCACCTTTCCCAGCTGGCATAGCTGCCAGGAAAGAGAATTACTGTCCCCGTCAGACAAAGAGAAAAAATGTATCTTAATTTCATCAAGGCTAGGAAGATTTCGATTTCATTTACTTTAGGAAATACTACTTACTTTAGCACTATCCTGAAGAGAAGAGCTGTTGTTATAATGACAAAATTTGAGAATAGTACGGCCATTGCCTTGAAAGAGAAGGAGAGGAACAAAGTTATACTCCAGACACACTGTGGACACCAAAAACCTACAGACTTCAAGTGTTCACCTTCCTGCAAGGTGCCACAGTGAAAAGCACTGCTACTGAATTTTCTTCCTCACCCAAAAGGTACAATAACACACCTGTAAAATGATATTCAGGTCTCATTTCAAAATCCCAGGGAAATCACAGAGCCCATGCTCCACTGCAGTGAGGAAAGCTATACTGAAACAAAGATGTGAGGAAACCAATGCAAAATTACATAATAGAGACCATTTTAGTTTTCAGTCAGATCAGTTCCCCAGCTGGGCTGACCAGTCAGTCGCAAAAACAGCTGCATTGGCACAAAGGAAGAAGTTGCTCCAAAATGAGAATAAACAAAGAATAAAGCAAGGTGAGGCTGCTACTGGCTACAGTGCCATTTGCAGTGTTCATGAAATTCCAGACTTGGACAAAGCACTTGCAGGAAACAAACTTCTTGTACGTCAAGTGCTTTTGCTGTAGAGCTTATCAAAGATAAAGAAGTGCTTGGCTTGAATTTTCAAGACTGCAACTGTAATTTTAAGAAGATCTATTTCAAAGTACAACTGAGGACAACTCTAAAGCTTCTGTTTAATATGGAAATAACTATATAACAACTTCAGTGCTCTAATCCATGGCCATGATCCCAAGCTGCAAACTCCTTGTGGCAAGGATTGTCTGTTTAGTCTCTGTATTAGACACTCTATACTGAGACACCTGACCAAGAAGAGGCTTTTAGGCACTCCAGTTGCCAGTAAAGATCAGAATCCACCAGTACCAGTAGGAAAAAAAAAAAAAAATCTGCTTTTTGAGGGTGGAGGTGCTTTGCAAACTGTTATTCTGGACTGCCCTGTATAGTCAATACATGGACAAAAGATCCAAGCATCTGAAGTTTTTGGTCCAACTGAGCCTCAGAGGGAACCCACCTTCTTTAGACAGTTTTACAAAAAAGCACATATGGATTCAGAAGTACAAAATACAGATTTTTTTCTTGAATTTTCTCATAATTCCCACATTTCCAACTCTGCTATAGAGTGTCTTTTTCATTGACCAAAGGAAAAGCACAGAGTCTTTTCTCATTATCTTCTACTTTATCCCAACATACTGTCTGTCGAACAATAACTCTAATGAAACAGCACAACACAGGCTCTCAAGTAAGCTGAACACTTACTGACAATGAGACACCTGCCTAAGAAAACACATCTTAATCCACTTTGCAAAATTAAAACTGAGTAAATAGTCATGTTAGGTGAACACTGTGGAAGGAGACAAATATTGAATAAACAAGGAAATCTGGCAGAAATGGCTCTGGAAAAAGAGCCTTTATGCAAAATGTAGAAGTGTTCTATGCACACTCTGGTTTTGCTTTACTGTCAATGCTCCCCATCCAAAAAAATTAATTTTGAGTCACTTTGTTCTCTGACACCTCAAGAGACCTCTGTTCTAGATGAAAAGGAATGGGAATATCAAAGTTCCCCCCATCCCACTAATCTGCACATCACAAGTAAAATCTCATAAGGTAAGTCTCTAGGAAATTTAGCCATTAAAAAGTATCCACAGTTATAACTGAAGTTTCAAGCAAAAAAATCTCATCAAAGCAAGTCTTTAATTCCAGCAACTGCTCACTCAGGTACTACTTAGTCCCAAAACTACTTCGTATTTAAAGCCACATGACCAAGTTCAGTCAGTTATGGACATCTTCCTTTTAAGCATCTTTACATTTCACATTCATTATCTTATACACTGTCAAGATATTCTAGCTTAGAGATATTTAGTTATCTCTTGTAATACTTCTTTTATAGCAATGTTACAGTTTCAGCTAGCCATCATAGAATTTCTCTACTAGAAAGATGCTAGAAGTTCTAAAAAGAGGAATCTTAGAGCACATGTTCTGAAAGGAGAGAGACAAGGTCTGCGTGTGTGTGTGTAAAACAAAAGCTGTGTGTATTAACTGAACCAAATGAAATTGCTTAGGAGAAAAATAGTATTTATGTAATCTCCTATGCAGCAGGCTTTGCTTCTACAAATATTCTAGCTGAATTTCCTTCCTAAAACTAAAAAACAAAACAACCCACAAACAAACAAACCAAAAAACCAAACCCAACCCCAACCAACCAAAAATCACCACGACCAAAAAATTCCATCAACAAAAAACCCTCATACAACAAACAACAAAGCTAGGCAGCTGTGCATGTTATTTTAAGATATTGGACTCTTGATTTTATTAGTTTTTTTCAGCTTAGTCCCAGCTAAGACTCTGGACTGGGGCAGAAACATACACCTAAGAGAACAATATTTTAAAGAGAAATTCTGATAGAGAAGCTAGAAAACCATTTATTTTTAATGTTCAACAGGGACAGCCACAGTATTTTATAGCAAGCACAAACCATCTGTTTCCATCTTACTGCAAACATAGATTCTGAACCAAAAACTATCATGATACAAAAATAAAAGCAAGCACAAAACCTGTACAGTTTCCTGAGCATATGCAGGTTCATCCAAAAAGATGACGGTAGCCAGAAGAAAGTACTAACTAAATTTTGTACCTAAACATAGCTAACAAACAAATGCAAAAATTAAGTTGGTTTTCATCATCCCCTTCTCAGTTTTTATTACACTTATTCTCTTTGTGAGATTACGCTTACTTACTTTATGTCACATATATGGAGTAAAAAGCCCCATAGAAAAGTGCAGCTCAAATAATAGCAAGAGAAACAAACAGATTGAAAGAGAAATACAGAGTTTTTCTCTGTAGAACACAAAGGAGGAAAAGTACCAAAAACCCTCCCACTTCTTCAGCACTTCACCCTATTTCTAAATCACTTCTGATGGAGAAAATATAAAGACTCTTTTCTGCTGAAAGTTGTACAACACTGACTGGCCAGCAAGAGAATGGGAAGGTAACAGATTATTCTTTCACCTGCCAGCATTAAAACAGCAGACAGACTTACAGTCTTGCCTTGCCAGTGTTACCACAGTAGACAACCTAAGAGCAGTATTACCCACTAAGATATTAGAAGTCATATTATTCAGTATTAGTATACTTACTGGCTGGAGGTAGGAGAGTACATAGAAGACAATCAAGTTATCCAAAAAGTAGAGAAAGGCAGGAATTGACCATTTCATGGAATTACATACATTCTTCCAGGAAAAACATTCAGAGAGATCATCCATACAACCTTTTTCTGAAAGGAAAAGAAATCTGTAAGAAAGACATCATTCCTATTATTGAAAGACCATTCCCTTGTAACAGAATAGGTACCATTCTTCTCTTTTGAGGAACACCATTAGACTGAAAACACTTGTTCTCTGGCCACACAGGAACCTGTGTTCCAGGACAGAACACACAGCTGGAGCAGCAACCCTGCGTAGTGTTCACCTCCTTGCTTCAGCAGAGAAAATGTCACACAAACTCTTACATCCATCACAGCATTTGTCCACTGGGAACAAAAATCCCATCATCAATCAATATTTGAGGCCAAAAAGCATCCCAGAGTCCCTACACAGTAATGACATCCTTACTGGGTGTAACTTCCTGTTGATTATTGATCATATCTACAACAGGAACAATGACACAGACAGTGGATCCCTTTATAGAGCACCCAAAGGTCAGCCAGCAAAGTCAGAAGTACAAAATAAACAAGAACTCAGTATTTGCAGACCACGACACATGATCTGGATATAAAGAGAACATACAGAAAGAAAAGAAGAAAGATATGACAAAGCACAAAGAATGACATTTACTTAGGTATTCAGGACACAAACTTTAGGAGGAAGGCTGTGATAAACTTTGGACAACTCCAGAGCTGGTGCCAAAAGTACTTTATTAGCACAGATTTAAAACTATCCAATGATATCTAATCCTCTCCTGAAGCATCGACACATTGAGTTTAGCAAAACTCAGATATCTGGATAAAAAAAAGAAAAATACAGAAAGAAAACCAAAAAACATGCAATCAGTGGTAGGCAATGATGGCAAACACCAACTGGATATATTTACTGTCTTAGGTAAGTCTGTACTAAATGGTGAAGGTGAAAATTTTATTAGCTTGCCAGAGCCATGACTGTTTCCTGAAGAAGTAGACAAAACCAACAGTTCAATATAATGTGAACCTCCAGTGCCTGACACCTTCCAATTTAAATATTTGTTTTGTACCATTTTGAAAAGCTATGAAGTTAATCTCTCATAGTTTTTACATCAGGACAGAAAAAATAGAAAAAACAAAAATCACCTGCAATGCAAAATCTGTGGCAAGTGGAGATTGTCAACTATTGTTAAAAAAAGTGTTTGTAGGACAGCGAATCTTAGAAAGGCAACACATTTTAGTTATTTAAAACGTAGGTACTTACCTTTTTTCCTGTTCCAGAGTGCCAACACTACACATAGGACCAATTTTACTACTTCAGAACACATGTTCACTGTCGTAGGAAGGTAATCATACTTGTTATCTGTGGGATCCAGCAAATCAGAGAGTACACAATCAGTTTCTGTCTCCTGCATTCCTTATTAGAGCAAGAATCTATTCTAACCATTCCAATCACAATTTTAGTCACAGAAGCCTTTGTCAGAACTTCTGTTATAAATGTT
The DNA here is from genome assembly GCA_013400275.1 of Rhadina sibilatrix. Classification (NCBI taxonomy): domain Eukaryota; kingdom Metazoa; phylum Chordata; class Aves; order Passeriformes; family Phylloscopidae; genus Rhadina; species Rhadina sibilatrix. The sequence goes on from VWYO01006276.1 coordinate 125,960, forward strand.
TCAAAGTTTATGATATACAACTTCCTGACCAGCCTCTTTTCTGAGTTGAAATCTTTCCTCATTTGGTCCCAGTTTACAGCAGAACTTTTTTGGAAGAACTTGAGAACATGGCTATTTTAAAAACAAATTAAAATGGGAAGGTTTTCCCCAAAGACCAATGTGGTATTTTTTAACCCTCACAAAAAAATGACTTCCAGGATAACACAACCTTCTTTTAGGACTGGTTTTAGCAAATCCACTAGGATACCACTTCTCTCCTAAGCCTGTTGCAAGAAAAACATTTCAATCAAAACATGTACTGCCAATGGTGCTTACACAAGAATCTTGTCATTGAAGAGTTAGCTATAAAATAAATCACCTGCTTCATCTTTTAAAGGTAGATCATACACCTTGCAATCCAAGTTATACCTTTAAGGTAGACCACTGGCTAGATGGAAATTTTCCAGTGAAGAAACACATGTCCCTATAAATATAATAGGATGTTTATGCAAAGAACTCTGCAGGTGAAGTAGGTTTTTTGGGTATGTTTAGCCCAAACATCAACACTTTCTTATTCAAGGCACATCATGGATATTGTCCAAGAGTGATGCTGTTGAACACCAAACGACAAAAACTGCGACTCCAGAAGGCTGACAATGACTGTGTTTGTTTCCAAGAATCTCTTCCCTTTTATACTATTCTACAGAGAACAACTCAATTCATGAAACAAAGACAAACTTCTTCAATCACATTGGTCAAACCAGAGGGACATCAAGAAGAAGTCCCTCCTAGGGAAAGGAACATAAACAAAGGTTACAGTTAGAAAAACACGTCTCTTGTTTACAGAAAACTCTTGGAAAAGAGTTTCAGAAAACCAAAACATCTCAGGCATGAACCAGGGCTACATAAGAGTACCTTCATTGGCAGAATACTTCATCAGGAGGATTCGACTTGAACCCAGTACAATGAACACTCCTCCAAGCAGAAAGGTCTGGCTGGTTGTCTTGGAGCAAAAGGCAAATCGACTACACCACTCCAACTTCATTCTGCTGCCTCACCGTCAGTGCCCTTTGGACGGCAGGATAAAAAACCACTGTGAACAGTACTTCCAGAAACTGGTTACACAAGGCAAAATAAGTGTATTTTACTGTTTTGTGTTATACCAAGATGCTTACATCATAGAACAATCCATGATCTTGTTCTACAACAATTATTTTCTTATTGAAAAAAAAAAAATTCCAGTTCAACCTATGAGTGAACACTGCCATGTCAATTAGATCACGGCACCAAGTGCCACATCCAGTCTTTCCTTAAAACATCTCCAAGTATGGTGACTCCATCACCTCAAATTCCAATTATAATCATCCCTTCTGTGAAGAAATTCTTTCTGATGTCCAACCTAACCTCCTGTGGCACAGCTTAAGACTGTGCCCTCTCGTCCTGTTGCTGGTTGCCTGGGAGAAGAGGTTGACCCCACCTGGCTACACCCTCCTTTCAGGCAGAGAGCGATAAGGTCACCCCTGAGAGAAGGGTATGTTAGGACCGTCAAAGGGGGATAAACGATGTACGCACAGGGACTCTGAAGGTGGTACAAGGAGGCTGGTTCCTGAGAAGTCTGCAACTGCGGCATACGGATTAGCTAAAATGATTAAATATTTCACACGCTTATTTTTCTTTAATATTTTTTAAGTGCTCTTGCTCCTAATCCCAGCAAGGAGAAGCGCTACAGCAGCGGAGCAAGACCAACCCCTCAGAGCTGTTCCCAGCGGCGGGGAAGGCACAGGGCAGCCGGAGCCGGGCACCGGAGCCGCGTCCTCCGCCTCCAGCGCCGCCGTTACTCGCCCAACCCGTTAACGGGCCCCGGGGCCCCAACAGCCGGCCGAGGGAGGAGCGGGGACGGAGAGCCCCTCTGGGCCACCTAGGGGCTTGGGCTTCGTCCCCTGGTGACGGTCCGTCCCATGCCGGCAGGGCGGCCGGAGCGCGACGAACCGGACCGGGGGGACACCCACCTCGCCGCCTCCTCCGCAGCGGAGGAGGAACACCCGCCGGGCTTTGCCGACCGCCTCCTGCCACGTCGCTGCTTCAGGCTGCAGCCGCGAGCGGCGGGGCGGCGGCCGCGCGAGGCGAGCGGGGTTCCGAGGCAGCGGCGCCCGGTGCTCGGACGCCGCGGCCAGGCGCACCGCGGCGCACCGCGTCCCGGGAGGCTGCGGCAGTACGAGTCGCCTCACTCATCCCCACCGCCCAGGGCCGGGCTCTCCCCAAGCCCCGCACGAAGCCCCCTCAGCGATACCCCCATCTCCGAT
>VWYO01006276.1:128356-170365 GCA_013400275.1 Rhadina sibilatrix
GGCCGCGGGAGCGCCGTGCCGAGGGCAGGGGCCGGTCGCTGTCCGTCTGTCCGCCCGTCTGTCTGATCGCCGCAATGCAGAACGTCATCAACACGGTGAAGGGGAAGGCCCTGGAGGTGGCCGAGTACCTCACGCCCGTGCTCAAGGTGCCGGTCCTTCGCGGGAGCCGGGATGGGGAGGAGGGACACTCATGGCCGCCCCCGCCTGCGGACGCACTTCCTTGCCTGAGCCCGGGGAGCCGCTCCGCTTGCCCCGGGAGCTGTCAGTGCCCTTGTCGGCCGGGCCCGAGGAGCTGCGTGGCCGCAGGTCTCGAAGGACGCGGTGCTGGGCGTGCCGGGCACAGCCGTCGGCCCTTATCCCGCAGTGGGCCGGAGGGGATGGGGGGAACCCCAGTTGGCGCTCACATCCCGCTGGGAGGGGGAATATCCATCTAGGAGGGGCGAGACGTTCAAGGAACAGGTGTTGCTGCACCTGCTTCTCAAGGAATAACTTCAATGTTGCCGTTTTCTGTTAAAGTCACGCAACTTTTACCTGCTTGTATGTCCAGGAGTTGAAATCCGAACATTGAAATTAGACATGCTTGAGCCTGGTTTCAGGAATTGCGTTGCAGTGGTTATTTTGGGTAAAGGGCAAAACTTTTTCAGCTGACATAAAAAAACCAAACCAAAACAGCAAAATTAGCCACACCTTCATTGTGTGAGCAGGTTTTATACAGCACAGCTTATTTCTTTGTCAGAATTACAGTATTAATACAAGCCTCTGTGCACCAAAGTAGCTGATAATAGCAGAAATGAGCCATTGGGTCATTATAAAGGTAGGCAGCACATCTGTTATAATTCCTGTTACTGCATTATGCATATGTTCCCCTTACAAGGGGGAAAGAAATACTCTAACTTGGTAACTTTTGAAAGAGGCTAGGCCTGTGTCTCTCACAATCAAAGAATTTAGTTAGATGGAAAAATGAACTATTTACCCTCAGGGAAGAGAAGATGGACATTTTACATGTTTTCTTTCTGTAATTCCAGAGACACAAGTTTGTGCATGTTCCCTACTGCTTATGGTTCATTTTGAGGGGAACCAGAAAGTTGTCTTCACTGTGGTGTTGCACAATGTGTTATTGAAGATTCTGAGTTTTGTAGCAATTCAAATTACTTTTATTTCAGTCATCTAGCATATAAGGATGTTACAATGTTTGTACAGCTGCTGTTTCCCCTATCTTTATCTTGTTCTTAAGTGTATTTTCCTTAGAACTGGGGCAGAAAGGCAGTAATCAGTACCATATCAAACAAGTGTGCTCCTTTCATTTTCTGTAGCACAGGTGATAGCACGTATTGGGGGAAGGAACAAGAACAACCAAGTTTAGCTGGAGCATCTTTTCTTTGGTATTTTCTGATTGATTGGATATGGTGAAGTTGTAGCTGGAAGCAAGACATTCTCAGTTGATGCTTTTAGTCTTGATAGGAAAAAAAATAGGTTCCTCAGGGCAAAAAGTCAGCTGTGCCATGGTTGAAATTGTAATTTTCAAAAGCTAGTTTTGGATAGCTTTAATGCTGGGAGACAGTAGGATACCTTGGTACTTGAGGCTTTTCTGAAGAAACAAAAAAAAAAACAGAAGTCAGAACATAACACACTTAGTCCAGATTTGAATATGATACAAGACGTGTTATTCTTAAGCTTCCTAATGTTGCCTTTAATGCCAAAGTACCTCATTTCTCTGTGCAGCATAAGTCTGGCGTCTGCTTGCCATCTATTTCATCCACAAAACTCCCCACCACAATGTGCAAAAACTGAAGCCGTTCCCCTGGGGTGCATGATGAAGCAAAGAAATGGCCAGTTAAAGAGAGTGTATTACTAAGACTTTGTATTTAACTTTTTCTACCCCAAACAAGAGCTGGTTTTGTCTTTCATTCGTGACTTCCTAACTGCAAAACCCCATATTGATGTGTTGTAGTACTGTTCAATGCCTAGAACTCTGGAGTCCTTGACAGTTAGAATCACTGATTCCAACTGATTTTCTGTTCCTTACTGGCAAACGTAATACTGAGTGGCAGTCAGCTTTTCTTCATTATTGCTATAATTGGCAGTAGCAAAAAAATTATTTTGTACAATTATTAATTACTGTGTATTAGTTATTTATTTTGTGATCATTTTTCGTAATACCTCATATTTTGCAACAAGTAATTTTGGAGAGCCTTACTTCCTTATTTTCTAATGTAAGATGCCTATCAGTCGTGGCAGAGGTTACCTCCAGGCTGGTTCTTGGATCTCTGGACAGAACAAGTTGCACAATGAAAGCGGAGAAGTTGTTTGTCTTTCCAGTAGAGTGGAGTGTGTTGATTTGTCAGCAGTTCTCAACATTTTAAACTTCCTTTACTTGCAGGAGTCCAAGTTTAAGGAAACTGGAGTAATTACACCTGAAGAAGTAAGTATTTAGAAACTTAAATTTATTTTGAAAGTAATGATGCATTTTTTAATGCAAAACAACCATGTTAAACAGATCATATCTTTGCCAATTATTGCTTCTTGAAACAATTTCCACAAAGTGAATTTTCTACGTGGTGCTTTTTACTCTACAGGTGAAATAGATCAACATATTTTCTCTTGAGATGGCATTAGGTATCTGATTGTGGGATGCTTTTTTCCTCTATTATACTGTGAAAATATTGTAAAGAAGCTGGGTCAACAGCTCCATTTGTGATGGGAGTTTAGGACTGAAGCAAGAATCTATTGATTTTTGAACTCTTTCCTCTGAGGAACTGGAAGGGGAACTTTTATCTTTGGAGCAGTCTTTGCTTTCCTGTTTTTTGATTCCTTCCAAGGCTCTGTGAAGATCATTACATATATTGGTCCACACTGTGTATCCAAGGAGTATTATTTCTCCCTCTTCTCTCTAGGCTGCTTTAGGCTGGTTGTAGTCTGGATTGGTGCCAAACAGTTGTATTTATTTTAAGAACTCCAGTACAAAGAGCAACAAACAGGATTTTTTTTCCTGGAACAGTAAGAATACTGACTGTGTTGAGCTTTTTTAATTTCCCTGTTACACTTTTTCTCATACTAAAGTGCTACTGATCTGCAAATACTTTATCTTTACAGAGATCTAATAAAACAATGCTAAGACAGTTAGGCAGAATAAAAGAAAAAGGAAACAATAAAAAATGTAAAGATGAGATGGAAAAAAAATGGAACAAATGATGACCGATATGGGTAGATAATGTGGACGGAAGCATCCTTCCTAATATTGGTGCCTGCATTTTTCTGCTGTGTTGCCTGGCAAGCAAACACTCATTCTCTCCCTTTGACACAGAAGTACCACACAGACAAACAGGCTTAGCAACATGGTGTTCTGTTCTGATAACCATATGTATGTGTTTGCATAAATATTCATATATGTTAAACAATAATACCTTATAACAGCGAGATCTTTATTGTATATAAACTAGAATAACAGAGAAAGTCTAGACAAATGTTCTACCAATACCTAATCCCGTCATTATTTATGGGAGAAGAATTTGCTGCACTGTAGAAAAAGGCACCTTCTATAGAACATAGCAAGAACCACACTATTAATTACATTAAAGTTTGCAGCATTTAAACATCACTAGGAATGTGAGTAGTCTGTGTTCTCAGTGTCAGGTTAGATACTGCTGGGATGAATAAATTGGATCCTTCAAAACAGTAGTCAAGGGAACCGGTTATACAGCAAGATTAAATTTTTGGTAAATTTAGATGAAGCTGAAGCATGGATCTGCTGATTGTCCCTTTGACAGTCTTTATATAAGAATGGTTGATAAAGAAGGATAATGACACCAGGATGTTGTCTTTGAATGATTTTGGATTTCTTGCGTAATTTAAGATGTATTTTAGTCTGAGACACTAACTGGTTTTTTGTGGGGTTCCTGTGGCTTGCCTCTGAGGATGAATAAATTAAGATCAAAGATGACTCATTAATCAAACTCAGCACCTACTCCCTCTTTTCACTTATCTGTGTACTTGATTTAATTTCAAAAAATTCTTGCCTGTCATGAGTTCTTAGTAGTTAATACCTCCAAAATATGACACTTGGTTTAATTATGTATGTAAATACAGGGAAATTGTTAAAGTCATTCTCTTCAGGACAGAAATAAGATGTCCTGAAATTGATCTCCTTGCACTTTCCAGTACTGATTCAGATATGAGGTAGCATCAGTGCTTGAGAAATAGAAAGTGAAACCAGCTAGATAATTTTGCTTGCTTTAAGGTGAAAAAAAAGTAGATAAAATTTCGAATGCTGTTTTAAGACTATGTGTCTGTTAGACTCACAAACTACACTGTTTTTTCATCTTTAGTAATATATTTCAATGTTGCTGCCACAAAGAGAGTTCCAATTCTTTGAACAGAGAATTTTAAGTAATTCTGGAGTTTCATTTATGTTTACCATGTAAGAGAGAATGAGTTTTAAAATTTCCCTGTGTTTTGGGAGAGCTTGCTGGGTTTTTTTTTTAAAGGATTCAGTTTTGCTAGAGGCTTCTGTTGAAAATAGGTGAAAGGGAAGCACTTTGCAGAGATTAAGCCTGTGTTAATCCATGTGCGGTGCGCACTGTGGTGTTCTCTGCTGGGCTGATCCGCCTCCCTGGGGAGGACGCGGTGAGGAAATGGCTGTGACCCGTGGCAAGCCTGTTATGTCACACTGCAGCAGCTTCTGGGCAGCTGGGGAGGGTGCTGTCATAAACTGGCACTTCAAGACAAGAAGGCACCTGTAGCAATAGCTACAATAGCAATAGCAAGTGCATCTCATATTCCAAAGGGACTGCTGCAAAGCCCGCAGAAATCACTTGAGTGAGTGCAGGCTTGCCTTGCTCAATTTATGTGTATGAAAAACAAGCCCAGAGGGTTAGACACTGCTGTGTGAATTTTGAGTTTATACACAAGTCTAGCATGACATTGCTGGCAAGTTTAACTTTACTGTATCGTGTGGAAATAGTAATGCAATTTTATGAAAGGCTTCATCTTTGATACTGAGAACAAGCAGAATGAAAATTTTAAAAACTATTTCTTCAGAACAAAATTTCCTGTAAGAATTTTAGTGTACTAATTAAGTGGTAATTCATTTTTAGTTAACATCAGTGATGAACTCTTATAGTGATGGTCATTATATAAAATCTCCACTGTTTATTTCTTCATTGCATTCCCTCACTGATTCAGTGGATTGATTGTCTTGCTTTTCTTACTGCAAAATTGTTTTGAACAAGGGAAGAGAATTAAACATGTTTTTTACATTAAGCTCTTTGTTGATTTGTAGAAGTTGCAATAGTGGCAAATAAAAATAATTTCTTTATTACAAAGTAAACAGTCTTACTAAGGTCCAGATACTTTTTTTAGTTTTTACTAGACTGGCAGGTACTATCGCAGCTTTTGAAATGCTGAATTTGCTGTGGTGCTTAGTAAGCATTTTGGGTGAAGTTGATTTAATCTTTGCATTTTCATGGTTAGCTGAGAAATGGGGTTAAGATAAAGCATCAAGGTGATTGAAACGTTTGTTAATTATACAGTTAATCGATCAAAGGAACGTGGAATTGAAATACTAATGCTGAGAAAAAAAATGGACATTTTTTCTTTGGGCTATATTTAACAGTTTTTTTCCTGCCTTAACAGTTTGTTGCAGCTGGAGATCACTTGGTTCACCACTGTCCTACTTGGCAATGGTAAGTAAAATGGAAAGAATTTAGAAGATAGCATTCCTACCTGTGCTTTGGTGTGTTTCCTTTGATTTAACCATATGGTTGTCTTCTTTCAGAGCAGTAAGTGGACTTTTCCAGTGAAACTTTTATGATGGCTCTATATTTAAGTCAGGCAGGGCTTACTAATTGCTATATAGCAGTAGTTGAGATGAGGATTTGCTTGGGGACTTTTTGTTTGTTTTTCTAAGGTTTTAGGGAAAATAATGTGTTACATACTATATGAATGCTTTTAGCGCTTAGCTGCAGTAGCAGCATGTCTCCCTGGGTTTGTCTTGGTGATTGAAAAAACAAAGGCCACTGCAACTGGCCTTGCTAGGCAGTAGTTGTAAATGGTTTATTTTGACAAGCATTTGTTAATAAATGTGTTCAGGTTAGCCCACAGCAGTTCACTTTGTGCAGTGATTGCCCTTGGAAATCCTTTGTTTCGTGTACAGTAAGGGTGCAAATAAGGTGCTTCCTTATGTTTTACTGGTGTCTTGCATTATGAAACTAACCTGCTCCTAAATGAGCATCATTTGTGCAGTTGGTATCATCAGGGTCTTTGCTCTGTACTGGGCCTCAAATTGCTGAAGGAAAAATTAGTATGTTTGAATCATTGTTTCCCTGCCCCTTTGCTGCCTCCTTCAGAGAAAACATGATGTGGAGTCTGGCAGCAATTTGGAGTGGGCTATTTAGAATGTTAGTTTTATTTCAAACCAAAAACCACTAAAGGTGAAGGCAAATGCTTGAGTAATGTGAAGAGTACTTATGCACTAGTGACTATGGACAGATTTTGTATTTATAGAGGTCTGTTGCTTTTCTGACGTTGCTTTCTTCAAACATTTGCTACTTTGTTGTTGCTGATCCTAGAAAATTTTATGTAGAATAAATTATTCTGTCAACCCATCTTTGCTTGGCCATCTCAAGGTGAAAGTAGTTTTTGAGTCATAAAATGATTTTAATCTCAGAACAGTTAGGGGTGGCCAAGATTTCTAACACCATACCAGATGTATGTAGGGAAGAGTAAAGTCATAGTAAACCAATTCTGAGAATAGGTCGGGAGGATTATATAAAATGTTCCTGACACAACATGAAAATAGAAGGGTTCTTTTGTTTGCAGGTCATCAAATTCTCAAATGGTGCACTTCATTTTACAGGGCTTCAGGAGAAGAACTAAAAGTCAAAGCTTATCTGCCAACAGACAAACAGTTTTTGGTAACTAAAAATGGTAAGGCTGAAATGTAAATGTCAGTGTTCTTAGAATTGACAGCACGGTTGGCTGCGCTGTCAACTCTACCAGTTGTCTGTATTGATAGGGGAAGCAAATAGCTCACACTTTGGATGCTCTGGCTTTGCAGTATTAAAGAAGTTTTTCCTGCACTCCTAAATTCTTTTTCTTAGACCACTTTATAGTAGAGCTTTGTATGGGACATAAAGCTTGCCTTGATGAAGTATAAATGAACTTTAAACATTAACCTCTTTTTCTGTCTTTGTTCAACTCATGTTCAGTGTCTAAAACAAAAGTATATTTTCTTCTTTCCTTTGAAAACTCAAGCTATTAAAGAGTTCTCAAAATATTTTTCATAGTGACACTGATACTTCTAATTCAAGTATGTAGGTAATGTCAATATCCTTGTCAATTAGAATTGTAGAAAAACAATCCTGAATTTTTTTTTTCAGCTTCATGATTGAGTTTATATAATACATGTTATGACTACCTTTTTAATGGATAAGAAGGATAGCATTTTGGCACAACTATGGGGAAATCCAAAAGATCTTGTAACAAAATGTGTCAAAGCTGTTAAATCAAGCATTAGCACAAGGAAAGCCAGAGGAGATTTTTGCCTGCAGGGGGTTGTATTATATGCTTGGATTTTCCTCACAGGCTTTTGGATCTTGCAGTGCACTCTCATATGAAAATTACTCCAATAGCATTGGACATTTTCCTGAGATGGGCCTCATGGTTTGATGGCCAGCTGATCTGCTTTGTTTCTTTTCCTGCCACTACTGGTGTTCCTCGTTTCTCTGATCCTTCTTGATCACATTCCAAAATAATGTGTCTCCTGCTGCTGGTGTCACACTGGCCTCCCACCTGAGTAAAAGTTGTGGGCTGTAGTTGAGACTGGAAGCCGTCCTACAGATCTCATTTTGGAAGTCTTTGGATGATTTCACTTCAACTTTCACACCCCTTTTTCTCTCTTTCTGAAAGGTTAAAGAGCAGTTTCCAAATGCTGCACTTCATGCAGCAGATTTGTTTTCCACATTAATAGCAAATGAAGGAACATTTTCTATGTAGTCCTTCTTTATGCTATTGGAAAATGCCTTCTTTGTCTTAATCGTATATTCAGTCTTTCTTTGACTGTTTTCTGAAAACATGATCTAAATATCTATTTAAATGGCTCTGTAACACATATGACAGAAGCTATTTTTAATATCACATGAATTCTGACCTTCTAAACTTCTAGATGTTAAGTTATAATTAAACATACATAATGTATACATATATATATGTATACATATATACATGTATACATAATTGCATAAATAGCTGATGCAAACTTTTAGCAGAATTGTAAAGCCAAATAAGTTTGGAAAACTGATGAAAATCCAAGCAAAGTTGTCCTTAGTTGTTTATGGGTATGAAGAAAACTTAAAAGGTTCTCTCCTTTTTGTTGGTAGCAAATGAGAAGTTAATTCTTTTCTAGTCCTTCAGAGATTGGGTGAAACTGCTCTAATACTTAACAGAAAGATGAACTTCTAAGGCTACACCAGTCATTGCATTTTACATGAAGTAAAATATCTGGTACAGCACTGCGACATATTTTTGCAAGTTCGTTCTTTTGCATTTGAAGTACAGCCTTAGGATTCCTTAAATAGGAATATGTGAAAAATTGCCACATTTTATAAGGCGTTGTAGGACAATATCATGCTCCAGTCTGGTTTTGTATAAGAATGACTGACTGCATTCTTTTTGTTTTGCCATTTCTTGTAGTGCCGTGCTATAAAAGGTGTAAGCAGATGGAGTACTCAGATGAGCAGGAGGCAATTATAGAAGAAGATGATGGTGATGGAGGATGGGTAGACACTTTTCACAATGCAGGTATTCAAGGTCTTGCTTCACACTTTGCATTTGGTAATCTGATTTTCAGTTTCCGCTCTTAGAAAGTAAAATCGTTCTTACATACGCATGTCTGTGTACCAACATGTGGTCTGGAGGAAATGAGTTACATTATCAGCTACCCACCTGATTGGTACATGATGTTTAACTGTGTGGCTGTACATGCTTGAAACAGGCTTCTTTTCAGAGATGATGACAATTATTTCAGTATTCTCTTAATAAAGTTCTAGGAAGTGATTTTAGAATATGAGCTGTGTAGTGACTCATTCCTTAGTAAGGAAATCCTGTGAAGAGGATGTTAAATTGTGGATGCTGTACTAAAAAGAAAGAAGATGTTTTGTACAGAAATTACTGTGGAGGATTATACTCTTTTACAATAAGCCCTTAAATGAGCTTGTGTTTATAAAGAAGTCTAAAAAATATTGCTTATATGAATCTATCTCACTGGCTTTTCTATCACAGTGTCTAATAAATACATCTGGTTTCTCTAATTGGCAATTATATTACTTTTAGTCTGTTTCTTGATGTTCTGTCATGTGTTAATACAATTCTGTCCTTCAGTGATGTTTTCTCCACCATTTCCAAAAGTACTCCTCCCCGGTTTTACTTTCTTTAGTGAATTTTTTTTTTGCTGAAATGTGGAGAAAGTTCTCTGAATAGTTTGCCTGGATGGGGAGAAAGAGTTAGAGATGATGTCTTTTTTTTCTGTAGACATACATTTTTCATCATTGGGAATTTTTAAAGGTATCATAGTTCATAATCGAATGTCCCCACACCAAAGAAATAATTTGGAATAGCTTTTCATGTCTTTGAATTAAGTGTGCAGTATCCATCCCTGCTGTGAATAGACTCCTCTGTCAGGTTTTTCCTTCTAGAGCTGACTGATTTGGGCACCATACAGTACAGCACAGCTGTAACACCCTGACTAAACCCTGCCAGGTCTCTAAATGGAGTCAAATGAGATAAAATCTGTTTTCAGAAGCTGAAGAATTAATCAGATAAATGTACCTCTGTCAAAGCAGAATCTTGGCACATATCCCAAAAAGTACTGTGTGAGAACTGCAGTAAAACTAGAAAGCTAATGGGGAGGAACTTAAAAGTGGACACTATTATGATTTGGGGTGGTTTCATACCCTCACTTCCCCTCAGCTAAAAGCACTGAGTGCTCTGCTACATTTTGCTTTGTCATTGCTTTCAGGAAGCTCAGAAATGCTCATAAATACCTGTCTTTTTCATGAAGTTGAGTTTCATTATTGTGATGTGAGTGCCTATCCTGAACTCAGTTTTATGCAAAAATATCTTAAAATAGAAGTCCAAATTTGCAGAGTTCCATCACGGACTTTTTAAGACATGGCACATCTGTGCTGTGATGCTGTGTTACTGATATGGTTTGCTTAGGGATGTCCAGCACTAAGCATCTGACCAATACCAAATGAACAACCTCCCATGTATCAAGGTTGTTGTGAGATGTAACTTGGAAAGATGAGACACTGCTTTCTGAAATCCTCACAAACTCTTTCTATGCTATTCTCTAACAAAGAGACTTCTTGTTCAATTTACAGGTATAGTGGGTGCAACAGAAGCAGTTAAGGAGATCACACTAGACAGTAAGGTACTTGTTTCTAAATTTTTCTGTTTCTTTGCTACAGACCTGAAGGTAACAGTAGTTTTACCAGTGGCAATCTAGTACTCCCTGGGAAAGATGAAATTATACTTCATCACTAATTGTTTTGCAGATATGCATTGACCCTCAGAGCCTGTGATATTAGTCTAAGCATGTGCATCTCCTTATTGCTGTGCTTATTGTGGCATTTGTCTTTTTGAAATGCCTTTAGCCAGTTGTGCTTGCACCTGTGCCAGGCTTCTACGAACTGAAAATGAAATGTTATTTATACTGATGGCACACATTTGTGTTCCAAGACATTAGTGCTTGGAAATCCAGTGTAAATAATTTTTTATATGGAAAAGTAATGTGGGAATGTAAAGTATTTCTTTGTAATCTTCAACTACAGCAAGCAGACTTTTAACACATTGGTCTTGTTTGACAGGTTTATGCCCTTCAGTTTAGAAGAACTTTACCTGTTAAATGTATACATGTTATGAAATCCTCAGTTTCTGCACATTTCCACAAAGTCACTTCAGCAGAAGAAAAACCTGAAACTTAAGTCCTCAGGAAGTACTTGAAAAGCAAATGTATTGGCTAACATGTTTAAGAAACATGGAAAAAAGTCACAGAGACACAAAATGCTTTTAAAGATGAGTTTGGAAGGGGAGTTCTGTCTGTGTGCTGTGGGAGTTTAAACCATCCAAGAAGCTTTGGATTCTGAAAATTAGGGGGAAAGAAAACGAGCTGCCCCATGCTACTGCATAATTATAAACAGCTCAAAATGCTATTGATTTGATGAACTGTTAAGTGCAGGTATTCCAAAGGACTGCTGAATATAGTAAAAATACTGCTTTTTTCCAAGTGAGTAACATGAGGGTGGAAGAAATACTCAAGGAATAACTAAAGTTGATCACTTTTTCTGCCAAACACAATACTTGCAGAATGTTACTGTGATTCATAACTGCTGTTGTGTGTTTTGCATAGGATTTCATTTCTATTGTATATAGAAAGACACAGTTGCTTGCAATCCAGGAGGACAACCCTTTCCTGCTGATGTTCTGTTTGACAGTGCACTTTGTAACTTAGTTTCTTACTGCTTCTGGTGGTTTGGGTTTTTTAAATGAAAAGTCAGCCACCTGATGCTCAGAGGAGCTTCTAACTGTAGTAGTTATTTGGAGTATTCTCCTAAAATCTTTATGAAATCTCTGTAAATTGAGACTTTTACTTTCTGAATTTCATTGGAGTTGTCCATTGGATTCTAATGCTATGCAAGGCCAAAGTTGGCTGTGGGCTTGTGCTGTAGTTGTTTCTGTTGGACTATGTTTCATTGCAGAATTATATCTAAATGTGATACCTTTTGTGACTCTTGTGTTTTAAAAGAATTATGGAACTGGACAGGGTTCATAGTTCGTGGAACTGGGTGACATTTTCATTCATATGATAGGGTTTTATGTAGTCTCACAAAGAGGAGGGGGTTGGACTCAATCATCCTTATGGGTCCCTTCCTTGTGATATTCTATGATAACTGCTGCACAGTTGACTGTGGGTTAGAACTTAAATCTTTAACCTGCATGATTACTCTTAGCTGTTTAGTCATTGCCTTTCATTTGAGATAGTTGGATCTTTTGATTATTTAACGCCATGGTCACTTGTCTTTGTTTAGGAATTAAATCATTCCGGATTGCAAAGTCAAAAAACTTTTTAAATGGATTTTTATTCTCATACTAGGACTTTGAAACTAGGATGAGTTATTAAGCAAATACTTGAGTTCAGTGTAGTCCTTCCTAATATTTCAGAAATTACCTTTCACTGAATGTATTGACTGGACTTAATGCCTTAAATTTTTTGGGCCTGTTAGGCTATGTAGATGCAACAGTCATTAAAGCAGTATTTTCAATTTAACTTCTAAAGGATAATATAAAAATACCAGAGTGTTCAGCATCTTGTGAAGATGATGATGAGGAAGATGAAGGAGAAGCTGCAGACATGGAAGGTATTTCCTTAAATTGGGTGGGACACATTTTATTTCAGGTCTTTAACTAAAGCAGTACACTAAAACACCACTCATTCTTTGCAAAGAATTCATGCTGAAAAATTTCAGTAGGCCTGTGCTCTTTAGCATCCTTTGTGCAGTTTTATTGATGCATGTTTACTCTAACTTGTGTGCCAAAGACCTGACTGGAAAATTGCGTAGCAGAACAGATCTAAGAAAGTGTAAATTAGGGATTTAGCTTCCTTCCAGCTTCATACCTACACTTAAACTCAATCTGCATATATAAAATCACTGAAGTATTGCTCCTCGCCTACTTACTGTAGTCTTGGTCAAATTTGTGTTTAAACAAATAGTCTGGTTTGGGGATTGGGAAGTTTACCTGAATAAAACTTCTTTAGATACATGTGGGTTTTTTTAAAGTAGTTTTTTGTGAATGACAAATAAAATGACTGGCTACAAGCTGAACACAAAATTTTATGGGTCTTCTTTTCAGAGTATGAAGAAAGTGGGCTATTGGAGACAGATGATGTGAGTGAACAGTTCTCTATCTTGCCTGTTACAATATAAGCACAAATAAAGAAAAAATAATGGTAACAAATGGCTGAAATAACAAGCTTATGAGTAATAAGGTTACTGAGCTTGGATTCCTATGGATTTATCTCCTGCCAGTCTACTGCACTAACCTGAACTCTTGGGTCCTCAAAGATTTTGCCCACAGAAATTTGCCTTGTTAATCCTTTTTGCTCTGCTTGTACACCCAGCACTGTATACATGAGAAGTTAAAAAATGCAGTGGTGGTTCTTGGGGTGTACACAGGGAGGGTGAGTGGCCTCAGTAGGTTCAGTAGATTACACCAATCTATCAGACTTCTGTGAGAGAAAACAGAAGGTCTCAGTGTTTGTGGTACTATGCCAAGGTCTTCACGAACCTGCACAAACTGAGACCTTTGCCTTCTGAATTTCATTGGAATTGTCTGTTACTTGGAAAGAAGGTAGGGGATGTAACAACACAGGTGCTGATTTCCTTAAGAAATCAGACCTTTTTTTAAAGGTAAAAAACCCCACCAAAACAGAGCAAAAATACTTGTTGGGGGAGAAACTGATACTCCTAATTTAGAAATAATAACAAACTGTATGTTGGGGTTTCTTTGTGTCCACTTAAGAACATTATTGAAAGTTTTACAGTTTTACATAACTACTTAGGATGGGAAAGGCAGGAACCCAAGCAAAACTATACTAATCTTGTTATTTTTACCTTGAACCAGGCAACTCTTGACACAAGACAGATTGTAGAAGCTAACAAAACTAAAGTTGATGTTGGAGGGGAAGATGCTATTCTACAGACTAGAACCTATGACCTCTACATTACTTATGACAAATATTACCAAACTCCAAGGCTCTGGTTATTTGGATATGATGAGGTATATCTATGTGGGGTTTTTTTCCTACTTCTGTGAAATTAGACTCACTGTGTCGAATAGAAATTATATTTTGTTGCTTATTCAGAATAGAGATTTAAAGGAAAAAGTGGTGAGAAAGCCATTAAACAATATAGGCTTGTAGACAGGACTTTTATTGTACTTGCAGCAAGTTGGAAAAATTTCACTGAGAACTGCACATGATGACTAAGCACATTTTGAAGGAAGCAGCTGGCATATTTGTTAGCACTGTAGAACTAGTAATTATCCCAGTAAACTCAGTCAAGTAAGCAGGTATGTGTTTTCATCACCTTCAGAGGGAAAGGGATATATAAATAGTTTTTCCCTTTAATCACTAGGTTTCTTGAGTTAAAGCTGGGTAGAGCCCGCTGCTCAAATACCAAGGTGGGGAACCTGGTTGGTTGTCAAATGCATTGACTTCACCACTCAAAGGAAAATCTGTGCAGTACTATTTCTATACCTTATGGAATTTAACACACTCAGTTCTTTCATTGTACCATAGAACTTCAATATTTTAGATGGCTGTGATTTTTAGGGCATCACCTGTTATTAACATTAGAAAGGAGCAAGATTCTTTGTTAGTAACACCTCTGTTCTCATGTTCCTTGTTCCTCTATAGCAGCGGCAGCCTTTAACAGTAGAGCACATGTATGAGGATATTAGTCAAGATCACGTCAAGAAAACAGTGACCATTGAAAACCATCCTCATCTTCCTCCACCTCCCATGTGCTCAGTTCATCCGTGCAGGTAAGCCTTTGTTTCTGGTCTGATACAACCTGCAGGTAACAAGGCACTTCACTGCTCTTATTAAGGATTTTGTTCAGGTTTTCCGGACATACTTCTACAGTTGGCTGCTGTAGTGGTCTGTTAGCTCATTCTGAGGCTAACAATATGAAAGGAAGGGTTTAGCAATTCTCTTGAGTTCATTCCAGTGCTCATTGCAGCCAGTGTGTTCTGCAGTAAGCTCTGTCTTCTCTGATCAACTTGCTTTTTTAACTCAGCTTCCCTATGTACTCCAGAAGATGGCAGACTACCAGAACTCCATGAAATAAAGTTTTATCATTTTGTCTCCGTTTTGGGAACGTAGAAGTACAGTATATACTTCGGCAGCAGAAAAAGCTACTGAAACATGAAGTAGCAGTTTCTTCTTTTATGTTAACCTCCTGATTACCTCCTGGTCCCCTTTAAATTTTGCACCCTTGGCATAAATAGAGATCCTGGTATTGTCACACAGAAATAATTGTTGAACACAACTGCAAAACACGCTTGGATTTTTTGGATATTTTCTGTTCCATTTTCCACGTTTCTCACCCAAAATGTAGGGAGACTGTAGTTCAACTTGCTGCACAGATATTTTTTCTAGGTCTTTGGAAGGTGCATCTTGTCTTAGATGTAGGCCCTAATACCCTTTTAGATGTCTTAGTGATACAGAAGATCTGAAATAGTGTAATTCCTCTTGAGAGTATGAAGTTCCTGGAAATAAAAGTTTGGGCTTTTACCTTTTAAGAAAAGATACTCTTTGTATGATTGCATATGTTTAGAAGAAAAAATTCAGAGATCAGATTGACTGTTTAAGTTTAATTTTCTTTGACTTAAGCACTTGGGCTATCCATGTCACTAGCTGAGTGTCAGATAATCAGCTTGTTGTTGACAAGCTTGTGGTCATTTTCACAGACTCAAAGCTTTCTTGCTTCTGGTTTAGCATTTATTTGTTCATCAGTCGTTAGAGAAGGGAGTAGGGGAACTTTGCAACAAGTATTTTATGGCTAATTTTGTTCTTATGAGGATATGTATTCATGTGCTTTGTAAATCTGTATCTCATGTTTCTTGCAGTTCACAGTTCATTAGCAATTGCTTTTCAGAAGTGTTTGCTTTCACCAAGCAGGCAGACTTACATATGGACAGTATTGAGCAGAGGAGCTGTTTCACAACTGGGGAATAACATTTTCCCCTCTAGTGGTCTAGTAGAAAATTTTGTAGTTGAGAAGTTTATTCTTGGTCTTTAAGTCATCAGGTTTAAGACTGCACAAACATGAAAATGTCAGTCTCGGTGCTCAAGGGTAATACAAGAAGCAGAACTGAGAGAACTGTAAAGCAAATGGTAAAGAATAGAACAGAAAACAACATAAGGCCTCTGTTAATCTGTGGGACCACCACATGTTGAATATTGCAGTGCAGCTGTCATCATCTGCTCTGTAGTCTGTAAGGTGAAGGAGAACTAAAACCAGAAAAGGTAATGGAGATTTGTTTGGGATAACTGAGGTTATAAAGCTCTTTCCCATAAGAAATGAGTGACTAATCTGTGACCCTTAATATCTGCAAAAGATGAGCAGGGAGTTGTGATATCAGTGACCTTCACTATGAATGACACAGCAGATGAAGTAATAGGATTTAAGTTTTCTTCCAATAGTGAAACTGGTGGCATTGAATACTACTCTGCTGGCATGTTCAAAGCCACAAAGGATTAATTTCTGCACATACCACCTAACTAAACTAAGTATTTATTTAAGCAATAATATGTTAATGAAATAAAAATTTGTCAAGGTTATTAAAAGTGTTACTAGGAAGGTACAGAATAAGAAAGTCCCTGGGTAATTTCCAGCATACTGCTGGAAATTGGTAGTGCTTTGGACAGAGCATTTATGAGGTGCTTGTTCCAGCCTCTTTTATTGAGCAGGTACTATAAGATAGGAAGCAGAACCAGGTAGATCTTTGGTTCAATCCAGTCAGGTGTTCTTGTACCTTGTATGAATATACCAGTCTTAATCTCAACCTGTTAGTGACTTTGTCTTATTGTTTGCTGTCTGAAGGATTTTGGACAGAAAACAGATGCAGCCTTTTTGTGCAACTAGTGTTTTTGTAGGAGTGTCAAGTAGGAGGAATGTAGGAGGTCTTAATGGACTGTTTGGGAAGGTGATTAATAGGAGAAAAGGAGGAAAAAAATCCTGAAGCCAAAATTTAATTTACTTTGTGTTTTCTTGAAGCCTTGTTAGTAAATTGGGCAGAAGCTCCTGTTGATGCATATTTGGAGGGCACCCTCAGGGCCAACAAAGATGCAGAGATATTTGGGCATGACAGCCCTCACTGACTGGGTAAAACTGTGGGGTTTATACTGGGCTGTAGCTGCAATGTTATCTGCTTAATTTTAGTTATTACTCTGCAGAGGTGTTAGCAGTGCACTGCTAGTCTGTGAATTTGAGTTGAGTCTCTTAACAGGTGAGAGCCCTGTGGTCATGTTTTCACTTCTTCCTCTGAAGCCAGTGAAGTGCCATTTCCTTTGTAATGTAATCTACACTTATGCTTGAAGGAATGGTTTACATCATGAGACTTGTTTCAGCTTTAAGCACGAAAGAGATGATTGATAGTGAAGTGAGATAGGTTTGTTGCTAGTCATAAGAGTGCAAGAAACTGTAGCCCTTTTCAAAAAGTGGTATCACCACTTGGAAAGTGTTTAAAAGGTAATGTTGAGGCTGTGAAGAAAGAGGCTAATAGCGTATCTAAAATGGAGGTTTAAAGTATGTTTTCTTACTCTCCAAGGTGAGTTATTTGATTTTTTTCAAATTGGTAAGGCTAACAGCTAAGAAGAAGCTAAGAAGGTCTGGGCTTCTGAATAAAAACTAATAGCCAAACTGTTGTTTTGTTTTTAATTCAGGTAGGAACTATAAGTGTTTAGTTATGTCTGCTGCTGTTGCTTCCCATCCTGTTACAGAAATTGTGTAATGTAGGATATTTGTGTGATTCCAAACGTTTTTCTTGTGACGTGAGTATCCTCGTGTCGGGTGTCAGAGAAAGGAAAGAAACAGCAGTTGGATGCCACTGTCAGCTGCTTGAGATGGCTTCTATTTTGAGTAGTTAGTGAAAATTGTTCATCTTACAGCTCTTCTGTAAGTTGTAGTTCTTGTCAGCGTTTTTATGGTACTGGAAGGAACACAGTCAACTTCCTCATTAATTGCTGTAAACTGCTTTAATCACGATTCTCAGCTTTTTCTGTTATGAAAAAGTATTACGAAGGGACTATTAAACAAGTTAACTACTAAGCACTTTTACTGTTAAATCATAATCACTTGCACTGATTCCAAGGACTTATTTTTCTCCATTTCAGAATAAATAGTGTTAGGCTTCTGAACTCTTGTTGCTTCTATTGTACTCTAAATATCTGCAGGGAAAGATTTCTAGATAGCAGCATATTTTAGCTTACATTTCTTGAAAGTTATTTCTTTCCATTGTAATGGAAGTAGTATTTACATGTTACATATTCATTCCTCCAAATTTTTTTGCAGATGGAGACTGAAAACGGGAAACAGACTTTACAAAGTTTATAAAGCACCTGCAAAGCTTTTCATAAGTTACTGTATGACAGCAAGAATAACCATTACTCTGTAGCCATTTTAGAATTTGAGGTACCTGAGTACTTCTTAGAAAACAGAAAAGAACAAATGTCATTAAGATGTATGAAGTTGAGCCAGTATGCTGTTAAAGACTTCTAATGGCTGCATAGTGACCTGTATTCTGTGCCAGTAAAAAAAAAAAATAGTCCACAGTTATGCATAAGGTCAAAGCTTAAGTTTTGGCAATGGCCAGGTTCCTACAGAGAAGCAGCTGGCCTTGGCACCTGAAATGGCATATGTTCCACAGGGCATCGTGGGGATCCAGAATTGGAATCAGCTCTGAGTGTTAGCTGACTTGCAAAGACCAACAGTAAATGACAAATGCTGACCTTTAATATTTCCCCAGACTTGCATGTTCCTGTTTACAGTGTGTCTTGGTAACTTTGCAACAGCTTCCTTCCTTGTTTGCAGGCACTGGCAGCATGTTTAACTTTGGAGGTAACTACTAAATGCCAATTGCTGGTCAGCTATTTGGATTGACGTACTGGTATCAAGGCATGGTCAGAGAGTTATGCAAACTCTGCTTCCCACTCATCCTTGTTCTCAGTTGGCACTTTGGTTCTTTTGGGATGGGTATTTTGAGCCACTGCTGCTCACTAACCTGCAGTGCTGTGTACATGGATGCCCACAGCCCTTGTATTGTGTCACTGGTGAAGATTACTTACAGAATCATCTATTTAAAACAAGGTTGAATTATAGGTAAAAATAAGATTAATTATACAACCTGGGAGTTTGTGTTAAAGGTACATAAATAAAACGTAATTTAGCATACAGTAGTTCTCTCCTCTGATGTGTTGTGTTCTTCACCCCTTAGTTTATGGGCTAGAAAAACTGCCTTGAACATAAGAACAGTACTTCCACATTGTAACTGGTCATATAAAGATTTCAAGTCTTTATTTAAGGATATTCCAAACTATAGCAGACAAGTCCTGAGTGATCTGTTCTAGTTGACTGCTCGTTGAGCAGGGAGGGTTTTAGACTAGGTGATGACCAGTGTCTTCCAGCCCTGGCTATTCTGTAATTTTATGTTGGGTTCCCAGGACCGGCTTTGTACACAAATACTGTGGTTCATGGTAGATCTGGATGTCACTGATGAGAATGGAAAAACTCAATGACCTGAGGAAGTGTTTATCTTTCCCTGTAGTGTTCTATAATAATAGAGTTATGAGAAAGAAGAAACTAGTTTAGAACTGTTAGATTGCCATAGAACCCAAGTTACCACCAGTGAAAGTTTCCATACCCTATACCAGTCCTCAAGCAATAGTTCTGAATTTATGCAGGGTTGATTTAATCTGCCTTTCCTAGGAAACTATGAATTGTTTCAGTGTTTTAAATCTCTTCAAGCTTTACAAGTTTGAGTTCAGCAGAGGCAGCTAAAAATGTTACAGCAGTTTCTAGACATCATCTTTAGGGGGCATCTGGGAGCTTCTGGTGGCTGCTGCTGGTCAGTATTACCTTCTGGGGGCTTACCTGGGGGCTTTATTGGCATTTAGAAATCAGAAGTTACACTGCAGTCAAGCAGTATGCATTCACTCTCATGGCACTCAGTCTACATTGTAGCATACAACATTTTTTGCTTTCTGTGGGAATGTAAGGAGCTGTTAAATAATGTTGCATTCATCACTTAATGTTAATTTTCAGTTACTCTTGCTATTTTGCTTTCTCAGTAAACTGAAAATTTCCTTGCTGCTTTTGAAGCGAATGGTCCAAAATTATTTAATTTGCACAAAAACTATTCCTGCTGATGAAGAGAGAGTTGCCTCTCTTTAAAATATTTTGTTTCTGATCTGTTTTTCAGGCATGCAGAAGTCATGAAGAAAATAATCGAGACTGTCGCAGAAGGTGGGGGAGAACTTGGAGTTCATATGTATCCTTTTTCATTAGTACTCAGTTTCTTGGAGACTTCTTGCTGTGTAAGGTCTGTTACCTCAAGGTTCATAAACTGAAACACAATTGTGTGTGAAAGCAGTGAGCAGCTGCTTGGGGTAGCACTTGCTGGAGTTCTGGGATGAGCTCCTTTGTGCAAACAGACTCCATTAAGTTTTTGGGGAATGTGAGGTGGAGTATGGCAGGAGCAATGGGGAAAGCAAGTATGTTTGAAGGGACAGGATTGAGCCCTTGTTTGTAAGGGTGAAGGAGGTAGCTGTGAGCATGAAACAGAGATGGCAGTGCAGGAGGGTGAGACTGGAGGTTCACAGGCTCCATCCAGAGTGCAATCACTGCTTACCAGAGCAGCTTTTATATTAGATTTTAATCTGAAATTAATTTCTGAAAATGCACAGTTCCCACTATTCTCTGTACTGCATGTGAGCAATATCTTGGTGAAACAACATTGCTGACAAAGAGCAATGAAAATCACTTAAACCACTCTGAGCATCAATATCAAATGCCTCACGATTAGAATTTTCTTTCAGGAGGCTGAGTGATTTTAGTTATGCTTTGTAGTAATCAATAGTATACTTTCTGACTGGAGCAAACTCCATGATAAAAGCAAGTGTGTCCTTTCAAAATAGTGTTCTTTGCTGTTGTAAGGCAAATAAGCAGGAATTACTGATCAGCTAAAGGTCCTGAACCAGTAAAATTCTCATTTACTGTATGAGTTGAGACTTGCTCAATTTGTGCCACAAGCAACTGGAAAATGACTTGTCTGTCACGGTTGTTCAAGTCTCCTAGTTCTCAACAGTTGCAAATAGCTTTTTTTTTTTCCCTTTTTATTTTAATCACTTAACAAATTGGGGGCATTTTTAACATTTCTTTACTCATTTTTATGTATCTTCCATTTGTGAAGAAAGGGTCCATGAGATTGTTATGTCAAAACAGTTGGGTTTACTTACATCCAGTACCAATGTAACTTAATAGTTGAAAGTAGTGATTAACTTAATAGTTGAAAGTAGTGATTTCTATTAATTTTTCAGTTCCCTGTCTGCCCCTTTCCCACATGGACAGAGATTTCAGATTGTAATTATTGAGTATCCTCCAGACTGCAAATTCAGGCCCAACAGGCATTTGAAGGTGATATATACAAAGGAACTCTTCTCTGCAAAGGCAAACTGTTCAGCTTGGTAAAGCTAATCTGTGTACTTTCCCTCGTGAACAGGCAGGAGCTCTTTCAAAGAATGGCTCAGAATAGGAGCTGATTTCTTTTTCTGAGCCTTTGAAACACTGACCAGAGGAGCCTACTTTCCTTGCAACTACATGGAGGTAGCTAGGGATTGGCTTTGCTGGGTACAATTCACCTTGGCATTTGTTAATAACAAATATTAAGAATGTAAACGGAGTTGGTCATGTTGCTGTGATGTCTGCAAGATATATTGAAAATAACTCCTCGTTCCCTGCATTAACTTAAACCAGGAAAGGTCTATTTTTGGGCAAGCATCGGGTGTCATTACGGGAATTCCGCAATATTAATCTCCCAGTCTCTTAACTCTAAGGTAGCTAGGTGTTATTTTCCTGTTAGCAAGTAATACTGCTGAGCAGACCATGGAATGTGACTTCTGCTTTCTTTTGCAGGATTTCTAGTTACTGTGCATTTTCCTTAATAAGAAACTCAGGTACCTTCTTATTTTCTTGAAATTTGTACAGGCGGTCATTCCAACGATAGAATACGACTACACAAGGCACTTTACGATGTAACTAAAATAAGAGATGTGTTCCTCTCATTATCAATTTTTTTTTTAATAGCCCATCCATGTGACTTATACAACATTATACACAATTTCTGTAACTAATCTTTTATCAACTTGATGCATTAAAATAAAATGTTCCATTACCAGCCTTTTTAATAAAAATCTCTGTGTGTAATATAAATAAATCACTTTCATTCCAGTACAGATGCTGCACTAAGAGGTGGGATTTTTTTTTTCTCCATAATGCCTCTAATTTCCTTCCATGAGATTATTTTCATGTATGTTATAAACGGAAATCTACTTTTGTGGTAGAAGCCTAATAGTTTTGGCTTCATTGCTGATTCCTGAAAACGTGCATTTTTTTTGTTTTTTCCCCTCCTATTTAAATTCACTTGAGAGCTTTGTGGAGGGTTTTTTTTTTTCCAGCTATGAATGGTTATATTTCCTCTAGCTGGAGGAAGATTTTAAAAGGTGAAAAAAATAAGTGATTGTCTTGTTAGGAAAATTTGACTACAGCTTAAACAATTAACTGTAACTAACCAGACTTTGAAAGGTGATTTACACTTGAGCAAGACCAGAGATGGAATATTTGGGGAGACAAAGGAGGAAGACTGGTTATGTACTCTGTTTGTCTTGTAATAAAGAACAGTATTATTGACAAAAATACAGCTTGAGGGTAAAGGGAAAAGATTGCTGTGGCAGAGCAAAGTTCAATCTTGATTATTCTCTGCCTCAGCTACGCTAATTGCCAATCTAATAGCCTGGTTTCCTCCTTGGGATGAATGTACATGGAATTGTTTGTGGATTCATATATTGCAGAGGCATCCAGGCTTTAGCAGCCACTTTCTGCCCTGTAAAATGTAAGGAGTTTATTAATGAAAATTGAAGGAAAGTACCATCATGTCTCTATGTATGTATATGTGTGCATGTATTTATAGTCATTAGATTCACTTAAACTGGCTTTCAGGAAACCGCTTTTGTCTCCCAAAATCCATCTTGCATTTTGCAGGGTAATCAGAAATTGGGTGTCTCCAATGGACTGAATTTACTGTTGGGTAGGAAGATTGGTCCCAGTCCTGGCACAGCTGTTCCCTGTTTTGGCTGTCCTGTGTACCATGCTCTTACTTACATGGGAATACATAATCACATCCTGTATTCTATGCTAAAATTGACTTTCCTCTTGATATCTGTCTTCATTTCCTCTTTTTTGGACAGTATCTTAAGCAATTTCTATGCAAGTGAAGAGTAATGCTGGCTGAAACCTGTTAAAAACTACACCCACTGAGTCACGCCATAGGAATTTGCCTATGAGACTAATCTCAAAGATGTTTTGGGCTTTTTGGCAACAAAGGAAGCAGCTGTCCTCCACCCAATAAATAGTGGGGCTTGGAGGGGGGCAAAGAGAGGGAGTTGACTTAAAATAACTGGTAGTAGTGTATATATTTTTCCTTTGATGCATCAGAATCTTTTGAAACATCCTTCTCCCTAAAAGGTATCTGTTCTCCTCATTTAAGAAGGTGAATTAGTTTCATAAATCTCCAGTAAGTTAAGTTATAAAATACCACATTGTTCCTTGTCAGGCTTTTGATGAAAGCAAGTGGCATGATTTTTTTTTTTTAATGTATAAATCAAAAAAGGCCTTTTTCTCTGACCCTAACAGAAAAGAGCAGCAGAACTGAAGAGAACTTGCCAATGGCTTCCATCATCACCATGACATTAAATGTCTTATGGCATTTTTAGTCCTGCACTGTCTGGTGTCTCAAAAGCCAATCCTTGGTGACTAAGACATGGGACTCTGCTTGGCTGCTTATGAAAGTGGCTGTACCTGCAAGCAAATTTGACCTGGGTGTACTCGCAGCAGTTGTACTGTACCTCAATCCTCCTGTTCTTTTGGGATTAATGTTTAAAATTCCTGATAGAACCAAAGATTCCTACTGTAGGAACAACTATAAACATGTAAACATAGTAACTTCAATTAAAGCTTCTGTCAAATCCTACATGATTATCAATTATATGAATTCTGTGTCTGCATCAGAAGAGCTTCTGAAAAGTTCTGCTCTGCTCACTTTCCTGTTACACACCTTACAGTTCTTGTGGCTCTTTGCTTGTTTTCTGTTTCTTGATTTTGGACTTTGGGTACATTCTCATTTACGGGTGCATGCAGTGAAGGGGTGGCTGAAATTTTGATTCTACTGAATCTAAAGATTATGGGTCATGAATGAGTTAAGATGCAAAGGGAATAACCTCACAGAGATGTAAAATAATGACCATCACAGCCTATTGTCAAACTTCAGATATCTAATCTTCAATTTACATGAAATGTAAACATAGTATAATAATAGTAAAAAAGTTTAAAATACCAGTAAATACTTGCTTCCATAAAAAATAAATGTGGAAGATAAAAATCAGTAACTGTGGGAAGTGCAGTTCTGTATTTAGTATTTTTAAAGTCTAATCAAAGCCTAAGCTACAAGTAATGCAGCATGGAAGTAGTGTTACACAAACAGGGCAATTTCAAATTTGTCCTGTGGCAGCATTTTTACGTGTGGGAAAGTAGAGTTGGTTTAACCAGCTTGCTAACAAATAGCCTGAGCCATTGCTAGAGAACTAGAATGCTTTGAATTTTGTCTGTGTTGTGAAGTCTGTAGGGACAGTTATAGTTGAGGGTCTTATTATTCTAAAAGCTTACTGATTTCATGTTTTTCTCTGAAACATGCCTATCTGCTTTTCTAGTGGAAAATAGCCTTTTATGCCAGTAACTTGCAAGGTCTGTTTTAAGTCTGTTATTTGGAGGGGAGAAAAATCTGCATGTAGAAAATTCAGCTGTATAAAGAATGAAAAATTTAATTCATTGAGAATATCATCCTTATTGGAAGTATGTATGTACAACTTGATAAGAGACTCTCTCTTTTTTGATAGTCCAGTTTCAGTTGCAAGGATTTATGATGAAAAAAATAGGAATCTTCCTTGCTGCTGCAAACTCTTGCAGTGGTATCCTTCCTGTTGTTCTCTACAGAAAGAAATCCAAGATGAATATGCTGCTAGACTGACTTAGCATGAGGCCATCTGCTCCCATGGTGCGTATCAGTTGTAAGCTTGGGCAAATACAGAAATCTCTTAGTAAAGAAGACAAACTGGAACACAGAGAACACAAACAATGAGCAGGAGCAAGATTCTTTATTGAGTCAAACTGGAATTTTTCTGGCAAAAATTAAACACACGGGAAGAAAAAAAAAAAATGGGCTTCACTTGAGTCAGTCCAAAATTTTAAATGAGATGTCATTAATGCAGTTTTTGAGGAGAGGAAGCTTGTATATCCTTGTTTGTTCCTTAGAATGATTTTTTTTCAGACCACAAGCCAGTGGTTTTAGACAAATTCCTTACATCACTGAAATTAGGTTTTACGGGGTTTAGAAAATAAACATGTTTATTTTTTTTTCTGTAACTTTACTGAATTCAGCATCTCTGTACAAATAGTTTTGGGTCCTGCTAAATCATTGGTTTTGGCAAACATCGACTGGGGAAACACCCAATTCTAACAAGGGACATTTGCTTTTCTGCTAAGGAAAAATACAGGTTTAAAATGTGAATGTATTTAAGTTTAAATCAACATGATTATTTGTCTTCTGAAGCACTTCTGAAGTGCCAGGGCAAACTGAAATGTCCTTTCACATTCTTACTGTCTTTTAGTTTGTTTATGACCACAGAAGTCACACAGCCTGCCTTCCCTTAACAGGGTACACAATGTGTTCTTGTGTGGGCTGTCATCAAAACACATACATCTTCTTTTGTGTAGCTTGTTCTCTGAAAGAAAGCCTCAGTTTCTCTTGCCATCTTTTCTTTTTGCCTGCTCATATGTTTTTTGGCATAGCACATCTACTTTCAGCTTCCTAACTGAGCTGTTTCACAGGTTAACCTTTCTTGGCTTTAGCACCCACTTGCAAAAGTGAAGGTATTTGGCTGATGGCATCTGTTCCCAGTTGTGCCTGGCAGATTTGGTAAGTGCCCCCTCTGTCTTTTACCTACTTCAGAACCACGTGTTCACTGCTGATTCAATAATTAACTCCTTGTTTGCCCATGGGGCCTGTTCACCCTGCACTAAACAAAGTACGCTCGCTGGGCCGCTGTGCATTGATTTGTGTGTTTGAGAGAGAGATCTCTCTTAGGGCATTATTAGCAACTAATTCCACAGCTGTTGTTGTACAGCTTTTTCTTCTCTCTACCAGCTCCCTCTCCGCCACCAGTTGTGACAGCTGATGGCAGGCATGTGGATATGACTGCCTGCCGGCACTTAGGGTGTTTTTTTTGATGAAATAGAACCAAGTTTGTTGTGGCTCCTGGTTTGTTATTTGCAGCAAGTTGCATATCACCACTTTACATCTCTTTTTAGAGATCTGTTCTTGATTGCTCAGAATCAGCCTAGGCTATTTCACCCAGCCTAGATGGAAAACTTGCACTGCCAGTTAATTTTACAGGTCAGCTATTAGAGCAGGACTGGAGGTATACCCTTAGTATGTTTTCACATGTAGCATAACAAGAAATCAGGACCATAACTACTGGGTGTCAGAATAGACAATAATCTTGCCCAGTTGGAAGATGCAGACCTGCTCTTAGTGCTAAAAGGTAACTGCTTAGGCTTCTTTTTCCATGCTTGGTTTTCATTTGGCATTTCAGTATCAGTACATCCCAAAGATACTACTTTGTTTTGGGCAAAGCCTTGTTCATTGTGCTGCAGAGATTGTCTTGCCAGCTTGCACTGGACCCACATTCCTCCATGCATGGCTTTTGACCACATGATTTTTTTATGTTCTTGTTGACTTGTAATTTACACTTGAACATGTGGGTAAACAATGAGGATAAAATAGGAAGCTTGCAGCATATGCAGTGTTGTGAAATAGAAAAAAAGATCAGAGCTAAATATATGAATAGCCAATAAAGTTGCATTGTCTTGGAAGTCTACAGCCTGAAAGAATATATTCTGTAGTCACTTGTCAGGGACTAATAGTAATAGCTTGCAGGCAACCAATGTTAATTTTAAAAAAATTATATGTATGTGCTAGACTTTTGCAACATCAGACAGGATATAATTGCAGATATTAGAAATTAATGATCAGGTGAAAGGGAACAACATCTCTGGACTTTGAATAATGATTTTCAGAACACTGGAACTTCATAGAGCCTAGAGGATACAATGTAATGGAATAGCTTAAATAAAGGAAGAAAAAAGAAACAAAAACCTAAGGCTGATGCAGATGATTCCAGGCACATCACTTTTACATTGATACTTAAAATGTGAGGAGAAAATAAGCAAGCAGCCAGTATTGGATTTCTTGTTTTAATGGTTAAAGAAGGGTAACAAATAGTAATCAATGTAGCCTGATGGAAAGTATCTAGTGCAATTTGATACTATTCTTTAAAACTATCAATATGTTCAGGACGCTAATGAAATTCTTACCTTTAGAGTGATACTGCATAATTCATTGGCTAAGAAATTTTAAAAATAAAGCTCCCAAATTCCTCAAAATGGATAAAAGGGAAGTAACCAATTGATGTCAGCTTTGATGATTCCCAGCTCACAGACACAAAGCAGGGAGTGTTAGTCACGTATCTGGGTAGTAATTTTTAGCCTGCAATATTTTAGCTTTTTATTAAAAAGAAAAAAATTATTAGAAGCCTACTTATAAGAGAAATTTCAAATGCAAACATTTAGTTCATTGAACAGAGTCACAGGAAGATTTGTTTAAAGAAATATACCTTAGTGTTGATATTTGTGCTAAGTGAGCACAATTGTTTTCAGGTTTATGCACCAAATGACCCTGGAGTTTGGTAGTGAGCATTTAGCTGTTGGTTTTCATAATTTGTTTTTCAGCCATCTTCCCTATTTCTTCCAAGTACTATATAGTTTGGATAGAAATAACCAAGCTGCCAGTTAGGCCATTCTACTGTTAAAAAAATGTATCAAACCTAGAATTGATCAGGTTTTCTTTTGAAGTAATCCAAAATGAAATGTCCTTTTTGTCTAGTTCTGGAGTGGAGTTATTTTGATTGGGGGGGAGAGGGGGTAGTTTTTTCATTAAAATATTAGGAAAACATTATTGAAAATGTTGTTTTCATTTTCTGGCCACACAATAAATAAAGAGGTAGGATTTTTTCTTTTTCTAGTAATCGAGTGTATAGAAACGTGATCAGCTTGTTGTTTTGACCAACTTCTTAGCGCTGGCAAAGGCAGAGAAACATTTTTGTAATTCATTTGACATTGGTAATTACCTTATCAAAAGGTATTTTCTTAATCATTTCTTGTTAGATAAATGCCAACAGACCTTAGTCAAGACTAGATTAAAAGTCTCGAGCCTGACCTGGTAGCTGCCACTGAGAAGCCCACTGGTTACCTATTACCTGAGGTATTTGGGAGTGTAGTGGGAATCAAACTGAACCTGGCAACGTTTGGGAAGGCGGCTGCCTTACTGTTATGAGCATGCAGTACACGGTGATCTGAACTAGGTTTTAGCTCTGCACCCAATTCTACTCCTCATACCTAACCCTTCAGTATTTTGCTTTTAACCTGGGAATGATTTCTTAGGAGGTGTAGCATCTACCTGGGAAATTTCCATCAGTGCCAGCCACGTGCTGGGTTTCTGGGAAGATAGAAAATATGTCCCCCCTTCTTCCTAACCATGCAAGTCAAACATCCTGTAATTGAAGTAATCGGAATAATCTTCTGCCTCTGGTATCCTGCTGCTTCAGTACACAATGGCACAACCACCTAGTGGGGCTGAAGCTGCTTCTCCTTGGTGCTTGTCTCTTGCTGGAGGTGTAGTGGAGGAGGGGAAGGAAGGTAGTTTAAACAGTTTTTTATCTCTATTGGATCCCTGTCAGTAAGGGGAGGCAGAGGTGAAGAGCAATGACCTGAGCACAGCAAATGTTGTTACCCTGTTGCATCATAATTATTTCATTTCTGAGGGGAAGTTAGAAGCAGCAACGGCAATAAAAGCAGAGGTTTCTGCCTTGTCTTCCAGAGCAGCATCAACAGGCATCTCTGCCATGACACTGCACTGCTTGCAGCTTTTTCTCTTGCTTCTGCTTGGTTCATGGTGGCCAGACTCAGAGCAGCATGTGGCGGGAGCTGTGAAGGTCAGGGAGCACTATATAGCTGCGCAGATCACTAGCTGGACCTACAAACCGGAGCCCGAGGAGAAGTCCAGGTAACAAAGTACAGCGTAAGAAGGATGGAATTAGTCCTCCCTTGGGACTGAAATATGGTTTGTGTCTCTCATCTCTTCTGGAATTGCAGAGCCCAGGGGGACTTTGGAGCCCAGTCTGTTGATTTCAGAGGAACCTGGCTGACCTTAAACAGCATGATCTGAACTAGAGCCAGTGACATATTAAAAGCTCCTTTTTATTTATGCATTACTGGATAGAATTTTTTTTTTTTTATGTTTTCAGAGCACTTCTGTTAAATAAGCTCCAGGATTTGCTTTTGTCATTTTTGCATAGTTTAATGTTGGTTGCTTGGGATTTTTCAATTTATTTTAGGTACTTGGATGTTGAGCAATGTTAGGTTGAGCCATGATTTGGTAAGATTTCAAAAACTTTTAGACTAGAATTTGCTGAAGGAATAGATATGTTCCAGTTTTGATGCTATCACTTTCACTTAAATCAGAGCCAGATGAACTTTGGAACTAGCTGTACAGTTTCTGGGTTGTTCAGGGCTTTTGTGAAATGTACATTCTGAGCTCTGATGAGTAAAGGTGGTAAGATAAAGCATTAGTCTGCTTCATTTAGTGAAAAGAATGATTTTATTTTTTTCAGATACCACTGCACAGTGGCAGCATACCTGCATCCATCAATCAAGAATATAAAATATGTTATTTTTATTACTACTACTGTCCTTAGGATTATAAATACTGCAGGTACTATTGCAGAACTTGGATGTAATTTCAAGTTCTGTTTAAATTAGGTGGAAAAATTACTAAAATTAAACGTTAAAATTAATTAGAAATTACTTTTAAAATCTCCTACATTATAAGGGTTTTTTTATACTGTTGCTTTTTATATATATATTTATATATAGGTGGATGATTTGCTTTTTTTTTGTTTGTAATTTTTTTTCTAAATATATATTGCATTTCAGGATATTCCTGTTCAGATTATGACTTTGTAACTTTTCTTTTCCCAAGATTTAATTATAACAAAGTTTCTGTGACTTCTAAAACCCCCTTGAAAGTTTAATAGAGCTGGTATAAGCATAATGTCGAACTGGCAAGACAGAAGAAAATAGGATTTAAAGGTAGGAACATGAAGCCAGATGCCATTTAAAGATTGACCTGGACATGTGAATTTACTGGTTAGAATTTCATTCTCTTCTGCACTGGGCACATCAATGTAAGCATCAACAGCTGTTTGGTTAAATTCACATTGTGGATGGAGTGTTTTCATGCAGGAGGGACTCACAAGGCTGTCTAAAACCACAGCTGAAGTTCTCTGAGATAACCCAGCTGTATTTTATATGCAGTATGTATTGAGTTACCTTGCCTAAGTATTTAGAGCAAGTTCACACCCCGATGGATATAATGAATTTTGTGCAGCTTAAAGAAATTTAACTAAAACCCAAAACAAACAAACAAGTTAACAAAACCCAACAAAATGACATACTTAAAAAAACCAAACCAAAACAGAAAAGTAAAAAACCTCACAACACAAATATACTCACTGAGGAAGAGTTAGTGGCTTGGATCCCACAGGTATTGGAGTATGTATCTTGTGCTGAGTTCAGTAGAAGCTGAATGTCTAAATGCAGTGTAAGAATCTGATATTTGGTGCTTTTATTTCTAAATAACTGAAGAGAGGCTGAAAGGAAAATGGATTCTTCCTGAGGTATTTCCCTAATTTTCCAATCATAGAGGTTAGAAAAGGATACCTGACATCTCTGAGTGTCAGTCTTATCTTTGCAGAGGTTTGTTACCATGTACAAGGGCTATTTATTTATGAGGCACTCCAGCACGAAGTGAAAATATGTTATCTGTGCATCTTGCAGTGTTGCTGCTGCAATTCCTGAAAGTTCTGTATCTAGACCTGCTTGTGTAGTGTGATATTTCTGAAGTATACCTAGTGTGCTAGGTATTTTTTCCCTCCTCACTATACAACTGGCACTGATAAATTTCCTCTTCTGTCCTACAGTCTTTCGTGCATATTTTCTTGAACATTGCCACACTAGGGCAGCTCTTGTCAATGAAGATTGTGGATCCCATCCTCCCCCTTAAAGAGTGAAACAAAATTTTATCAGTGACTTTAAGGAAAGGGGAATTAATTGAAACACCAATTGCTTCTGCCTGACTCTGCTGTGGCGAGAGAGGGTTGCAGGGGAATTTACAAGAGATCTCTTCCGAAAGAGATCTCCCCCTTATGGATTCTGGATGTCACTGAAGTGGGTTCTCTGTTCTCTCTGCTCGGCCTCCCCATGCTTGAGCTGCCCATCAGCTCCTCACTGTCAAATGTGCCTGAAAGGGCATTACAAAGAAAGCAAGGGGAATTTCTGTTGGATTCAGTCATCATACATACTATAGTAAATCAACCAATAAATGTGAAGGGCTGTTCTCCTTTCAACCCTCTTCTCGTCATTATTTCCATTGCAGAAGTGTCCTGTGCTGGTTTCCTTCTGCTTGCCTAAATATTTTCTAAGAAAACATTGTGTGGTCTGCTGGGTGCCAAATCGTTTACATAACAAGACTAGGGGCACTTGCAGTGTTTCTCATTTTTTAACTTGCTGTGAGATCCTTAGTTGTTTGTCAGAGAACAGCTTTGTGCTTGCCTCCAGAGTCATTCCTGTGAGCCTGCTGCTAATGCTGTTGTAAAACCTTTCTGTGGTGAGTCCTAAAGTTCAAACATAGGGCTGAATAAACAGGAATTCAGGTATCTTTCACTGTGTCTTGTCAAATGCTTTCTAGGTTAAGTATGGTTGGGACATCTTCCTCTGTAGCTTGGACAAAACAAAGGCATCTTCACCCCAGAATCAAAAGGACCCATAAGAACCACCAGTAAAATCAGTGGTGGTCTATTCTAGGTATGCATATTGGATGCCCTCTATGAAATGATCTGGCTCAGGAAACATCATAGATTTGATAGAGTAAGAGCGAGAAGGGAAGGCACTACAAAGAGTTGGACTGCGTGCTTTGCCTTCAGAAAAATGTGCAAGTGATTAAATGTATTTCCAAGATTCCTTTTTTGAGATATCCATTAAACAGCAATGGCACCTCAGGGAATCTTTGTCCTTTCAATATTTTTTTTTTTAACTCTTTTGGTTTCAGATTGGAACACTCAGATCCTGTATTTAAGAAAATTTCTTACAGAGAATATGAAGTGGATTTTAAAAAAGAAAAACCAGCAAATGCACTTGCAGGTAAGCAGGAATTAAATGTTCTGAGTATTTTCATTTGTTGCTTGTTTTAAAGCCAGTGGCAATGTAAGTAAACTTGTATTTTTGTGTCCATTATTTACACATAAACCAAATAGGCACAGGGGATGAGGTCTCTACAGTGCAGGAACGAGGCTTCCAAAGGCCAAAGAGAAGTTAGGCTTTCAGAGGATGTGGCTGTCTGCAAATCAGTTGCACCATACAAAGTTGTTTCCTTTGTTTTTCAGCATCTGATGAGGTTTACCACATGCATGTATATTTGTATGGCATAGCTGCAGTGATAACACTGTGAATTCACATGGAAGGAGCCTAAGGCCTGAAACTAAATATTTACAAAATAGTTTACAAGAAAAGAGACTAAGAAGCCAAAAGTTGTCTTAGCAGCCTTTTCAGTTGCTTATTTTTGCAACATGGGGAGTAGAGGTACAAGCTCTTGAAATATTTTGCAGGAAATGCCTCAAGAAATTTGCAGTGTGGAACTGATTATTTATTTGGATAACATTTGGGGATTGAAAGATTTTTTTGTTCAGTCACAGTCACTGAATGTTCTGTGACTTTTGACATTCAGAGTGCTACTTAAAGTAATGTGTTTGAATGTCTTTCTTTAAACTCTGAAACTATAAAATATTTATCTTCTAAAACTGTTTAATTAAATTGTATGTGAAAGATTCCTAGAGATTTGCAATGAACCTCAAGATGAATCTTTGGATAAAGTTTCTGTATCTGTAAATATTTTTTTTTCCCTAAATCTACTGTTTTCTGTGATTTTTAAGTGCTAGTTGCCAGATACATAATTTATAACATTTCTGGCTATGCAATGTGGTCTTTAAGTATGGATATGCCTTTTTATGGGAAAATCTTCATTGCAGTGTTATTACATTCTCTGCATTAATTTTGGAACTTGTACTTTGAGAGCTAGTATTCTCTAATGGGGGAGAAAATTCTTTGTTTCACTAAACATACTGTTTTATTAATATTTTCCTCTTTCTTTATCTTGAATAACTACAGGACTTCTGGGACCAACCCTGCGTGCTGAAGTGGGAGATACCTTAGTAGTTCACCTTAAAAATATGGCTGACAAGCCAGTCAGTATTCATCCTCAGGGCCTCGTTTACAGCAAAAATGAAGAAGGTAAATAGTTTACAAACTCCACGTTTTGCTCATCTCCTTGTAGACAGACTGCTGCATGAAATGTTGTTAGGGATCCAGATCAATTTTTGAGGCTATGTGTAACACAAATATCTGTTGATCCTGGATTGCAGCCTCATGTCCATTATTAGCTCCTTTCAGTGTAGCACCAGGAATATGAGTGTCATGAGCACAGTTTCCTGACAGTGCTGATCATGCTGTTCTGATACTCAGCATTTAATGCTCAGCTTTGTGGTGATTTGCTCCACACCCTCATGAGACAGCAAAAAGAGATGGTCATAAACTATGACCAAATGGACAGTAAAATGTCTATATCAACATGAGTTTGGTTGCTCATGCTTCTTGGATTGCCCTGTCCTGGGTGCTGAGCCAGAACTCAGACCTGCAATTTACAAATTCACACAAGACTTTGTTTTTTGTGTGGGTGCAAAAGGAGTTTTGCAATTCCATCCCATGGAGTTGAACAGAACATCTCATTGGAAGTGATGGGCAATTCAGTTTGACTGTCTTATTAATTAGTGTACCTTTTGCACTCAGATTTCAATTCTCTGTCTGCCCTTTGTCATATTGCAGATCTGTTGGATATAGCAGGCACAGACATGAGCCATTACTGCTCAATATGTGGACGTGCAGTGTACAAAAGGCCTAAGGCAGCAAGGCAGTGCCAGCCCATGCAGTGGCTGTATGAGAGACAGTTAGAAAGGTGACAGTGGGCAGCATTCCTCTGCAGAGCATCAGTGAGCAGAGGCTGAAGTTTCATCCCATCCTAACCCTAGTCTGACTAGGACCCAACCTTTTGGCAGTGATGATACTTCTAGGAAATCTTTAATATGTAGGAAGCAGGATGGTGGTGGAATAGCTACTCTCCCCATGCTACTCTCAACAATGTGTGAAGTCAGAAGTTATTTCTTTGAAGCTGAAATATCATATAGGCAAGATCAAACCAAGCTTTTGGAACTGATTGTAGAAAGATATTCCAGGCATTTTTTGTTGCTCTTTGTCTTCATGCCACCCTACTCTTTTCTTGGTAGGCTCCCTGTACGATGACAGAACATCACCTGCAGAAAAACGGGATGATGCTGTACTTCCAGGCCAGCTCTACACGTATGTGTGGGATATATCAGAAGAAGTTGGTCCAAGAGAAGCTGACCTTCCTTGTCTTACTTATGCTTACTATTCTCACGAGAATATGACAATGGATTTTAACTCTGGTCTGATTGGAGCATTGCTGATCTGTAAGAAAGGTAATGAAATGCTGTAAGACTACTATAAGGAAATACATTTTCTTTTCTTAACAAAGATGATCATGTATGACAGTGAGAGAATATATATTCTTTTCTTTTTCAGATCTCTACATGCAGTAAAAACCATGTTTTTTAACATCATTCTTTTAGATGTTAAAGTTTTTAAATGCCCGTGTTCATGCAGGTCCATCCTATAATTTTAAGACAAGCAGAAAACATTAATAAATGTTTTGTTTTACATGCATTTGCCTGTAATTACTTACATTTGCAGTTGCTTAACTGCTAAATATATGACCTTAAATTTCTTGTCTGAGAATAAATATTCTCTAAAACTTCATTCAAAATGGTTTGGCCATTTCAGAGAATAAGGCAGGAAATTATTGTTTTACCTATTGTCTTTTAGAGGCTGCCTGATTATGAACCTGGGACACTCTCTCTTATGTAACATGAGTTTAAAATTCCAGAGCAATGTGTCTTTTGCTTTTTGGTCATTTGAAGATATGGCCAAATTTGAACAGATTATAAGTATTAAAATTGTTTTTGCATGTGATCAGGGACTTTAGATTTTAACAGTCTGAACACTGAATTCCATCTCCAGTAATAGCTGGTGTCTTGTAGCACTTGTAAAGAGCTGCTAGATATATATCTCTGGTTTAAAGGATGACTAAAACAACATGCCACCATGTAAAGTACTTAAACTACTTACTGGTCCCTTAAATCCAAGGTTTATCCAAATAATATATCCTTCTTGTGGTGAATGTACTGTGAGTTACTTAGCTTGATTTAGTTTGAGTCAAAAATTTTGTGTAGACTGCATGGACTTGGACCTCAAAGCTTCTCTGAAAGTAAACAGAACACTGGTTTTACTTACTGCACAAGGACACTCTCCTCACCCACAGATACCCTTTTTGATGCAGAACACACCTACGCTTACCACCTCAAAGGAGTGGCATTAGTATTAATTATGTTCTTCCTGATTTTTTTTTTTTATTATTGGTGCTTTTAGTATTATCTAGGACTTGTTGTTTTCCTAATTTTCTTGAGTTTTCTTTCTCTGGGTTTGTGTGTATGTGCATATTTTATGGCACACTGGTTGAGCTAATCTGGGCAAATACTTTGAAACTACTTTCTTCTCATGCTTCTCAAATTCATGCACTCTGGGCTTGAGTAGGATATGAATTTGAGATGGACTGGTGTGACCACTACCTTCAGGAAAATTCACGTGTATGTTTCTGGCTAGAACAAAGACAAACAGCTCATTATGCGTATTTTTAAGATTTCTGAACACAGGTTTTTGTCTGTGCATTGTGTCTGGTAGATGTGCAATGTACCTCTGTGTTTAGTCTGCCTGGCATGGAGTTTAGTTTCTTCACAGCAGCTCAGATGGTGCTGTGTTTTGTATTTGTGGCTTTATTAGCATTGATAATACCCCCAGCCATGTTTGAGCTGTTGCTGAACAGTGCTTGCACGCTGTCAAGGCTTTCTCTTTTTCCTGCCTAGACCTTCCCTGAGGGGTGGACAAGAGGTTGGGAGGGGACCCATCTGGGCAGATGAAACAAATTGGTCAATGGGTTATTTTCTGCCATTAACATCATTGTGCAATAAAAACTGGAGGCAGAGGAGGAAGCAACAGTCTGGGGAGAATGAGGAGTATTGACTTCCTAGGTGACTGTTTTTGAGAGACTGACTAGGCATCAGTCAGTTTGTGGGAGATTTCTTCTGTGTTGCTTGTTGTTTTCCCCTCTTTCCTTCACCTTTGAACCATCTTTATTGACCATGAGTGTTCTCATTTTCATGAGTATTCTCTCCTGTCCCGTTAGGGATGGGGAGGCATTGAAGTGGGTGTTTGGCTGCTGATTGGGGTCAGCTCCCCATGGTCTGACAGATTGAAAAGGTGGTAAGGTGAACTTTTGAGTTAAAGCACTGCCTGAACATTCTTGGCGTGGCAAGTAGATAAATTCCTCTGTTAATCTGAGGCTTCTTTTGTGAAGAAAAAGAGAACATTGTAGCTTCTCATGAAAATATATATATATGAAAGATAATTTCTTCCACTGGCTCTTTTCCTAGGTAGAATAATCAACAAGTTTGCAAATTTTTAATTCCTGCAATCCAGAGGGACCAGATTATGTTTTGAAAGTAGCAAGTGGAAGTTTTTGATGTAGATTGATCTACAGAAAGAATCAGTAAAAATCACAGCAGTTTTATGTGGCACGTCCAGAATGAATTCTACTTCTTGATAGAAATTACATCTATATCACAAAATCAACCAGGACAGTTTCTTGTAACCAGTACAGCACAGCAGTGTCTGTTAAGTGTTTTGTGTGTAAATGTTTGCTGAGTGGTCAGTTTTAAGCCTTTTAAAAGTGCTGATGACCTCAGTGCTTGAAAAGGTGCTGTTCACACAGTCCTCACTGTGACTTTGCCGTCGCTTTTTTCCTTGCCTCACAGTTTGAAAAGAGGGGGCAGCACCTGATTGTGAACTGAAGGTGTTTGACATTCCCCTTCATTAAGGTGATCTCTGCAACACATTGCCAGAAATTGTCTGAGACAATTCATTGCATGATGTTTATCATCTCTGAAATACTTCAGACTTTTGATTTGGTGGTTACCCGATCCAAAAGTACTTTCAGAAATAAAATCACATTATGAGCGTTCTTAAAGCCTTGATTTGCTAAGGCTCAGCCAGTACATGCTAACAGGTGAAACAAGCTCATTAAATACACATTAATGCAACTGCATGTCAAATCTGCTTTATTTCTGCTTTAAATTAAGACCTGTTGTTTCTTCTTCACAGGAAGTCTAAATGAGGATGGGTCACAGAAACATTTTGACAGGGAGTATGTACTGATGTTTGGTGTGTTTGATGAAAACAAGAGTTGGCAAAGATCATCATCAGTCAAGTATACAATTAATGGCTATGCTGATGGAACGTTACCAGGTACTGTTCAGGCTTATGTGGAATTAAACTGACATTTATGAACCCTGAATGTTACCTTTAGTTGCTTTTCATGCACAAGAATGGGAATGTGGAGAACTGGGGTACAGCCTTTTTAAAAATGTGTCAGAGCATCTAAATTCTGGCAGAAGAACTGTGCTGCTGAAAGGAAGTCATGCCAAATTACTGATAGGAACAATGAGATTACTTCTAAGAAGACATCTGCTTGAAGAAAAGGATTGCTAATTTAAAAAAATAATTTAATAAGCTCATCATTTTTTAAACAAGCTGATGGTGAGAGGATGATTTGATTAAGTGAATTGTTGGTTCTACAGCATATAAAGCATAGTGAGTGCAAAACTTCTTGAAAGTGAAAAGTCAGTTATTAAAAAACTCAATTAAGTGAGAAGACTAGAAAGATGGTGGTAGGGCTATTCTGTTGCTAGTGCTTTTCTGTTGTTCTCCTAAGAAAAAACTTGCATAGCTCTCACCCATCCACTGAGCAAATAAAAAAGGTTGTCTTAAGTAGGGATTTTTTTAAGGAAATATTGGAGAGGGTAGTTACTGTCACCAGGTGCTGTCATCAGTCTTTAGCTTAGATCCTTGCTTTGTTCTTTGCCTTTCCTGCCCTGCTTTCCCCTCACTCCCTAAGCAAAGATAGGTCAGCTTTCCAAAAGAAGGCACTAGGGTTTTTTTCCGTTTTTTACCAGCTCATTGTAAGTCAGTTTGTCACTTGCAAGTAAGATTTAAGCACCTGTCTTCCACTGACCTAAAAGATTTTGGTATCTGTTCCATTTACACGCTTCTGAATCTTCCTCTTGTTGCAAACATCCATCACAGCAATTTTTTTTGATGTTTTCAGTGAAGATTCATCTTCAAACCTAGGGTGCATGGGTATCTTGCATGATTTGCCTGTATTCTGAACCCTAATCTCATGTCTCTTTCAGATTTAGAGGCTTGTGCATACGACAACATTAGCTGGCACTTGATAGGAATGAGTTCCAAGCCAGAAATCTTCTCCATTCACATCAATGGCCAGTCCATGGAGCAAAAACATCGCCGAGTTTCTGCTGCTAACTTGGTGGGAGGAGCCTCAACCACCGTAAACATGACAGTGACTGAAGAAGGAAGGTGGCTCATATCTTCTCTTGTGCAAAAGCACCTGCAAGGCAAGGAATCACCTAGTTATTAGGCACCTGTAAAGCTGTCCTTCTCTATGTCCCAAACGGCCTCTACTGCTTTGCAGCAGTACAGTTAATCTGTTCCAGGTGGTTTTGTCATTTCACTAAGAAACTGACCAAGAACAGGGCATGGTGAACTGAAAGATGTTCTTATCTGCAGCTTTACTCAGTGTCCACCTCACAGAGCAACAGTGCTTCAATACTCCATCATCTAAGTCTCTGTGTACTGTTCCGATAAGCACCGCTATAAAATTAGTAAGAAACCAGCTGTTTCCTGGGAAACTGAGTACTTTCAGCTAAGGGTACTTCAATGTGATGAAAATGCTTTCTGTTCATCGTTTGAAAGTGGTATCTTTCAGTAATGATCAGAATTCTGTTTTAAAGAGTGAGAAAAATTTCTCTCTTATAAGAGCTGGACATATCTTTTGGGGGTAAAAAACAGCTGAAGTGGTAAGAGTTCCTCAGATGGGAAATCACTATGGTCCTGTTTCCTCTCAATTAGCTGGAATGCACGGTTACCTCATTGTAAGGGACTGTGGGGACAAAGAGGTGAAGAAGAGTCGTCTCTCCTATAGAGAACGTCGAGTAGTCAAAAACTGGCACTATTTCATTGCTGCAGAAGAAGTTACCTGGGATTATGCCCCAAATATTCCAGATACCCTTGATAGGTAAAGTAATATTTTATCAGTATAACAGGGAATGTTAACATAAAATCACAGGATCATTGTGGTTGGAAAGAACCTCTTGGTATCCTACAGCAAAGTTGGATCCAGTTGCATTGGACCTTATGCAGTTGCATTTTTATTGTTTCCAAGTACAGGGACTCTTCAGCTTCTCTTGGCGCCTTTACAACTTCACAGTGAAAAAGTTTTTCCTTATATCTAAAGGTTCTTTCTCGCGTTGCACCTTGTGTCCATTGTGTCTCATCTCTTCACCACACAGCTCTGAGAAGCATGTGGTCCTGTTTTCTCTATAATGTCAATTTGATAGTTGAGGTTAAAGATAAGATGCTCCCTTAGCTATGTCTTTGCATGACTGAAGAAACTGGAATTTTGGTTCTGTGCCAAGTGCTCTGGTTCCCTGATCACCACAGTGGCCCTTCCTTTCTCACCAGTTTCAGTGACTTTCTTTGCTGAGAAGCCCAGCTGTGGACACCTTCTTTTGCCTCTCACGGGGAGCCCAAAATAACAAGATCACTTAGGAATTGTCCAAAGTAGCATACAAGCTTATTTTCTAAAATGCTTCTCAGCATCAATTCTGCAGCAATAAACAATCCTTAAGAGGAAGAGAAAGGGAGAGAGGGAATATTTCTGGAGATTAAAAGTTTTTAGACGTTCAATACAATGAGGTGTTTAGGGAACAGGAGAAAGAGCTCTCTATAAATGACCTCTGCATAGTACCAATGTAGATGGAATACAAGTCATAATAAGTAAGCATATTGGGCTGTTTTGCTCAACGTAAGATAAATAGAAGGAATTCTGTAACATACATGATGTCATAATATACTGTGCTATCAGTGCACTGTGGAGTTATATTTGCCATCTGTCAATTCCCCAGTGCTATTTGTGCCTATACGAGTCTTTACAAGCTGGTGTTCATAAAAATCTTTAAGGATTTAAGTAGAATAAAACAGATTCTTTATTCTGTAAGGATCATAGTTTCATATACC
Source organism: Rhadina sibilatrix (assembly GCA_013400275.1). Taxonomy (NCBI): domain Eukaryota; kingdom Metazoa; phylum Chordata; class Aves; order Passeriformes; family Phylloscopidae; genus Rhadina; species Rhadina sibilatrix. The sequence continues at coordinate 168,811 of VWYO01006276.1, forward strand.
TCCTTAGAAATACAGTGTTTCCACAATACCTTCTCTTTTGGCATGATTTGATTCCGTTATGTGCTCTTGAACTGCAAAGAACAAACTTTTGTATCTTTTCTGCCAGTCACACTGCCTTACTTAACCACCCTCAGTGATCTGATTTTTCCTTCTTTGTTCAAAAATGCAGAGTTTATCCCTTTACAGTAATCTTTTTTTGAAGTGTGAGTTACAAAAACATGTTGCTCTGTGTAAATTCCAAGTGTTTGTTCTAGTTTTTCACTCAATATTAATAATGTTAATGTTTGAAACCTCAGTGTAACACTACTTACTGCATGATTGGTGCCTGGCTGGGATTCAGATTGTATTCCTATTTCTCCTGGAGTTTTTGCTACTTTGAGCAAATTGGAGTTTTTTTTCTCTATGCTCAACTAGGCCTTTTGAAAAAGAGAACAGTGATTTCTAACTTACCTGCTGCTTCAGTTTGTTTCTTGTATGTACACTGTGAAATTAAATGTAAACTCTGATATTAATTGGCCGTTTGTAATACCAAAACACAAATAATGGTCCAAGGTTCTTCTTACCTAATTTAGGATAGAATTTGGGGTGAAAAGCATTAGGTTAGTTTAGAGTTTGGATTTTTTTTCAAGCAGTGAGATTTCTACCAGTTGCATGAATACTAATTTTGTGTTTTAACAGATGTGCTACTATTCAAGTTTTGTTGAATACTTATTTTTTTTTAATTTTTTAATTTATTTTTCTTTTCCTTTATTTTTAAGACACTATAAATCACAGCACTTGGACAACTTCTCCAATCTCATAGGTAAAAGGTATAAAAAGGCTATTTTTAGGCAATATACTGATGCCACCTTCACTAAACGTCTGGAAAATCCTCGTCCCAAGGAAACTGGAATCTTGGGCCCTATTATCAGAGCTCAAATCAATGATAAAGTCGAAGTAAGTAACATACATACAGAGATTATTTATACTATAGCATGTTTTTCATTGAGGCAGAGATACAAAGGAACTAGTCTGATTTGTGTTGTCTTTCAAATAATATAGCTGATGTTCTAAATATTGGCACTATTAAAAGGTATGATTACAAGTAACAGTCTTTACCTTGCATTTTTCAGTGTTCCTTCTGTAGTTTCCATGATTGTTCTTTATTTTACAACATAAACATGCTTCAGTCACACTGTAAAATATATGTTGACACTATATGGTCCAAAATGGGAAAAACCCCCTATACCTGGGTGGACTTCTGAGGGGATTTGTATGTGAGACTGAACTTCATGAGCCTCTTGTTTCTTATGCTGATATTTTTTCTGGCTGTTTTAGACAAAAGTACTCAGTTTCCATAATCAAATGTTATTTCATGAGGTTATACCATGAAACTACAAAACGTTTGCATTATGAAGTTGTGCTGCTGCCACATCCACTTGTCCTGTTGTCATTAATGATGCATCACGAAGTCCCATGACCTTAAACTTCTGTAATTTCCACCATGACTCTGTGACTCTGAGACTCTGAATTTGAGCTTAGCATGTTCCTTTTTTTCTTCCCTTTTTTTTTTTTT
>VWYO01006276.1:170397-213425 GCA_013400275.1 Rhadina sibilatrix
TTTTTTTTTTTTTTGTTTAATCCTGATTTTTTCAAGAATAGGCAGGAAATTTTGTCTTTTTTCCTTACATATCCTCTCTGAGTCTTAGAATCTGGGACAAGCTTTGGTTTAAATTTTTTTTCTCCCATATTGAAGATTTTTGAGAACTTCAGTCAGTAACTTCATATTTCCAGAGATAGTTTGTGCCTAGTAGCTGGAAGAACAAGTATGTTCTTTTTAAACCTTCCAGAGCCCAGCTGTAAGCAGCTGAACTTCATTCAGTGAGGTCTACAAAGTTCAGCAGAATGGTAACAGCATTTATTCTTTGGGTTTATGTATCAAAGAATAATATTTAAGACACTCTTTTGCCTTTCTGGCACTATCTGGGCTAAACCCAGGCAAATTCTACTGTAGTGGTAAGTTCATTATGTATTCAGACAAGGATTTGTTGAATCCTAATTATTTTTTTTTTTTTCATTTGCCTATCAATGTAGATTGTATTCAAAAATAAGGCCAGTCGACCCTACAGCATTTATTTCCATGGAGTGACACTTGCAAAGAATGCAGAAGGAGCTGATTATCCTCTGGATCCCACAAGTAAAAAATTTGTGAAATATATTTTTGCGTATCACTAACTGTTGTGGATGGTTTTGTTGCTTTGAAGGAGGTGCTGTGGCTGGGAATGTGCATGACTGGGAGACCTCAGTTCTGTGCTCTGCCTCTACTTACCTGTTGTGTTGCCTTATAGAGAAACCAAGGTATCTTCTGCAAAGCAGAGACAAATACCCTCTATTTGTTGTCTTAGTTTTCTGTTCTTGTTTGTGATTTTAGAGAGACCAAAGTTCTTGCTGAACTTCAGTTATCTCAAGGTAGCTTTTAATGCTACTGGTGCTAACTGCACCAATGTCATTAGAAGGTGCAGCTTGATAGTATGATCTGGCTCTGAGTTTGTATCATTGCTGCTCTTATTTTCCCTTAGGCCCTGGCACCCAGAGTAAAGGAGTTGAACCAGGGAAGACGTACACTTATGAGTGGAAAATTACTAAAACAGACCAACCCACTGCAGAGGATGCACAATGTATTACAAGGCTGTATCACAGTGCTGTAAATATTGAGAGAGATATAGCCTCTGGACTGATTGGCCCACTTCTGATTTGTAAAAGTGAAGCACTGACACAAAAGGGAGTGCAGGTAACTTGTTTGGGGAGATTTTGTTCAAGTAATGTTATTTGGTCTACAATGAATTTAGTTTTACTTCCCTTAGAGGGATGTTCTGGAGAGAGCAGTTAAATCAATGGGCTCCTGAAGAAACAGAAGCCCTCTAGCTGTCCACAGCAGTAAAGGAATTATGTTCTGTGTTTCTTAGCAGGAGCTAAGAAAAGTCAACAAAAGGTCAGCCTGACTTGAAAGTCTGTTTCTAGACTTGATAATAAATTTTCCTGCCACTATTATATTTTCATACTCTGAAGTTATTCAGATCTGACCTGGTCCCTTTCTGTAACAGAGATAGCTCCACAGCATCTGACAATCTCAGGCACAATGAATCTAGGACAACCAAAGCAGCATGGGAGAGCTCTGGGAGAGGGCTTCCCTATATCAGTTATTGAAATCTTGCTTGGCAAAGATTTAAGCATCACTTGAGAGAAAAAAAATGTCAGAAGCTTTGGCAGGTCAAACCAGAAGCCTGGTCCTGTTACAGAGAGCCCAGTCATAAGCCCCCTGTGTATCAGCAGTATTGCTCAGTGTTCCACCACAGGTTGGTTGCAGTAGTTGAAGTCTGGAGCCTCTACTCCGTTCCCCTCTGCCTTTGGATCACGCTTACCAGGACTCTGCTGAAGTTTATGTTGTTTACATAGTAAGAAAGAAATTGTAGGACTGACTTCTTAATACATGTGTCTGCTGATAAAATGTAACTGCTGTGTTGTGTCTTTCAGAAAAAGGCAGATGAGGAGCAGCAGGCAGTGTTTGCTCTGTTCGATGAAAATAAGAGCTGGTACCTAGAGGATAACATCAAGGAGTACTGCAGCAACCCAGCCACTGTTAAAAGGGATGATCCCAAGTTCTATAACTCCAACATAATGCACAGTGAGTGGGATACTGAGATAAATAATAGGAAAGCTTATATGAACCTGAGCACTCAGTGATTGCTTGTTCTCAGAAGTACGTGTGATTGGGGAATTCGCTGGAGAGTCAGTGAACCTCTAACCGTGCCAGGTGGCACTGGAGAGAAATAGGAAATATCATAGCATTAGAAAGGTTGGAAAAGACCTCCAAGATCCAGTCCAGCCTCTGAGCTAATACCAGCATGCTCACTAAAATATATCGCAGAGTGCCACGTTCGCTTGTTTTTTGAACGCTTCCAGGGATGATGACACTGCCACTTCCTTTGGAAGCCTGTTCCAACAGTTAAACACTCAGTGAAGAAGTTTTCCCTAATATCCAATTTTTCCTAAATTTTTGCTGAACTTCCCCTGGTGCAACTTCAAGCCATTTCCCCTTGTTTTATTGTTAGCTGCCAGGGAAAAAACACCTACACACACCTTGCTCTGGACCCTGAAGCAAAGATAAGGGTTAACTAAATTTTGTTGCAGCACCCTGCTGCCTTAGCAATAGAATTTTCAGAGATGGAAATTACAGTGGTTTCAGCCCTGTGCCAGTCTTTCTCCAGTGCAAACATGAGTCCATGGACTGACATCAAATTAAAGGAAGTTTTAAAATAAAAATACTGAACCCACTTTTACTTTGCTTTTCCTTTTAGCAATAAATGGCTATGTGTCTGACAGCAGCGAAATCCTTGGATTTTGCCGGGATACTGTGGTTCAGTGGCACTTTTTCAGCGTTGGCACTCATGATGAGATCGTCTCTGTTCGCCTTGCTGGACACTCTTTCCTCTATCAAGGGAAATATGAGGATACATTGAGCCTTTTCCCAATGAGCGGAGAATCGGTCACAGTGGAAATGGACAATGGTGGTAAGTGTGGAACTGTAGTGTTTGACAGCTCTTCTAAGACATTATTTAATCTCCAGTCTATAGGGACTTAGCTAAATAGGGAAGAAAATCCTTCTGATAGACACAATGCTGGAAAACATTGAATCATTCCCCAGAGCCAGTGATGTGCATGAAATCTTGCTGGCTGCACCAACTTAGCATAACTCTATGTTGTACTGAGGCTCTTTTTGTTGATCATCTTGTAATATTTTATTTTTTTTTTCACAATTAATACTGGGGTTAGTAATGATAATTTTAAGGCAAGAATCTTCTTGGAAATTGGTGTCAAGTCCATTGTATGATTTCCAGGTTTGCCACATTCTTGTCTATCCTGAGCAGTCTAAAATGGGCTGAAACTGTCAAATTCTGCTGGTTATTACTGGGCAAAATGGCTACACCTGGCCTTAGGCTTGTGGTCATTCAGCAGCAGTAAAGGCTGCCTGCCTGAACTGGGTCACTGCTCTGTGGGATGCATCTCAATGTCTACCCAGAATTAACACTATGTCTTGGAAGAGGGGTCATCAGAACCCATGTAGTCCACATTTAAGGCATTACTTCCAAAAGAGTCTTTGTCATTGAAGTCTGTGCATTTTGAGTGATCATTCTAAAATCCCTCAAGGTTTAAAGTATCCTTATCCTATTTAAAATATTTTCTAATGTATTTTATGTATTGCACAGCATCAAGGCCTTATAACTTAAAAATGTTTAAGTGGCTTCTATTGCTTAAGTCTAGGGAATCATTAAAACTCTATAAGACTTTATGGTAACCTCTCCAGTAATAAAGTTGTATTTTTGCTTGATTTTGGTATGCATTCTATTCTTTCCATGAAGGGCATATTTTCTTTGATAAATTTGCTGTTAAAAAACAGGAAAGCTGTGCAGGTTACTTCAGGTGGATCAATACAGGAAGAATTGTATGTGGCCTTTTTATAAAAAAAACCTGTTTCTCAGGGTGTTAATTCTGTCTATTCTGTCATTTCTGCTAGTTCCAAAAGCAAAGTGTAGCAAGCAAAGAACTTGATTTAATGTTGTCTAGGGAAATAGATTTTATTTTCTTCTCTGAAGATCCTAGTTTCCAATAGAGAACTTGCCTTGTGACTAGGTTTTGGAGGAATTATTAAAACCTTTATATTAATCTGAGATGCCTCAGATTGGCAGCTTAATAGCTTGTGTCAGATTGGAAATTTGAATTGCTTTATTCTTATTATACTTGTTAAAGATCATCCATTATTCATTCAAAAGCTTTTAAAATACTGTATTTGTCAGATGTTTGCCAACATTGCCTCACAATGTATTTTGCTCCTTCTCAGAATGTTCTATCTATGTAGAAGTGCATGCACCAGTAGGGACAGGATAAAATTGAAATTTTATCTTGAGAGGTCTCACTCTTAGACCCAGATCTAAACAGGATCCTTTAATTTGTTTCTTTCTTTTTCATATCCATCTCTTTCATGGGTTATTTTTGGCTTCAGATTCTAGTTACAGCTTAATCTATGGAGAAGAGTTTCATCTCCTAAATGTATTTATATGTGCTTATTTTCTTATTTTCTCTATTTAATAATTATTTTTCATTGCAATGAGTGCTCATGAATATCCCAGATAAAGATTAGCAGTCTGCTATAGCAGATGATGTAGAAGCTACCCCAACTATTTGCCTTGGCCACTTACATGATAGACAATGTCCACTCTCATAACACTTTTATTTCAATTGCAGGTACTTGGCTTTTGGCATCCTGGGGCACCCCAGAAATGAGTCATGGCATGAGACTGAGATTCAGGGATGCTAAATGTGACTATGAGGAAGATGAAACATTTGATGTTGTGGATTTAACTCCCATTAAGACTGAAAAAAAGGCTGTTCCCACCTCATCTGAGGAAGATGTGCAAGAAAATGAGGAAGACAAGGAGGAATCAGATTATCAGGATTATCTAGCTTCTTTTTATTCCATCCGAAGCTCAAGAAAGGCAGCAGGTGATGAAGAAAAACAAAATCTCACAGCGCTGGCCTGGGAGCAGTATGAAGACACTGATGCCACGAGTTCTGAGGTGGCAGCTGGCTCAGATTTGACAGCTATAAATAGTACTGGAACAACAAACAACTCTAAGTTCTTAGAAACTCATATCACTTCTCTTCTCTCAGTCAAGGCCGAAACATTCCAGTCAAATCACACATCAGTCACAGCAGAAGAGGATTTATTTTTAGCTACCACAAGTGATGGAGTGGCTGACTTGGTATTTGAGAATAAAAGCCAAAGCAACTATGAAATAGCTCACAGTAACATGTCTGCAGGTGAACACTTGCTGAGCAATGGGGAAAGCCCAGTGAATGTTACAGAGGAGTTTTTAGCTGGTGGAAAGGACAGTAAACCTCTCCCAGACAAACATCAAGACCAAAGCACAGGAAATTATACCACTAACAAGAAAAGGAAAAGGCGAAGGTCACTGGCCAGTAAGTTTTATGCTGTCCAAAAGATGAATGCCCTTCTAAATCATGTCCGAAGTAAAAATGTTTCATTTTCTGACAAGACTGATGCATCTCATTCTGTGCATCATACAGAGAACACATCCAATGAAGCCATGGTGGGAACTGGCCAATTGTCAAATGAATATGAGGATGATCTGGAAGAGGAGGGAAAGAAGATGGAAAACTTGACACTGGATTTGGACCTAATAGTAGGAGATGAGTCTAATGCATCCAGCCTTTCTGAACCTGGGATATCCAAGGATAAACCAGCAGATGCTTTGTCTTTAGAATATATGTTAGACAATACAAGCCCTAATTCCAGCCCTGCTGTAGTGAAGAACTTACTAGAAGCATCATTGCCTGAGGCTGGGAAATATTCATCTAAAATGACTAGTGAGGAATGGAATTTGGTGTCTGCAAAGATGAATCTGGAATTAGAGGCAAGCTTAGATAAATCTGCTGATGGCAAGTTAAATCATCATGGCAGAAACGGTACAGCATCCATAAATAAGGAGGATATGAAGAAGTATCAAGGGTTCTCACATCTAATGGGGGAAAACCATAAAGGAAGCTACATGCACCAAACTCGGAAAGGAAAGGAGGGAAACAACAACGATACCTTGACTTCATCTGGAACCTTCATCAAGATCCGTAGGAGAAAGAAGGAAGACGCAAAAATTACCTACTTGCTGAGCCCAAGGAGCAGAAACCCCAAAAAGCCCAGCAATTCCACAGCAGGGTTTGGCCGTGCGCTGTTTGCGGCTGGGACCAACCACTCGGCGGTGCCGTGTTGCACAGACGGCACCAAGGCAGCCAGAGGGGCCGGGCAGAGGGTGGATCTGAGCAGAGCCAGGCAGGGAGAGTGGCTGAACGACACCCTCACCCCGCGGCAGTTTAGGCCATCCATCACCATCGGCCTTCCCCGAGCTGATGGGAGCTACGAATACGTGATAGGAGAATCCTACGGCGACGAGAGCTCGGGCGGGGAGTACGAGTACCACTACGTCAGCTTTGATGACCCCTACATGACAGACCCCAAGGTGAACATCAGCAGGCAGCGTGACCCTGATGACATTGCTGAGCACTACCTGCGCAGCAGAGGCAATGAGAGGAGATATTACATCGCAGCTAAAGAGGTCTGCTGGAACTATGCAGGATATAAGAAAAGGTTTGGCTAAATCATTTGCTTTCATTTGGCACACCGTCCTGGAACCGCCTTGCAGAATGTTGATTCACATGCTGATAAACTTAAAAGCATCCATAATGTGCCATCTGATTTCTGACATTTCAGTGGCAGAACCATAAGAATTTTCCATGGGAGACTCACACCCCCTTAGAAATGTCAGTGGGATTACTATAATCAAGGACAACACAGCTAAGAGCTCTCTTTTTTTCTTAACCCCATTTTGTAGACTCACTAGAAACAATCTTCAATACATCAGTTAGAAAACTCACTGTAAGAGGTCAAGAGGAAATCTTGCAGGTTGTTTTATTATACTTGAATGACTCGTTTTACTTTATGCTTCAGTTCTTGATACCTGTACACAGGACAGAGACCTCCTTGTGCAATGTCTTTCCAGGAATTTAATAGAATCTAGGATGGGATGTGTTTATAGACAGATGAAATCAGTTTCTAGCACTAGCAAGAAGTGGTTCTAGTGTCTCAGTTCTCTGTTGGAAAATGGGATAACAGCACTTTCCAGCTTCACAAGGCTGAAGTATTGAAAAGTATATGAAAGCTGCAAACTGTTTCACCACTGGTGACTGCCTTATACTAAGAGTAAAAACAAAGGTGTGTTAAGTATTATTGCTGCTCCTGCTGTGTAGAGAAATCAGAAGGTGACTGGATCACAAACCCTAATGTTGAGGGATTTTCTTACGTTTTGGCAGGGAAGACTGGCTACTGTGCCACAGTAAAGAATACATGAGAATATACTGTGAGAAACATCGTAATAAAATTCACTCTCTTAATTGATACAGGTTAGGATCAGTGCTCACCCAACAAGGCTGAGAGTTCCTTGTCACTTTTCATCAGAAAGCCAAAGCAAAACTTGCACAACTTTGGATTTTTATCAAAAGCAGCCAAAACAGGAGCAAGAAAATTTTCATTATGCAAAATTAATCTCCAAACATAAATTATTTCTCAAATTGAATTTCCATTTCATTTGATGGAATTAAAAATAAAACTTTTTTTTCAGTATTCTCCAGGTTCACTCCTGCTTCATCTCAGTCCATAAAAATGGCACTTGCAAAAATAGCAGAAATAAGACAGTTTCTTTGGGCACCTGCAAAATCAAGATTTTTTTTTATGTTTAGACCTCTGTATGGGTCTCTCCAGAGATGTTCATCCTCAGCTGATGTGAGCTGCATAGTTCCAGTGAATTTAACAGAGCCCATGGCATATCCTATCTCAGTTATAAGAGCTAAAATCCAGCCTTTCTCCTATGTAACTTACGTTAAATTTCTGTTTTTTGCAGAATTGATAATAAAACAAGATTTGTAGGTAATTATAATAACATTTCAGTGCTTCTATTTAAGATCTGAACAACAGTTTGAATGTCTAAGAGCTTATTTTACAACACCAGCTCTGTGATGCATGATGCAGATATCAGATGTAAAGATTTGTGAGACAGTAGGGTGTAGGTGATAGGTTCACTACACCCAGCTGAACTCCAACTCAGATTATTAAGGCTAAGAAAAAAAAGGAAAATAGGGTTCAGATGGGTTTTGAGAGACTTGTTGGAGTTTTTCAGTATTAGTTGACCAAATGGTTGAGGGATCTCTTATCCATCTGTAGAACTAGAATTTCTTAAACATTGCAAGGCATGATTTTCGGAATCATCTGACACTCATTTCATGGATTCACAGAAGGTTGGAAAACACCTTTAAGACCATCGAGTCCAACCTTTAACCCAGCCCTGGCAGGTTCACTACTAAAACCATGTCCCTTAGATCCACATCTGCATATCTTCTAAACACTTCCAGGGACCAAGACTCAACCACTTCCCTGGGCAACCCTTTTGGTAAAGAACTTTTTCCTAATATCCCGTCTAAACCTTCCCTGACACAGTTTGAAGCTATTTGAGTGTTTATTCTTTATATTCACAGAATTCTAAAATGTTTCTGCTGTATGAGTTCTCGGGTTTCATCAGAGCTATTATTTCTGATTCACTGTGTGGGATTTTAATTGGGGTTTTCCTTGCAGTACAATGAGGAGTGACAAAACCTGTAAAGATGGCAGCAGGCGTAAGGTGATTTTCCAGAGCTATACAGACAGTACCTTTTCGACTCTTCAGGATGCAGATGAGTATACAGAACACCTCGGCATCCTGGGGCCAGTTATTCGGGCTGAGGTGGACGACGTTATCCTGGTAGGTCGATGTTTTGCTTGTGTGAGCAGGGTAAGATTCTTACAGTGATCTTGGAGTGTGACAGAATGGATCTAAAGATACCACAGATTTCTAAGAGACGATGAAGGGGAAACAGTTTTCAAAGCTAGAAATTGCACTGTGGACGTGTAAGCACTGTGATGTGTTTCTTTGAAACGCATCCTTTTTCTCTCCTGTCCACAGCAAATTACATTCTGTTTTTCTTTTTTATGTTTCCCAACATTAAATACTGGATCATTGGTCTACTGTAAAATAAGATTCAGGTTTAATGCTAATGAAAAGTGAGTTTTCTAAACTCAAAAATTAGTACATACGTGTTCAAGATTAATATATACTTTCTTGGGAAAATATATCATTTCCTCTAAAAAGTTTTGTTAGGTAAATGTGTGGGATTTTATTAGAACTATCAACAAGGATGAAGAGGAACCACATCCCTGGTGATACTGTGGTATATTTGCATTAGAAAGCACACTGCTGTAAAATTTCCCTTCTCTCACCCTTCTTCATCTGGTCTTCCAGCTCACAGGGATGGACTTAGATAGGGATAATATATCTCAGTGCTTTCTGCTTATTTCAGTCTGAGTGGTGTGCAACAGTAACACACCAAGCTATGTTTAAATCATGAGTAAGAGAAGAAGATTTTGTTGCTCTGGGAGCGTTATTCTCTGAGGAGAGGTAAATATGTAATCCCACTGTCCTGGTGTTTCTCTGGGACAAGTGGGAAGCACTGATTTCAGCGAGAATGATAAATACTGAGGTCTAGAGTTCCTATAATGGAAAGACTGAAGCAAAGCATAAGAGGTGGAAACTCCATTTCCCTGCTGGCAGTAACTAAGCAGCTCCAGGTATGAGGGGCAGCAGTAAATGTCCTGGGAGCCTCAACTTGGTGGAAGACAAGGGAACCGGACTCATGAGCTAGACAGGGATCTTTCTGATTTTTCATTAACTACCTACACCAAAGGTGGAGAGACTGCATGGAGGTGTAAAAAACTCTCTCTGCTGGCTTTTCCATGTACAATGTAGGCTGTCATCTTTATGCAAATCTTGACCCTGGTTTGAGGTCATGGGAATGTAGTGTGTGGGGACTTTGATTGAGACCTGAGTTTGCTGAACAGATTCTATTCTGGTTTTTTTAGGTTCATTTTAAGAATCTGGCATCCAGACCATACTCCCTGCATGCCCATGGAGTCCTCTATGAAAAGTCCTCAGAGGGAAGTGTTTATGATGATGAATCTACTGCTTGGTTTAAGGAAGATGGTGAAGTTCAGCCAAATAACAGCTACATATATGTATGGTATGCAAGCAGGCGATCGGGCCCTGTGCAGTCAGGAGCAGCTTGTCGGTCCTGGATCTACTACTCTGATTTAAACCTGGTAAGGGAATCAAAATAGAAGTTGTGCTGTGGCTGGGGTGGATCACAGAATCATAGAAACACTTGTGTTGGAAGGCATCCCTAGAGATCATCCAGTCCACCACTGCAACTCAAGCAGGGTCAGCTGGAGTAGTTTGTCCAGGACCAGTGTTCAGTTGGGTTTTGAATATCTCCAAATGATGTATGGCTGTAGAAGTGCAGGCTGCAGAATATGTTTTTTGATAGCTGTCCTTTATTTTGGGCTCAATGTTCCCACCTGACATTTAATGTCTTGCACTCAGTTAAAGCAGAACATAAGGTACAGAAGAATTTGAATTGAGCAACTCTGGTAGACAGAGCAGGGGAGAGTAAAGATAGAAGGGAGCAGTAATTCTGGGATCTGCTTTAGATTTTTGGAGGCCTATGTATTCCTGCAGAATGCTATGGGGTTTTTTACATCTTTTGGGAAATCCACTTCTACCTCTAATATGACTTCATTACCTTCCAGGAGAAAGACATTCAGTCTGGTTTGATTGGGCCAATACTGATCTGTGAAAAAGGAGCCTTCAGCAAATCAAACAGCAGCAGGACATACACCCGAGACTTTTTCTTGCTTTTTATGGTCTTTGATGAGGAGAAAAGCTGGTACTTTGACAAACATTCCGGAAGGCCTTGTAATGAGAAGACACAAGAGGTGCAGCAATGCCACAAATTCTATGGTACTTATTTCATTTTGCCAAATATGCAGCTTATTTGGGTAGAGGGAAAGATGTCAGCTGAAGTATCTCAGCTCACAGTCCTTTTCAACATGCATAAATCCCACACATTAGTTATGTGATTTTTTTGTTATTGTTATCCATTTTACCCATAATAGTCGTGGGTTTACATGTAAGAATTAGCAATGATGGGAAATTCGCTATTAAAATGAAGAAAGGACATATTAGACTGAAAATTTCAAGAGAAAATTTCTCTTTTGCATATGCATACATATTCTCCCCATATTAAAAGAAGGAAAGAAACAAATAAGTTTTCTTTGCAGTAAGAAACTAGTGCCCTGACAATTTCTTGCAAGAAATCTAAAAATATTTTAACAATTTGACAAATCGGGTAGTTTTATTGAGGAATTTGAAGCAGCTGTAGAACAACCCTTCATATACTTCTCTGTGGATATAGAGGTATGTCAGTTGTGACTGTGTGCCTGTGAAAATGGGAGCTGCAGATGCAGAAAGGGTTTTGGACAGTTGTCTTTCCTTCTGGGCCTGATATTCCCATCTTACATTTAAATCTTTTTGTTCTCCTGGCTGCAATGTGTTGCTGTGCTCAAATCTTCTGGTGAGGTCTTTGGATTTTCTGAATTGATGTAAACAGACCATAAAGTGTGTTGCACTTTAAATGGGGAAAAAATGGTGTTTCTCCCAAGCACATTACTTCATTAAGTATTTTGCTAATTTTAATAATTACTTTCTAGCACTCAGACCAATTTTGTGAGCTGTTTTCCTGACTAACAATCTTATTTTTCAGCCATTAATGGGATTACCTACAATTTGCAAGGCTTGAGGATGTATGAAGGTGAAACAGTCCGGTGGCACTTGCTGAATATGGGTGGGCCAAAAGACATTCATGTTGTTCATTTTCATGGACAGACTTTCATAGAACAAGGAAAGCCAGAGCATCAGCTTGGTACATACACTCTCCTCCCAGGTAAGCATCAGAGCAGAGTAAGTTCCAAGGGGCGACCTCTGCAGTCTGTCATCACCATACCAATTTAAAGGTCTCCATGTGGTGAGGGTTTGGGGGTTTTAATGTCCAGGAAAGTGATACAGAACAGAGAGAACAACTGTGAGCCCTAGGAGAATTCTTATTCTCTCTCCAGGGAGAAATAAGCTATAAGTATTCCTTGGGCTACAGGATAAAGTCCTTTGCCCTGTCACTGTCAGCACTGCCAGTGTGCAATAACAGCACTTATGAAGCCTATATTGCCAGCTGCAAGAGTTCAAGAAACAAGAAAAAAGACAACAAAGAGATGAAAATAATGGGACTGGCTTGGAATATTGGGAGTTTTAGTGAGCATTAGGGGTAGTTTATTCACTATTTTATTTCTTTATTTTTAAGGTAGTGCTTTTCACTGTGAAATCTACATATTTTTGTTTAAATGGGAACCAGAATTAGCTGGAATTACCTGAAGAACTGTCTGCAGCAACTAGGAATATAAGAAAAGCAATGAGAACATGTTCTGCGCTTTCTAAAAAGTGCAGCAAGCAACTGAAACCATATCTGCTTCCTGCTCAATCCTTGGCCCTCCTGGGGTGTGGAGAAAGTGAGGGGAGGGCCCATACTTCCAATTTTTGCACTTCTACTTTTGGCTTCTTTACATCCATCCTTTTCATCACTGAACAACACACTAGCACACAGGAGTAAGAATCAAAACCAGCACCACAGAATTAACACCCTTGCACTATGTAATCAACACTGTTCACTACACTGCTCAGCACTGTAGTTAACGTGCAGATATCTGTTGTTACATACAGGCAGCCAAGGTTTTGTACTTTGCACCAACAGCAAAGGTTGGGTTTTGATCTAGCTACTGCATTCCAGTTTCAGTCTCCAGATAGAACTAGCTTGCTAAGAAAAAGAATTACTGGTATGGTGGAAGTTACTGCTCTTGCTGCAATATGTATTTAAATTTTCTAGATTAAGTCATAGGAAGGTCTTTGGTTTAAAATTCAGCCTTACTGACATCAGCCTTGTAATGCCAATGTTTCTGATACATTTAATTTCCTTTTTTCAAGGCTCATTTAGAACAATTGAAATGAAACCACAGAGACCTGGCTGGTGGCTTTTAGACACTGAAGTGGGGGAATACCAGCAAGCAGGAATGAAGACATCCTATTTGGTTATAGAGAAAGGTATGAACTACAGTGTTTTTTGGCTGGGAAAGTCAAGCTCTGGAGTCTTCTCTACCCTTTCAGGACCACTGAAAATAAATTTGGGAGATTGTTCTACCAAAAAAAAGCTCTCATAGGAAATTATCCACATTCAAGGACATGCTAGAGTGGTTACTGTAAATTTGTTCTAGAAGAAAAAAATTCTTAGCTTCTAGAAATGCTAGCTTTGAATTATTTAGCACACTACCTTTATTTCTTTAGTGTGCTAGCTTTGAATTTGAGGTTTCCCTACGGTGACCAGTGGATTAATCTGTTGAGAGAAATTGCAAAGACTAATTTAGACTTCTCTGGGAAGAGAGTGGTGTTATAGAATTACTAGAAATTGTTCTGAGTGATGTTGTCTTAGATTTCACCAGAATACATTGGAATAGCCCTCATTTTCTTTAACAACAAGCTTACTGTGCTCTCTTCAGAGTGCAGGATTCCAATGGGCCTGGAAAGTGGAGTTATACTCGATTCACAGATCGATGCTTCACATCACATAGGTGAGTTTATCCTTGGAAAGGTCCCTGCACGCTCCTGAGCACCCCCAGCAAAGTGTTGCAGTTCTGTCTTCTTTTGGCCTCTCTTACATCTTTCAGGGTCAGTTCAGCAGTGAATCAGCTGTCAGGCTAAAAGTCTCTGCAGTGCTGCAAGCAGAGACTGGGAGCTCTGTTAGGTAGCCATCATCATTGTATTTTAAGTGTCACAGGTCTGCTATCAGTATCACAAGCTTGAGAGTCAGGGAGCGCTCTGTCTGTGGCCTGCTGGATGATCAGGAACAAATCCAGCGTCCCTTTTGTCCCTTGGATTCCTTGCCTGAAAATGAATACTAAGCGTTCAAAAGGCTTTTGAGATTTTTATGTGGTATGCGATGTGAAAGGACAAAATATATCTGTTATGAAAGATTTGGGAACCCTGGCATCCAGAGCAATTGCAGTCTTTAATTTGTCAAGTTTATCTGTGGTACAAAAGTGGGATTGTTACATAGAGAATTTTCTTAAAATTTTACACAGACAGTGTCAAATCAAGGTGTACAGGTTACACACATATGCAGGAATGCCCATCCTTTCCCTTGAAATAAAAAATAAATTACTTACTTTGTAGAACTGAATTTTTTGTGCATTTGATTTTCTTTCCCTTTTCCCTCATAGAGTGTTATGAAGGCTTGAAAGCTGTTTTGTAATATATACTCTATACCAGTTTTTAACTTGGAAACCTTGTTCTGCAGAGGGGAGCTCTCTTACATGAATGTAGAGCACATTTTGTGTCTGATCCTGCTGGGGGCCAAAACTTGTTTAGCAAACTCTAGACCCTGGTTCCAAATTAGCAGACAGTATATTACATAAAAACCTATTATTTTTGTCATTTTGCCAACTCTAAAGCTTTGCAGGGTACAGATGACTTTCAGTTGCTGATCATATTCAAATTATCCTAGATTATGGTTTCACTTTCTCTTTTTTGTTTGTTTTTGGGGTTTGTTTTGTTTTAATCCTTTGGGTGGGGTGAGAAATGATGGGAAATCTTAAAATTCCTGCTTTATTCCTATATTCTGTCTAGACTATTGGGAACCTAAGTTAGCCCGATTAAATAATTATGGAACATACAATGCTTGGAGTGCAACAATGGAGAAAGAATTCCCTTGGATCCAGGTAAGGTACAACATCATTGAGTTATGATTTTCCTACAGCTTATTTTAGAAGGTCAAGCTGCTCTTGTCACTGAGAAGAGTGCAGGGGTAAACTGGAAAGTTGTGGCAAGATTGATGATGCCATGAACTATTCTTCCCTGGGGTAACCCAGTCTCCGCTGCTGTTGAGGCTCATTGACTGGACAGTTCCCCTCACAATTTAGGTTGTAACCATTTTGTAGGCAAATGGAATCATTCTTTCTACTACTTTATTTTTCCTTTTTCTACCTAACAGTACATATTAGTATGTATGTATTTGTTGAGTGATCATTTAGAGTGTAATTATCCTCAAGCCTTGCTTCAGACAGTTTTTTGCTTTGTTTGTATGCTACTTTCCTACTTAACAGAGCTCTGTTGTCTTCATAAGAAAACTAATCTTACAATTATGACTTCAAGCACTATATCATTCAATCACCTCACTTCTGTGTTTTTCTTCCATCCCAGTGACTTTTGCACTACATAGCCAGTTAGCATCCAAATTTGGGGAGAATAGTTGATTCCTTATAAACCTCATTAAAATTGGTTGGAAGACAAGAAGGACTCAAGTTCAGCAGGTGGCTGTTGGGTTTGGCTTGCTAACGTTTGACATACTAGCAAGTTAGTGGAAGTGAAGTAGGGGGAGAAGGTTGAGAGATCTGATGTGGTACTGGAAATAACATTGGGAAGAGAAAGAGTTTAACAGGGAGCTGTGGTAGTGAGAAGCTGAGGTTGCTGCAGTGAAGCATGCAGAGGTATGGAGGGCATGTCCCGAAGAATGAATTTCACTGCTGCTAGGCACACCTTCCAGATTAGTTTTTATGTGCTAAGTGCTTAGATTTGATATCAGCAGGAATGGTGGCTTTTGAGCACTTCAGAATATCATGTGCCTTTCTGCAGCCTAGATATCCAAAATTAGAGGTGGTTTCTAAAGGTGTGAGTCTTTAATTTCTCTGTGCTCCTTTGACCTACCTGTAAAATGGGGTGGGGGGAGCTGTGCCTACCACAGATACTTGTGTATCTGATACTATCACTGCCTGAACCCTGAAAAAATGGCCTCTGAAATTAAATACACACACAAATACACAAATGAAATGAGAGCATTAATTTGGACTCTGGTATCTATTAATCCTCTAGAGAGTGTTAGTGTTGTGCATGTTAAAATGCAGGGCTCAAAGCTGCTGTGTAAATGCCAAAGAATTACATGGGTTTTGCTGTGCATTATTGACTGTATAAACTCTCTTTGCTGTTCCTAGGTGGACTTTCGAAGACAAGTTTTGCTCACTGGGATACAAACACAGGGAGCCAAGCAGTTTTTTAAGTCCTTGTACATCCAGAAGTATTTTCTTGTTTACAGCAAAGACAAACGGACGTGGAACACCTTCAAAGGAGACAGCTCACCAACAGGAAAGGTCTGTCTGTGCCATAGGGGTTGCAACAACTTAGGCAGCATCACTGAGTGATACAGGGAGTCTTGTTTAATGTTAAGAAAGAATGGAAAAAATTATGGCCTTTAGAGCCTTGATAGGTACATCTCGAAGCCCCAAAGAGCATTTAACAAACTAATGAAATTCAGACTAGAAGACAAATTTTGAGGTGAGGGGCTACATGGACAGGGGCTTGCATTGGCCTTGTCACCTTGACTGTGTGGAGTCATAGGCATCTCTCCCTACTGTTATTTCCTAAGCCCATGGCAGCTTTTTTGATGGAAGCAGGAAGCTGAACTAAAAATCAGGCCCTTACCTCCTTTGGGATTAGATTCTGCTCCTCATCCCTTCCTTTGATCTGTCCCAGCAGTTGAATGTTGAACTGTCTGATCTGCCTGCAGAAGGCTGTGTGGTGAGTGTGGTTGTACACTGAAAGAGCTTCGTCTTATGCCCAGCTGCTCCAGCCCCACCTCTTAGAGCTCCCTTCAGTTTACACTGGGGTTTCTGTGGTACAACTCCCAAACTGAAAGCCTGTTGTCTTTTACCTCTCCTTTCACCTCTTTGCTCATGTATTCTTACAGACTTACATTTAAAAAGTTGCTTATTTAAACTGAGGCCTTCAGACACTTCCAAATATGCTAAGATAGGACCATGAGGTATTTCAAGTGGCCCTGCAGCATAGGGTGTGCTATCATTGTGGATGGGGCTAAGGGCATAAAAATGACTACATTTGTAAAAGGGGAGGCTTTCAGCATCCAAGCTTGTGTTTGCATTAAATTATGTGTGGGGTTTCTTCTTTTTTTTTTCCTTTTAAACAGGTTTTTGAAGGTAATTCCAATGCCTATGAGATCAAAGAGAACATCATTGATCCCCCTATTATTGCTAGGTACATCAGACTCTACCCCACCGAGTTCTACAACAGGCCTACTCTTCGCATGGAGCTTCTGGGCTGTGAAGTAGATGGTAAGAATTGGTTAAGTGCTGGTAGTTTCATTCTGACCTAAATTTTTTACCTATTTTAATATTAAGTGTTTTACCTAATACTTTAAATGAAGCTAAAACTGTGGGTCGTCTCCATTCCAACATTGTTTCTTTCACTGTGGCTACTTGGGTGTACTGGAGATGACACGGTGCTCCTCTCAACAGGTTGCTCTTTGCCACTTGGAATGGAAAGTGGAGAGATCAAGAATGCCCAGATAACAGCCTCATCTGCCAAGACATCCTGGTTTAACACATGGGATGCTTCACTTGCTCGTCTCAATCAGAACGGAAAGATGAATGCCTGGCGAGCCAAGGTAACAAGACAAAAACATGGCAGGCAGCAGGGACAGCTGGTTAATAAATTTATACTGCTTGTGAGGTCATGGTGCTTCCTGCATGCTCTGTGTGGTGCTGAGCATGATAGGGTCACTTCGCAACCATCCTTTGGGAAGAGCACCACTCAACTCTTCAGCAGAAAACTTGCTGAGCTTCTGGCAACCACAGTGAAATACTTTGAGAGATGGATGGTCTCCTCTGGGCCACAGTCTGCAGAACTTCCCTGTGGGAATAGCCTGTTTAATTTCAAGAGATGAGTGCAACTTGAATATTTGTCTCAAAGGGGTTGAAGAAACCCATTCTGGATTGGCTTATAGGCAGTGCAGCCTAGTGGATCTGGGGTGGGTGACCTTCAGCAAGGCATGTGGGCTTTGATGTATTTGAAATGGAGCTGCATTTCTTCACAAAGCACCTTGACATTTGCTGGAAGCTGCTCTTTTGTATAAGCATTTGGTATTAGTATTATGTCTTAATACTGGAGGTAAATCTCTGGTATATTTCATTATATATTGGAAATTAAAGTGCAAATCTTAAAACTCCAAATACACTACCTGCAGTGATGAAGTTAATTATTATACAGGTTACTAAGAATGCTTGTGACTTGCCTCAGCTTTACTCTTCTGGACTTCTTTGATACAGTTTTGATGCATTTTAATACATTTTTAACTACCTGTAAACAGGATTTTTCACGTAAGCAAATACAGACATAGACATGTTTGCTAATGCACAAACTTTTATATCAATTGTAGTTGAACAACAACCAGCAGTGGCTGCAAATTGATCTCCTCACAGTTAAGAAGATCACTGCTATTGCAACGCAGGGGGTCACATCCATGTCAACTGAAAACTTTGTGAAAACCTATGTTCTTCTGTACAGCAACGAAGGCTCCGAGTGGAAATCCTACAGAGAGGCTTCAAGCTCCGTGCCAAAGGTATCACTGTCAGCCCAGGCAATTGAATTGTTGTTTGGTTTTAGGTGCTTGACACAGTCAAGGCTCAAAGGCAGAATGCCCAGCCAAATTGATATTCTCACTGGACTGTAAAGTGCTAGGGAGCTGGGGTTACTGCAGATAATGTCACAGTATCCATGTGATTTTAGTGGTCATAATTAATCACAATAAAAGGAACAAACGCTGTATCTGCAGAGAATGCAGCCAACAATGTGATAAAAGGAGCTGACACTCCTTTGTAAAGGAGGACATTTAGTTTGAATGCACAAGGACATTTAATTTGAGTGAACAATGGATTCCCCAGGGCCTCTTTTAGTTTTGTTTTTTTTTTATTTTTGCCCTGATTTTTAAAGTGAAATTAATGTTAATGAGCAGTATTGCTATAGCAGAGCTGCAGAACTTCAGACACTCACAGAGTGGACACAGTACTTTATATTTTTGCCTGTATTACCTTACACCAACCTAACCCACATGGGCTATTAGCAGCAGTAAAATAAGGGAAGTTTAGGGGTTTGGATTAGAAATTAGAACGACAAATTTTCTGACGTGGATGGAAACAGAGGCTGTTTAATCCATTCAGACTCAGCTATTGCTGGCTGTAGCATGGCCTGAACTACTTATAACTCAGCATGTTAGGAAGAGACTTGTAGTCTTGTTTAAAACCAGAAATGAGCCAGTCCATCTACCCTGGCTGTGACTAATGCAATAGCTTGGAACTGTTGTAAAGAGAAAATGCTGGGTTTTTTTCAAGTGGCACCTTTTAACTAATTGTGTTTGTGTATTTGCAGGTTTTCCTGGGTAATGCAAACAGCAATGGGCATGTCAAGAATTTTTTTAACCCTCCCATCCTGTCCAGGTTCATCCGCATTGTTCCAAAAACATGGTACCGTGGGATTGCCCTTCGGGTAGAACTCTATGGCTGTGATTTTGGTGGGGTTCTGGCTGTGAAAAGGACTGACAAGTCTGGGAACTCTTAACTTGCCAGCAGTCATCATGCAGAACAACATGTTTGTTAAGGAACCCTTAAAACAGCCATGCTTAGTAGTTTGGATGTATGCTTCGACAAAGGAACATAACGTTTTACCAGCAGGATTGAGAGATTTCTCTGGCAGGTGTTTCATTCCTACACTTCACACTTCAGAAAACAGCTTCTTTTCTATGGGAAGAAATAGTAGTCCCTTCTGATTAGTAGTATCACTTCTTCGTTATAACCAGTAACAGTTATATACCAGTAAGTCTTACCTTTTACTTAATTTTAAGTCCTAAATCCCTAGGAACGGAGACTCTGGCCTTGATCCTGAGCCCTGACCATCTCCATTTTGTAATGCTTTTGCAGCACAGATGAGGAATAGAAAGCTATAGCAGGTGGATGTTCTCCATACTTAAGGCTGAGAGGGAAAACCAGTGCTGATCTGGAGCTGTGGTGCTGCATTCCAACAGTGCCTGGGTGAGAGATGATTGTAGGGGTGGCCTCTCCTCCATGTCTTTCACCGACACTGTGGCAAAGGCAGGACATGTCTCAGCACTGAGGTATGTGCAACCCCTTCTCAGAGGATGTGTGTTGGCATTGCTGGTTTGGTTCTTGCATGCCCAGCACACCTAGATGCTGTGGATTTCACATAATTCATCTTCAGTGCCCTGGCAAGGAAAAAGGGGGTCAGCAGTGCCTTTCCATCCCATAAATGAGAAGGGAAGTAATTTAACCTGGCAGATCATGGAACAGCAATGGGAGAACCAAAAGGAGAATTCAGAGCTCTTGGTGCTCAGTCCCATATACACTTTCAGACTGTTGGGACAGGGAGCTCCCTTGGTGAGGAAGGCTTTGAGAACTGCAGCTGTTCAGTGACAGTACAGCCTGGGGGTGGCAGAGGAGGATTAGATGAAACTGGGTAACAGAAATATCTGCATCTTCTCTTACAATTTAACAGTGTTGTCACTAGTGGAAATACTCTTGTGCATAGATTTTACATGGATTTTTCCCAGGATGACTACATTTGAAAATAGATACATAGTCCATGAAATGATTATTCCAGCAGAATTTTAGCTAAGCTTTCAGTAGTGCTCTGGGCTTCTATCCTGTAAATTGTTTATTTGCAGCACTTCACTTATCACACTAGGTACAATTCAGCAGGCTGGATTTTTAAAGTAGTTTGTCTTTGAACCTTGAATGGTGTTAGCCACTTTTATTTCAGTACTTCTTAATTTCTTTCTCTTACAGAACATACATTTTAAAGAGAAGGAATAGAACAGGAGTAAAAAAAAAGTGTAAAAACTAAACAAATATTTTCTCCTTTTTTAACTATGTCACAGACTTGTAATTTTACACTGGAAAATAAAGCTAATATCATAGCATGAAAGGCATCAACATTTTATTTTGTATATTTGCCTCTAAAATAGTAGCTCTGGTAATAGTGAAATTTTGCAACAGGAAAGTAAAATTTTCAGTGCCAGTTACAATTAATTTCAAATGGTGAAACAGTATGAATAATTGCTTCATCTTAAAAAAGTTGGTTTCTTAGTATTTTGTAATGGTGCTTAATTTATTTTTGTTTGACACCACCATGAAATTACAACACCACCATGAAATTACAATACAAGCCATATTCATTAAAAAAAGAGAAAGAAATGTAAACTTTGGAATAAGGAAACCCTGGAATGATGACCCTGGAAAACAGTCAATAAATGCTTGCTAACTTCAGCAGAACCAGGTTTTTATGTGATAATTGAAATAATTTATTTTTTGTAAGGCAGTGATTTTTAATGTTCTAAATAAGTAATTAGGGCTTTATATCTGTATATATAGAGATAGCTATATACATACAATTATAATTCTATGTAAAGTTACATAAATGCAAAAGTGATTGAAGGAGCATGACTCAGTACACCTGCATCAATTTTACAGGATGAAGATTCTGCTTCTAGTTACTAATGAAGAGTAATTTCCTTAGCTGGGGTCAGCTGTCCTACTTGTGTTTCTTCCCCAGCCCCTTGTCCTTGCCCAGCCTACTCACTGGTGGGGCAGAGAGATAAAAAGCAAAGGCCTTGACACCTTGCAAACACTCTTAAGTGTCACCTACAACACCCCTGTGTTGTTAACACTGCCCTGGTCACAAATCTAAGCCACAGCACTCTCTGTACAGCTATGATGGGAGTTAACCCCATTCCATTGGTTTTCCAGCCTGCCCAGTGGGACAGGGACATCTGGGCCCTGTGCCAGCCCAGACATGTGGCCATTGCTGGTAACAAAATGTTCCCTTGCACTGCAGAGTAAGATGATAAGTGCTACAGTAAACAGCAGAAGTCCAAACCAGTCACTGATGTGCCAGACTCTAATGCACAGTAAGGCAAAAAGAACGAACCTCTGCCAATAACAGCTATAAATTCTACCTAGCTCACTCTGATCAGGGGTGTTATCTCAAAATTCTCTGGCCCCACATTGGACACCAAAAAGGACTGCAGTAGGTTGGCCCCAGCTGGCTGCTAAGTCCTCACTCAGTTGCTTGATGGCTTTCCCCTGGCAGGTTGGGGGAGAGGATTGGAAGGGCAAAAGGAAGGAAACTTGTGGGTTGATATAAAGGCAGTTTAATAAGCAAGTCAAAGCCCCACATGCAAGCAAAGCAAAATAAGAAATTCATTTGATACTTCTCATCAACAGGCACGTGTTCAGCTGCATCCAGGTAAGCAGGGCCTCGACACACCTGACAGTTGCTTGGGAACACAAACACTGTAACTCTGAACATTCCCCTTTTGTCCTTTTCCTTTCCCCCTGCATTTCCTGCTGAGCACAATGTCACATGGTCTGGGATATTACATGCCCTGGCTCAGCTGTGTCCTCTCCCAGCCTCTTGTGCAGCTCCAGCCTCCTCACTGGTGGGGCAGGGTGGGGGAAAGGCCTTGGTGCTGAGCAAACACTGCCAGTACCAGCTAAAACAACGTGTGTTATCAGTGCCAGTTTAGTCAAAAAACCAAAGCACAGTGCTATACAGGCTGCTGTGAAGAAAATTAACTCTATCTTAACTGGATCACATACACAAAGTATTTTAATTTTATTAAGCCGCCATCTTAGATTGAATTCACCAAGGCTTTTGAAAATCTGTAGTTCAGTCAGTCCTGCACAGCCTTTTACACACTGTGGAATGAAAGGCTGTGTATGTTGAGACTATTTGCAAAATACACAAGGAGAGCAAGAGTTCCTGCAGTTTTCTCAGAGACTAAAGATGCATGTGACAGCATGAAGGTTAGCAAACATAAGCTCTTTGGACTGAGGGAGAAATGTGGTGCCAAAGTTCAGAGTAATACAGCAAATAATTTCTTCACAAATCTGGACAGATGCCTTTTGATCCAAAGGTCCAAAGTTAACTGCTTTTAGCCTCAAATAGCGTCACAGGGGAGTTGCTGCCCTCTAATGCTCATTCCAGCTTCCAAGAGGCTGCAGGGTGTCCAAAGCTAAGTACCTGCAGGTGACAGTAGCACATGGGCAGCTGTGCTTGAAGCCTTGTGCTTTACTCACAATCACCTTTACTTGGTGCAACCAAATGTTTCCATTTTCTTTCCAGAGATGGTGGCTGTACTCCTTCACACAGAAACTGGTTGTGTGTGCACTTGGATTGGAAAGGAGTTGGAAATATGTGTGAAGACAGTTGAGCAGCTCTGGAATAGATACTGATAGCAGCACCACAGTAGTTTCCTCAGAGCCTGATGCAGTAGTCCAGTATTCAGAGAGATTTGTAGAGTGCCCTGTACAGTCTAAAGATGCAGGGAGTCTCATGTGGATGGGCACAGACACCTCTGCACTTTAGAGGAGATGTAACCTCCATTTTGCCAGTTTTTCTGCTGGTTGTTCTGAATGTAACACCTACACTGCAGGGATACCTGCACTGAAGCTGGGCCAGCTCACCTTCACCAAGGTTCCCAGGAGTCTGCAAACTGGATATCCCTCCACACCGCTGGTGTAGCAAAGCATGGTGGAGAGAAAAAGCTGCTAATTAACCATGGATTAGAGCCGATGCAGATCCTGTTTCTGCATCCACTCAGAAACCTGAACTGTGCATCAGCACAGATGCGAAGGTGAATCTGGGCTTTAGGGCTCTTCTTATATTATAGACATCCATAGTGGTGCATGTCAGGAGTATGTCTGAGTGAAGTGCCAGGAGAATTCTGCAGAAAAAGCATCAAGTGGGATTGTGGTCAGGACTCTAGACAAATAACCAATCTTCTGGGGGTCCTCCAGCATCCCCTGAAACACTGGTGGGTTGGTCAGAATTTTAGGATGGTGGTAAGGGACAAAAGGAGGGCTTGCAACTTCACCAGCACTTCCACTCATAAGATGTCTTTCATGACAGAAGATTTTTTGGCACATACCTGAGAGAGGAAGATAAAGGCTCTGCCCATGCCCATGTATGTGCTAGGGAAGACTGTTTAGCAATGTTATTATGAAGCAGCACCGAAATGAGATCCAGCACTGTCCTATGTGGACCAACTGATGTTTTGTATGAGTCAGTTACTCCTCTTAATCGGTGTAAAATATTCCTTTTCTTGCTGTGTTTATTCATGCTAGCTCTGCATCATAACCAGTTTATCCACCTACACTTTCCTATCATTACTGTGCCCCATTCTCCATTTGTTTGTTACACCCAGTGCTTGAATCATGCTTTAATTACAATCTCCTCCAGGTAGGGACTCCATCTTCTTGCATGTTTGTACAGCACTTTCCAAAACAGGCCATGGGATCATTCTCAGGGTTCCTGGGCACATCTGTAACACCATTCCTAATGGGAGCAATTCTGTATTAACCCCACTGTGACCTACATACACCAGGCACCAAGTAATTCAGACCAACCTATTTGCTTTTTCATTTAATAAAAGTACAGGGTATGTTCCTTCTAAGTGCTTGTTTTAGTTTGTAACATCACTACTGTACTCTCTTTTAACACTTCCCATGAAAAATTTTCCACTGTTTGTAGCAACTTAAGTGGCTTTTCCATTTTTTTTTTCCTCATGTAGCTGACTACAAAATATTTTAAACTGTTACATCCACAATGGAAATGTATAGTGCTGTACAACATGACCCATCTTAGCTCAGGAGTTATTCTGATATCCTGTGGCAAATAGTTCCCCAAATTCAGCCCTGAATGCCTCATCTCTGAGAGCTCTCTGCTTCAGTCTGTGTTGGACACAATGCAGAGCCTGCTGTGGTCTGTGGGGCAGAAGGGAAGTTCTCTGCCAGAGGCTTTTCATAGTAACCTGTGTCCTAATGACTCCTATATTTTGGAGAGATGGCTGTTTGCCCTTATTTTTCTGCAGGTCTTGGAAGCTTGGATTTTAGACTGACTTCTGTATCAGGTGTGTTCCAGTGAACTACAATGCTGCATTTCCCCCCCTCCATGCACAGGGGTTTTAGATTGACCCCTTATGGCTGCATATTTATGAATTTCCTGTTGAGAGCCCCCAGATTATCAAAGGATCAACTAGGGGTTGGGAGTAGAAGACACAGGCCTTCAAGGTTATATCCAGTCTACTGCTCTAACAGATAGCAATCATCTATAGGCTTTGATCTAAACTAATTATTGTGCATTTCAGAAATAATTTGGACTTTTTTTTGTGCTTGCTAATTCTATTTCATTCCAACATAGATATTAGTTAATGGAGTCTATTTCCCTGGACTAGTTACAATGGCCAAAATAATAAAATAAAAGAAAGTGGTTGCTGCTGTTTGTTGCATTTCTGCCTTTGTTCCTTCCATGCTCAACAAAAGACAAATCTGTTTTATTCTCTTCTTCTGGATACTTTCTGAAATACTTGTACCATCTTGGTGCTCTCACATACTGAGGAAGCATTCTGAACAACAGCTTCACAAGAGTGCAGTTTTTAAAATTTTTAATTTACAGAAGCTTTTCTCCAAACAACTTGGCAAGACTTTGGGAGAACTTTTCATACACATGTATTCTAT
Source organism: Rhadina sibilatrix (assembly GCA_013400275.1). Classification (NCBI taxonomy): domain Eukaryota; kingdom Metazoa; phylum Chordata; class Aves; order Passeriformes; family Phylloscopidae; genus Rhadina; species Rhadina sibilatrix. Next base: position 195,802 of record VWYO01006276.1, read on the forward strand.
TAATTCCTCCACAATACACTGCAGACCAGGAGTTGAGAGAAGAAGGAAATAGATAAGATTAAGGAAAGTGTGAGAAACCCTACTTTTCTCAGCTTATATTTTCTATTCTTAGAAAAAGAAAATTGGAAGCATTGAGGTTTTTTACTATCAGACATGATTAACTTATCTTTACTTGTTCTAGTAGAGTGGGGAGATGGAAAGAAAAATGTGGAGGAAGGCTAAGAAAGAAAAGATAGAACTAAAAAAAACAGGGAATAAAATTCTATCTTTTCAGCCCAAAGGTTGAAACTATTCCATGAAAACAAAACAAGGTGAGTTCTTTTGAGAACAAAACTGAAACCCTGAGAAAATGTGGAGTACTTAAATCAAAATTTTGCAGTTTATTTTTCTGTTCCAGTTTTTGGAGGAAAAATCTAGGTTGCCTGACTGTGTATATATTTTTTATTTTGTTTTTTAAGGGAAAGGGCTGAATGGATATAACTCGTTCTAATCCATTGGAAGCAGCAGTTGAGCTCCAGTAGCTCAATTCTAAGGATTGCTGTTTTGGAAAAGACCAAGGCTGCCCATCAGATCCTGTGAGCAGCCTGGAAGTTGTGGGAACTGTTGCCTCTACGCAGGGCACACCGAGAACTCCAAGGTATTGTCCTTTCCTCCCGCCCCTGCTGGGCACGAAGCAATGGCCCCGGTTGGTCAGAGTGTGCACAACACCTCGCCAGCAGCCCGTGTCCCTTTATCACCTGCTCCTGGGCCGCATGCCAGCGGGACAGAGGCGCTGCTAAGTGAGACGGAACCCCTGGCAACGCGTTTATCAGTCGTGGGTTCAGCTCCTTTCACTCTAACCATGCTATTTAAAATGATCGTTCCTCGCCTGTGGCTGAAATGGACGCCAATATTAACAGGAATAACATTTTTCTTCATATGCAAAGTTTTGGTTCAAGCTAAAGGGTAGTGAACTGGCAATACCATTATTTTTTTATACGTATAACCTTACAAGTTTTCTATAGAAGAGAGTGTGGAGAACAATAGAAAGGATTTTGCTAGACCCAGAAGATAGCCAGAAATGCCAGAAAAGCCACTGATGCCAGATGATCAAGACCAAAATATTTAGGAGTGTTTTACAGACAGCTGGGTAACCTTACAGCCCAAATCCTCTTTGTGGCTATGTGTACAAAGGTATGATAATGGTAATAACAGCAATAAAATAGTAATAAATATATAATAGTAATAGACAGTAGTAAAATCCTGCACTGCAAGGAATCTCTTCTAGGGCTGAGAAGAACTTGTTCTTTTCCACCCAACTGTATATCCAGATGTCTAGGAGGCAGGATATGCAATTGCATAGGTGGGAGGCCTAACCCCTGGTATGAGTTCTCTCTGGCATCAGCCAGTTTGGAGAATAAACTGTAGGTATAAAGTCAAAAGCCCTAGGAGTGGTAACAATATCGTGGGAGTGCAGTGCAAGGGAGTGGAGCAAACGGAAAGGCAAATCAAGTACATAGAAAGGAACAGATTGAGAAGAAATACAGCAAATAGTTCAGAGGATTGGCGAAGCTCTAGGAACAGTAGTGCTGGGCAAAACTTTATATTGACTTCGAATGTAATAGTTTTATTTTCCCCGCTTGTATAATATTTCTTCTGTATGGACAACAAGGTGCTGCTTTATCAAAACACAGAAGTGATTCAACATCTTATCTCGCCAAAGGGAAGAGCGGGGCAGAGGTCAGCGGCTGAACGCGCCCGGGCCAGGGAAGGCCGAACAAGTACAGCACAGGACAGCCGGCAGGGATCTCTGTGCTGAGGGGGTTCCCGGGGGTTCCCGGCTCCCCTGATCCTGCCCCCGGAGGAGCGGGGGACGAGCAGCTCGGGGGGGNTGCTGGGCGCTGCCCACGGCGCTGCTCTGCGCCTACGGCTTCTTCTGCAGCGTGCGGCCGTCGGAGCCCTTCCTCACCCGGTACCTGCTGGGGCCGCACAAGAACCTCTCCGAGACCCAGGTACCGCGGCCCCAGCAAGGGTGCCTTTCTTCCCCTCGTCCACCCCGCGGCATGTGTGTCTGTCTGTGTGTCTGCGCTTTGTTCGCAGTACGTGAGTGCTGGCGGTCACCGCCGTCTTTTCCCTCCCGCAGGTGTTCAACGAGATTTACCCGGTGTGGACGTACTCCTACCTGGCGCTGCTCTTCCCCGTGTTCCTGGCCACGGACTACCTGCGGTACAAGCCTGTGGTCCTGCTGCAGGGCCTGAGCCTCATCGTCACCTGGTTCATGCTGCTGTACGCCCAGGGGCTGCGGGCCATCCAGTTCCTCGAGTTCTTTTACGGGATGGGGACTGCCACCGACATCGCCTATTATTCCTACATCTACAGTGTCGTCGATATCAACCTGTACCAGAAGGTCACCAGCTACTGCCGAAGTGCCACCCTGGTGGGCTACACGGTGGGCTCCGTGTCTGGGCAGGTCCTTGTGTCGGTGGCGGGATGGTCCCTCTTCAGCTTGAACGTTATCTCCTTAACCAGCATATCCATTGCCTTTGGCACGGCGTGGTTCCTGCCCATGCCACAAAAAAGCCTTTTCTTTCATCACCTTGCAAGTCAGCGGCTTAGTTGTGAAATGAAGGTCATGGACTGTAAAAATGGAGCGGCCGTCCAAGATCATCCCGATGTGCAGAGGGCACCTGGCTGGGAGGATGAGACAAAAGTTCCCTTAAATGGGGAGGGTGATTCAGCAGAGAAACAAGTGAGTTGTGCCCTGAATTTTCCTGAGTAGAAGATGCCACACTGATGTGGTTGTCACACATGCATATATATGTGTAGCAGTAGGGATGTAGCATCTAAGAGCAAAAAAGTATCCCTTTACTTACCCCACTTCCTTATTTGTGGCACAGAGAGACTTATTACTGGCATCCTTTTGCTGTTAGAGCATAGTAAGCTGCTCCATAGTTTTTCTGAGATTGTTCTTCATGTCTCACAAGGCTGCAGTTTTAAATGCTCTGGGCATCCAGTGGTACAAAGCAAGGACATCTCTGGGACCCTAAACACTGAGCATATGTCCAAACCCTGTGTGTGCTTCTGGATGCACCTAGTGGCTTGCAGAAAAAAAAGCAATTCTTCTTGCACTCACATTTTGACATTGTTATTCTAACTGTTGTGCAAGTAGGCTGTAATATGCTGTGTGATAATTGGGGTTTATTCTATGATCCTGGCAGGAACTGGTCTAGGAATGAAACTGCAGTAGATCTTGAGGGCACTTGGAAGCAGACATTGATTAGTTATAGGAGGGCAGAATGTGGATAAATTGCAGGAAGTACATCAGCATAATATCAGCTTAATGCAGCCCCTGAGAATGCCAAGGTAGTGCTTTGACTTGTAGCTCTTGTGGGCTGCACAGCTTGGCAAAGTCATTTGTGTGGAAACGAGTGCAGGGACCTTGCTTGGTGAAGGGATGTGCTGGGTCACACCGTGGGTGAGCAGCCTCCAGTTTTGAGGCCCAGTGTGGGTGTGTAGTTGCCTGCTGGTCAGGTCCCTGCTGGCCACAGTGCTCCAGGGAATGAAAATATGGAGATTCCTGGCAGGGGAACTCGAGGCCCTGGGGAGCGACCAGCCTTGCTCCTCGGACAGAAGGAGGCCATGCTGGTTCTGAGGACAAGCCAGAAAGTAAGCGCAGCTGCTGGATTAGTCAGCAGTGGGTATTTCTTAGCAAGTAAGCTACAGGTAGCTGCTTTGGGGGAGGCAGCATCCAGGGCTGCTTTCTGCTTCTCCAGCTACAGCTGGGAATTAAAGGTATTAACATTCCAGGGACTTAATTCTGCCCCATCCAGCACGATCTTGTGTGAGCAAGGTTATTTTTACGAGTTATGAAGGGTATTTGTTAAGAGAAATTCTGTGCCATAAGCATAAAACTTATCCATCCCTTTTGTTTACCTTACTCCTCTCCTGTGAGAGTACATGTAGTACCCAAGTAGTGGAGAAGAGTTTAAAAAAGGAGCAGGCACACCTGCCTAACTCCCCAGAGGTCACTTACAGCATGCTGGAGGCTGAGAAGCACTGGAGTGTGATGATTGCACTTCTTACTGAGGTAACAGGGACCATATTTCACAAACATGGATGGCTGTAGGAATAATTGTACTGAAGAGACACTGCCAGGGCAGGGCAGGGCAGGTGGGCCCTTCTGCCTTATCAGACACGTGCTTGGGGCTGAAGCCAAATCAGTTTTTGCATTGTGTGTGACCGTTCCCTTCTCCTGTTTCCCTGAACTTGAGGTTTGTGTGAAATCGTCTGTGTGGGAGTGACGTGCTAAAGTCACAATGCCACAAGCTCACCTCTTCCCAAGTTGTTCTGTTGTTTTGGAGGAATAGTATCCACATGTGGAGCAAGAGTTACGCTGTTGGCAAAGCACCGGTGGGACTGTGTAGTGTTTAATAAAAATGCTTAGAAATCAGTGACCCTTGAAGGGATGGAAGAAAGGACGTTCAGGACAGGTTTCAGGCTCTGATCTTTTGGGGTTTTAGTAGAAACCTTTTGAAATGAGTTTATTGCTCTTGGAAAATAGTCTTTCCCAGGCACACACTGCCCCAGGGAAAGGGCATAATGCCAAGAGCTCAAAGTTGCTGTTGCTGTCTGGAAACCGCTCTGAAACTGGACGTGTGACAGCACAATGTGCAATAGCTCAGTCCTGTGACAATGCTGCGTGTTTCCCTGCAGGGAATCCAAGTTCATAGGAGCCTGAGGTGCTGAGTGGGCCTTGGGGCTCTGCCCAGTCTCGCATGAAGTAACTGCTCCTCCTACTCAGCCTGGAAGGGTCCTGCCCTACAGAGTTTACACTATGTCTGTACATGTGTGCATGCAGCAACTGTAACCAGGAGCTTTTGTCTGCAAAGTAAAGACATGCTCTTTTCCTCTGCTGCTGTAACAGCCTGTATGTAAAAAACAATTTTGATTGTTGTCATCACCTGCTAGAATTGATGTATTTTCAATTATTTTTAAGGGTGTGCCTCTTTAATGCTCTTTCTAGAAAGATTTGGAGTGGAAAGCTTTATTTTTATCTCATGCCATTTGTCAGGGCACTCGTACGTCCAGGAGCTGCCATTTGCAACAGCAATGTCTGATGGAAGTAGCTTCTGTTTCCCTTTAGATCCCCAGGTGACATCTCTCACCTTCTTGAAGCCTTGGTGAGCTTCAACGGGGGCAGAGTGTGTGGTAATGAGACTGCTTCTTTGAGTATTTATAAACTCCCAATGCCTGTTCTAAAGAAAATCAACTTATTTGGGGACAGATACATTTCTCTCTGCTACAAAATTTGGTTGAATTTGAATCAGGACTTAAAAGTGTCAGTGATACTTTTTGTCTTTATGATGTAAATAGCTGGCTTCTGATCCTGTCTTGTCAAAGTGGATATTGTGTCCTGTTCTCTTGTGTTTTTTCTCTGGTACCCTTCAGTTGCTCACATAACATGTGGCAGTCCCTGCTCTCTGCTGGGGAGAGCTAGAGATGCAGGGTGCTTGGGACTGAACCCTTCCTTTGCATGTAAGAATACAACCCTGTTTGGCACAGAGACTGTGGGATGGGAAAGCTTTTTGTTCAGTGATCAGAGCACCAAAGGGGCAATTTTGTGGAACAGTGTGAGGTATTTGTAAACAAAGACTTAACATTTCTCTCCCCTTCCTTCTCCAATCTATGCAGAAGCAGAAAGTTGACATCGTAAAGGTGCTCAAAGATCTCTGGCGGGACTTCCTGCAGTGCTACTCCTCCAGGACCATGCTCTGCTGGTCAGTGTGGTGGGCACTGTCCACCTGTGGCTACTTTCAGGTCATCAACTATGCTCAGGGCCTGTGGGAGATGGTGCTGCCTTCTCCCAGCGCGGACATCTACAATGGTGCTGTGGAGGCAGCCTCGACGCTCCTGGGTAAGCTTCTGGCTTAGCTCCTGCTCTGCTGTTAGAAATGTCTTCTTTCCCTCAAGGTCACTAGAGCATGATTTCACTAGAGCATGGAGGTGCCATGCATTCCCCCAAGCATGCAGGAGAGGCATTTGGGGTGAGTCTTGCCTGACATACACAGGTGGGGTGCTCATTGTGAGTTAGTCGCTGAAGCAGCCCTGACTCTTGTAATCCAGTACGTAGGTGTTTAGAGGAACCTCCCAAGCCAATCTTCATTCTGAAATACTTGTCAGAAGGCTCCAGGCATGTGGCTGACTGTGTGTTCTATGACAGTGGGGTTGTTTGTTTTAGCCACTCAGAGTCAGACATGGGGTCCTGTGCATTTGGTTTTCCTCCAGGAGCCTGTGAAGGTTTCCTGTATGCACATAGCGTGCAGTGAGCCATGGTTAGTCATTTCAGCAGTGTTAGGAGCAGAAGCCATTAAGATGAAAGAAGTTGGTTGACTTGAAAGGGACAGGTAGGTCAGTCAACACAAGCATTTGTTTATGAAGTTGTTTAATACTGTTTCATTACCAGAATTAGGACAATACCTTTTTAAAATAGCTAACATACCCTTACAGAGGTTTTCTAGATGTTGCTGCAGTGTTCCCCTTTTCTTTGATGGAGTCATTTTTCCATCATCTGTTGTGGGCATCACCTGCTTGGGGGCAAAAGAAACCAAGGTACACCAACAAATTATTAGTGCTTCCTTGGGCGTGCTCAGCCTCTTCTTGAAGTTCAGTAGGAAGCTGTGGCTGGTTTATAGTTCTAAAAGCTGGTCCAAAACCCATTGTTAGTTGGGTTTGAAAGTGTTGGCAACTTGATGACTTTGTCTGTTCAGTCCTTGGTGTGCTAAACTTGCCCTTAAATAGCTTGCTCTCATACACTGTTTCTCCACTCTTGCATGAGCCTGTGGCTCTTACTTCTTGTTTGGATTGGCGTCCTCTACCATCCTACCTTTGTCCCAGCAGGAGAAGAATTGGTATCAAGGAAAAGACGACCCATAATGTGGCCTAATAGCAGCACAATTTAAAACATTATAAAAGGGGGTAAGGGTATTCTTCAAACCTTATCATGAACATCTTTGATAACAAGGTCCTTTTTTAAAAGGCCTATGAACAATGGACCTAAACTCTTCTAAGACTGAAGTTTTTAGTTTCCCATTTTGATTTTTTCCTCAAGTATCATATTTATAAATAGTTGAATCATTTTGGGTGATGTTTTCAGGCAAATTAACCTGAACTGCTCAAAAGACAGAATCCTTCCAGTTGATAGAGATTACTTGCTTGAAGGAAGCAAAGTTTAATGAATTAATAGTCTCAACTAAAAGTTTGAAGTGTGTGACAGGACTGGAAGTCCTAACACCTGTTTAAGAACGAGCAGGCAGTGACCTGATTTCCTAGGCCCTAGTGCAAATGCTCTAACTTCTGAATTCCAGTTTGAATTTATTAATGAGCTGTTTATTTATCTCTAATGTCATGCCAAGGTTGTATTTTAACACAAAATCTTTGCTCTGGGCCAGACAAGCCAGGTCTTTCTAGTTTTCTTTGGTAAAGTTAAGCTCTTTGTTCTCTTCCTTATTAGCCTGTCTTTGCACCAAACCTGGCTTGAGTTACATTCTTTTTGAAAGTGGATAATCAGAATTACACTCAACTTTATTCAGTGAGGCCTCAGACTTACAGAGGAACATGTTGTTCACTCTTCTCCCTGTACTAGAAATACCTCTCCTGCTGCATCCCAGAACTGATTTGCCATTTTCATTGGTCTGTGCTCAGTTAGGAGGAGCGTTTGGCAACCTTTGCATAAGGAGCTGTTGCCATCCCTGCCCTGCAGAAGGGTTTAAGTTGGCATGGTGACTCATGTAGCTGTCAGCTCCCTGTCCTGGGAAAGAGAAATAGTATTCCTTCCAGGGAGAGCAGCTGACTGTTAGGTTGCATCCCTGCACCTTCTTCAGAGTGTGGCAATCCTTTATCAGGTTGAGTTGTGAAACTACTGGATGAGCTGAATGTGTCTCATTGAAGGACAGAGACTGAATATCTTAATTAGGTGATACAGCCTTGGCACATAGGGAGAGCACAATTTCATGAATTGCCATGAGATCCTCATGTCTGTTCCCAAATTTCGGAATTGTTGAGACAGTAGGAATAATGCTCTTAGCTTCTTTTTGCATCTCAGAGTTTTGCTGCTGAGGGAGCCAGACTTTCAAAGAACAAGATGTTAGTCAGATTGTGTCACAGTAGGCACTGAGAAGACTTTAGTGGGGGAAAATAAATCCTTTCCCTTGGCATGGTGCCCTTCCTCACCACTCTGCAAGATTGATGTCAAGTCTGACAGGGCTGCAGGCTTGTGCAAACTGGTGGTACCTAAGGAGTCTTGGTGTGCTTGAAGGTTTTCTAAGACAGCACATCAGCTAAGGGCTACAAAGAGCTTACATGCTGCACTGTAGCACTTCTGTGCAGTGGTCTACTGCTGAACACAATCCTGTTTTTCAGAGATGTCCTGTAAACCTCCCTTTGTCAGTATGCTGTTTGTCTTGTTTGCTGTGTACAGCCATTATACTGTTGGTTGCTATTTGGCTTGTTTGCAGAACAAGGCTTACTTGGAATGGGAATTTTCTATTAATATAATATGTATTTAGACTTCTCAGTAGTTGCAACTGTGATAGTGCATGAATCACACCTTGTCTGCTTATTCAATTGCACAAAACACCACATGCTTTCCCATCCTATGATTTGTCTTTTATCCCCACCCCCCCCCACCTCATAAAATCCAGCCAGAGTTACAAACCTGTCCAGGTTGTAAAGGAGTGTTCTTGCACAATCAATAGTGCATGATTATAGCCTGTGATTAGGCTGCATCCCAGGAGACGTGGATTTGGACTCCTTGTCTTATTTACTCTTACAGCCCAGTGTGGAGATGACAGTAAATGTAGGTTTTTCTGCTTCCTGGGAGAGAGCTCTAACAGCTGTGCATTAAAGTGAGTAGTGTCTTTCTCCCTCCTACCCTCTGCTAAAGCACCACTGAATAATTAGGTGAGTGCTTTTGAGAACCAGGGTTTGTCTTTCTCAACAGGAATTGCCCAATTATTGACAGCACTGCCACAGTCAGGCACAGAGGACTGAGTGGCAGTGGTCTGAGCCTGGGGTTGTCATGCTTCTGGAGCCAGAGAGGAGACTTTAGAGGCAGTCAGCATTGACCTATGTATTTTTTTCCTGTTTCTGTAAAAGTAAATGGGAATTTACAGCAGGGTTCCAGGTGAGGGAGAGGTCAGGAAGGAGAGCTACTGATGTGTTCCCATTTGTGTCCTCCACTTCATTCATTGGCTGTTAGGGGCTGTAGAGCTCACAGTGCACCATCTCCAAATTGCTCCAGCTATAATTACTAAGGTTTATGCTTTTCTTCCCCTCACAGGAGCTGTTGCAGTCGTTGTTGTGGGTCACATAAAAACATCCTGGGCAATGTGGGGTGAAGTGGCACTTGCCCTGTTCTCCTTTCTTATTGCTGCTGCTGTGTATGTCATGGACACTGTTCGTAACATCTGGGTGTGCTATGCATCCTATGTCATCTTCAGAATTATCTACATGATGCTAATCACAGTAGCAACGTGAGTACCTCTGTAATGTAAACTGCTCTCAAGGTTACAGCTGGTGTGAAAGCAGTGCATTTCCTGCGTAACAAGAGTCTGTTGCAAGGGTTTGTGTTGTGATTCAGGTTGGAAACTGAGGCATGGAGATATATTTAGCTGGCAGTGTGCCCAAGCTTAGACGTCTTGTGACACTGAAGTGACTGCAACTAAATATTAGATAGTGCTGATTGCTAGGGGGATGTTTTTCATAACTGTGGCTGGAGTGAAGTGTTAACAGATGAGGTAAGGACAATGCTTTACCTGGGCTGAAGCATCAACTTCCCCTAACCTGCAGGAAAACTACTTCAATGTAATTTGCCACTTTGGGGAGGAAAGCATAGCTGGTTTTGAACCACAAAATCACTCCAAGCTCAAGCACAAGAAAAGGGGTGATGCTGAAACTGGCAACTGCAAAGGGAGTTCTGGTTAGAAGGATGCAAAGGTTATGGGACCACACAGCAACAGACTGAAGCTTTGAGATTGCCAGCAGCACTCTGGGGTCAGAATGCATTGCATCTTCTCCATGTGACAAGACCCTTTACATCAGACAGCAGGGCTGCTTCAGTAAAACTGAAGTGCACAGAGCTCCCTGAGTGGTGGGCTGGGTTGTTAGTTTGTTTTTAAAGAAGGGGTTTCTTGTGTCTGTGGGTCTCTTCTAGCTTCTAAGTTAGTCCATGGTGATCCTATTTAGCAAAGGACACTATCTGCGCAAGGTAATTTAGCTGTGGAAAATACTAAACCAGTCAATGTAACTCCTCAGGTTGCATAGTAATTCTGTCCAGAAATGTTCCTGCCATTCATGCATTCCCCTGCTTTTCCCCTTATGTTTCTGGTTGTCCTTTTCTTTCCAGGTTCCAAATTGCCACAAATCTCAGTGTGGAGCGGTATGCCCTGGTGTTTGGGGTCAATACCTTCATTGCTTTAGCACTTCAGACTCTGCTCACTGTGATTGTTGTGGATGCCAGTGGGCTTGGCTTGGACATCTTCACCCAGGTATGAGAGATGCTCTTACCTTTATTGATGGGAAATGGGGAAGGGAGGAAGATAAACCAAGCTGTAAAGCTTCTCAGCTACCTGCTTCTGGGTCAAGGATTTGACAGAGAAATAACCACTGATTCTTGATATTTTAGAAGTGGAAGGGAACTCATTTATTTTATTAACATTCCTGTAAATCTGGTAACTGCTTGGTTTAACCACTTTTTATTTTCTTTTCCTCTTCTCTGCAGTTCATGATTTACGCCTCTTACTTTGCGGCCATCTCACTGGTGTTCTTGGTCAGTGGCATCTGCAGTATTGTGAGAGCTTACACAAGACTAGAGCAGGTGCAAAGCAGATCTCCTGAAAGCCAGTAGTGCACCAAGCAAAGACTCTTGGTGACATATGAAGATACAGATCTGTTTTTAATCTCTGCCTTTTCTTCCCAAGGCAGTCACCTGAATGGTATATGATCCATATTTATACTATATTAGTAGCACATTTTAGAAGGTGAATGTATTAGCTCTTACGTAAGTAAGAACAAATATCTTCTTTCTAAAATGCCTTTTGTTCTTCTGTTGCATCTATGGGACGTGCAGCAAAGAACAGCAAGTTTTCTCAAAGAATGAGAACCTTGGGAGATTTTAGTCTAATACTGTCCATCTGCAGGCAGTTTTGTGATTGTCTGTTCAACTGCTGCTCTCTGTCATGAGGTGCTGCTACGGGGCAGAAATGAGAACACACTAACAGACCTCTCTGGAGAGCCCCAGGTCTGGGATAGAGGTGGCCTGAGGACTGTGCTCTGCAGTGTGGCTCTCGCTGAAGCTGCCCTGTGATGCTGGATGCTCTGTTTTGAGGACTGGTACACTTATGTTTCTGCATACGCACATGCTTCCTTGAGGAGCTTGTACTGTTTCTCCTGATCCTGTCTGTCATCCCTGCTGCCAGAGGTTTACCTTAGCTAATCATGGTGCTTCCCCAAAAACTTAACTGTGTCCTGGGGCAGTTTGTGGCACTGGTGGATGGGCTATCAGCAGCACTACTTGTGCTATAAAGGCCTGTGCCCAAGGGACTGTAACTGGAGGGGAAACTTAGAGGGAGTTGAAACAGGCAAAATGCTAATCCAAGGGACCCTTGGATAACTTTGCCTTTGTCCCTTGGGGCTGCAGGTTCTGTGATTACAGGAGTCATTGCCTTACAACCCACGGGCTGCACTGTTTCAGGGGGTGGTGTATGTTAGTATAGCACTGAGAAGGAAGGTAACTCACGGTATTTTAAGCTACTCTTTGTGCCCTTAGAGAATTGTGACTGTGGTGATTAAATTGACACCTTCAATTATGGTAGTTAGCCAAAGGACTGCCTGAGGCTCTGGAAAACTATGATTTATGGTCTGTCATTTTTCCACCATTATTTTAAAATGCCTTTATGATTCTGGTGGGTCTCTGTCCACTAGTTCTACCTCTTCTTTCCACATGAGCAGAACAATGAATGTTTAGAGTGGGCAGTTCTTTTGTTTTGTCCAGTTTAAGCAATTTGGGACTTGCCTCTTATCTGTTTTTTAAAATAATTTATTTTTTCCAAATTGCTTCAACACTAAGGAGGAGTTGCACAGAGTTGTTCTGGGCTTGGACACCTGGATACACAGGCAGCTTGACCAGCACAGCAACAAATGCCTATGGAGTGTGCCTGTTGCTGTGCAGGTTGTGGTGAGTTTAAGTGTACACGAGAGCTGGCAAGGGAGAAGGTGCAATGCAGCCTTTCCCTCTGTGCCTTCTCTCTGTGTGTTGGTTGGAGCTCCTTTCTTTTTTCAGCTGAAGAATCAGCTTTGGTTCATCATCTGCTTTTAGTGGCATGGAGACTTCACAGTGTTGTGGTTGGGAAGGTGTTTTCCCCCTGGCTGGGACATTTCTCATCACTTTCTGTGAGCCTCAGCCTTTACCACACAAGGTGTGTGATTCATGTGTTTGGCATGTGCTACCTGGGATCCAGGGAGCCCTTCCAGGCCAGCTGCTCAGGGGAGCCCACTCCCCAAAGCTTTTCTTTCTGCAGGCTGCCTCCTGAAACAACCCCCTAAAGAGGGGTTCAGCTGCACTGGCATTTACACATGTAAACTTAACTGCCTTATCCTGAAATGCAAACTTGAAGCCACCTATGTATATATTCCTTTCTCTACGTTTTTGGGGTTTGTTTTGTTTTGTTTTTAAAAAAATAAAATCTGAAGCCATGAATTGCTAGCTGATGAGCTGTCCTGGGACAGGGATAGTCTGTCCTTTGAGTTCCTTGGTCTGATGGCAGTTGGAACAAGGCAGGAGTAGTGGGTGTACAGCACTCCTGTCAAGTGACCAAAAGGAGCAGCTCAATTTTAATAATACTTTTCGTACAGACATCAAATCTTTGATGGGGAGCAGGCCAGTTATTTTAAAAGCAAGTCACAAATTAACTAATGACTTACAGCAATATCAGTGATTTTTGTACCAAAGTAATGAAACTGTGGCAACTACAATAGAAAGGTTTGCTATGCTGTGTTTGTCTTCAGGCCCACAATGTGTGGAAGCCACACCTGGATGTTGTTCAGGTTCTGAGCTGTACTTTTGCTGTGGTGATGAGGTGACTATAGAGTCTGATTGGAGCTGTATGCAGAATTAACAATGATGCCTATGAAAATCTGTAACCATGTGGACATTGTTGGTTTCTAATTAAACTGCTATTTTTGTTAAATAAAAATACTCTGAGATATCCTGTGTAGACAGTGCTTTGGTTTTTTTTTTTCTATTTTGATACCCAGCTAATCCACTGCACTGCTGCTGCAGCTTGTTCTGAGCATCTTTGTAACAAAGAGATAAACGATTTAGAACAAAAGGTGCAAAAAGAAACAAGGCTTCAAGAAACTGATAGTTGCTGGGTGGCTTGTGTAGATTTGCATAACTCTGTGCAAATGTCTTGTATTGGGGATTCTTAACTGCTGAGAAATCCAGAAGCACCACTCTAATTGCAGTGCAGAGTGGTCTGGTGAGGGAGATCATCACTTGCTTGATGCAGGGTAGCTCTGGGAGTGACAGTGAGAGAAAGCAGGTGTAGATTTGCCATGCAGGAGGACCTTTCTACTTACATTGACCTAATTACAAAATTGAGGCCTTAAAGGAGAAATGCTGTAAGCTCCCCAACCTGGCACACCCTGCCTTGAAAGACTCTCCTCTGCTGTTTCTAGAAGACATGTACTTCATAGTATAGGCTAGGCTGGAGGGCACAGTGGTTTGTGTGGGTAGTATCCCAACAAGCCCTCTGCACAATACCAAAAACAAGAGGAAAGGGCTGTTCTGGGGAGGAAAGGGGAACGGGAGGCTTTCTTACACATGCTTCCTTCAGAGCTTTATTGCTGAGTTTTATTGCTGAAGGATAGGACTGTCAGTCTCTCTTAACTTCATTTATCTACCTTCCCTGGGTGAATACAGGAGTCAGCTGTGAAGGGATGAGTTTCTTGACAGTGTGGGGGATTAAAATCTCTGCTTGCATATGTTAGGAATACAAGTAGTAGGTCATACAGGTATAGAATTACCCACCCATTAAGGTGGGTTCAAGTGTTTCTCATCTGGTGCTGGTGAAAGGCTGCTCTCCTGCAAGTGAAGCAAGTCCACGTGAACTGTGGCAATCCTTGCTCCTCCCATCGCATCCTGCCACCGTGTACAGCTGAGAGAGCTGCAAGGGACACACAGCTGCTGGGGAGGAGCGGAATTTCTGCTGGAGATAGAACACGCGGAGCGGTTTGGCGGAGGTGAGATAAACACTACACGTGGCGGTCTGCCTGGGATTCTGTGGCTGTTTCTTTGTTCCAGCTGGTGCTGGGGGCTGCTGGAGGTGAGTGTTACAACTGAATGTCTGTCCTGCACTGGGCTTGCTGGTAGGATGAGGTGTAGTTCCTGGGATCGCTGCTAGAGAGAGAGACTCGGTGCTGGGCTTGTTCTGTCCAAAAAGCAAGGCATAGTAAGAGCTGCCAGAGGCTGCTGTTTTAGGAGCAGCACCCACTGCTGTCCCCCTGGGCTAGCAGTGGCTGTGAGAGCCCGCCAGGGCAAGGCAGGGTTACACTCAACCCCTGTTGTGGCTGTGTGCATGTGTGACACAGCCGGCTGATCTGGTAGTGCTCTCAGGGAAAGGGAAGGGCTCTGTGTGGAAGCTGTTGTGTTTTCTTCTCCGTGATTGGTGTGATCACAGCCAAGTACTGGGAAGGAAAGAGCGACTTTGGCTATGGAAGGGGTGGGAAACTGAACGCTCAGAACCCTGTTCCCAGTGGGTTTTGACGGTGTCAACCGTTTCCTACACTACATAAAAAAGATGTTAAGTTGCATGTTTAACATTGCTCTGGAGGTGTTATGCAGCCTTTCTCTGTGAAACACACTCACTCTACATGAATCTGTTCCCTGACCGCAGTGTCTGATGCATTAGTGACATGGAAAACAGCAGCTAACATGTCAGGGTCTGTCCTTGGAGCCCTGCACTGCTTAACTGTTGTTTTCATTGCATTTTTCATAATCATGCTCTGCAGCTTCCTCACACATGGGAACATCTGAAAACCTACATGTAATGACATGTGGGTTAACGAATGCATAGATAAATTTCTATTAATCTTACATCATCAAGTTGTTATTATTAGCAAACATCACAGCTTGACATCCCAACAATGGGGTCTAATCTTCGTCTTAATCACACTGATTAGTAATTAGTTGCATAAAGCATCTCTTGTGAATGAAAAGGATAGCACTGGCTTTTAAGATGAAGGATAGTCTTACAACAAAAGCAGAGCAGAAAGCCTTGATATTGTATCCAGTTCTCTGTATTTTAGTCTGCTATGAACTTGTGAAAATGAAATGTGGAAAATCAGAAATTCAGCATATTGCCTTCAAGGGTGGGATAACTGCATGCCCTGGGCGAGGTCACTGGTTGAAGTTTTCACCAGGTACAGCAGGAACCATTGCCAAAACATGTAACTGAGCATTATCTCTGGTAAGTGAAAGGGAGCCCTTCCAGTCCACTGGAACCAATGTCAAAACCTGGTTTTCTTTTTCACTGTATGGTGTAGGATGAACAGAAAGCCTGAGGTCATGGAGTCCAGCCTCCTCCTGTGGCATGTGGCCTATGATGACAGATGTCTTCAGAGAACTCATGGACCCCGCCTTGAAGGGGTTCAGCTTTTCTGTCCCGTGGGACATTAAGTGAAAGGGTGCCCCTACTTGAGTTACTCCGTTATCAAAGCTCTGGCTTTGTGGCTGTTTTCTGCCTGTATTTTCTTTCATTAGCATGAGTCCTTTAGTACAGGTGCCCCCTGAGGTGTGTGTCCTTGTAGACAGGCATCCCTTGCTTTGCCAGGCCGGGGTATTCAGAGCTTGGGGCCACGGCCGTGTGAGGACAGTGTCATGGGCACCATGTCAGTGCTGCCAGTGAGGAGCACTCCCTCCCTCGCTCTCTCCCACTTTCCCCTCAGATGGGTCCGTGCTACTGCAGCCCTGGCTGGTAGGAGGGCTGAGGAGGGTCATCCCCCAAAATGCAGTGCTGGGAATCATTTTGTGATGCTGAGTGAACTTTATCACCTGAAGGGCTGCTGACAGCTGCTCGCCCTTGCAGTGAGCTCTGTGTGTGCTTTGTGGGGAGTCTGGTGGTCACACAGCTCTTTGGGGACCTGCTGGCCTCAGGGGCCAGCATCCACTAAACTCCTGCGGGGCGTTTGGTCCTCCCTAGAGGAGACTGCAACCTGCCACCTCCCTCCAGCTCTACTGAGGAGTCTGGTCCTTCTCCCTCTGCCAGCCCCACTGACCCTGCAAGTAAATCAGGGTGGGGTTTTGGCCTATTTATTTCTTTTTCAGATGGGAATTAGTTCAGGGCATTTTCCTGGGTGGTTTTTTTTTTTTTTTTTTTTTTTTTCCCCAAGTTCAAGGAGCAGTGCGTGGTTAAGACAGAGAGGTGTGTCTCTGGAGGTTCAGTGCTGTCTTCATTAACGGTAAGACACTGGAACAGGTTGTCCAGAGAGATTGTGGATGTCAAGGCCAGGCTGGATGGGGCTCTGAGCAGCCTGGTCTAGTGGAAGATGCCCCTGCCCACGGCAAGGGGGTTGGAGCTTCAAGATCCCGTTCCAACCCAAACGATTCTATGATTCCGTGACTAACAAAAGCCTAAATCCTGACACTGCTGGCTCTTGGGCTGATCCGATTGCTCACTGCCAGCCAGAGCATGATGAATAATAAATACAACACGCAAACCGAGGCTGCTCCCTGAGGAGTCCATAATTTAACAGCATCAGAGAAGGGCTTTCAGCTGGACAGGGCGAGCCGCCTGCCGCACTCCTGCCCTCACCTGGTGGGGTGTGTGTGCCCCCGCCCCCCTCAGCACTCCGCTCCCCGACAATTCCCAGGCCAGAGGTGGAATTGTCCCGCACAGAGAAAGGGGCAGGGAGGAGCGCCCTGGCGCGGAGGCCCGTCTCCATGGCAACGGGGCCGTGCGACCCGGCCTGCCCTGCGGGAGGCAGCATTCGATCCTCGGGAGGCGGTGCTAGTCCCTCGGGAGGCGGTGCTAGTCCCTCGGGAGGCGGCATTAGTCCCTCGGGAGGCGGTGTTTGTCCCTCGGGAGGCGGTGTTTGTCCCTCGGGAGCCGCCGTGGTGCTGGCCGGCGGCGCCGGACGGTGCGCCCCGCCGCTGTCACGGCAACAGCAACGCCCGGTGCCGGCACCTCGCCGTGCCCGGCTGGGAGCGGCGGAGCCCGGCGTGTCCCGGGGGAGCAGGGAATGCTGGTGAGGACGTGCCCCGCCGCCCCGCGTGGGGTTCGGGTTCGTGGGTCCGTGGGTCTGTGTATGTTTTAGTGTAGAAGGACAAAGCGACAGAAATCCGTCGCTCTGTCCCGCCTGTTGTTGTGACTGTGCCTGAGTGTAACCGCGTTCCTAAGCTGTGCAGAACAAGTGGTCACAGCGCGCACCCCCCACCGACACGCCCCAAGTAGAACAGAAGCAGGTGAAAATGAAGATTTGAGATCTTCTAAATACTTTCGGTCCCTCTTAATGCTGAATCACTTTACTTCATAATATCCAAAATAGAATAGGAGCTGATGCAGGATTTTCTGGTGCCCCCAACATAAGAA
>VWYO01006277.1:0-13691 GCA_013400275.1 Rhadina sibilatrix
GGGAGTTCTGGATGATTTATAGAGGCTATTCCTGTGGTGAGGGGATTCTGGGTGAATCTTAGAGGATATTTTAATTGTGAGGATTTCTGGGTGATTTATAGAGCATATTTCAGTTGTGAGGGGTTTCTGGGTGATTTATAGAAGCAACTAAAGTTGTGAGGGAGTNCTGGATGATTTTATAGAGGATATTCCAGTTGTGAGGGAGTTCTGGATGATTTTATAGAGGATATTTCAGTTGTGAGGGGATTCTGGATGATTTATAGAGGATACTTCAGTTTTGAGGGAATTCTGGATGATTTTATAGAGGATATTCCAGTTGTGAGGGAGTTCTGGATGATTTTATAGAGGATATTTCAGTTGTGAGGGGATTCTGGATGATTTATAGAGGATACTTCAGTTTTGAGGGAATTCTGGATGATTTTATAGAGGATATTCCAGTTGTGAGGGAGTTCTGGATGATTTTATAGAGCATATTTCAGTTGCGAGGGGATTCTGGGTGATTTATAGAAGATATTCAATTTTGAGGGAGTTCTGGGTGATTCTTAGAGGATACTTCAGTTTTGAGGGAATTCTGGATGATTTATAGAAGATACTCCAGTTGTGAGGGAGTTCTGGGTGATTTATAGAGGATATTCCAGTTGCGAGGAGATTCTGGGTGATTTATAGAGGATATTCCAGTTGCGAGGAGATTCTGGGTGATTCTTTGATTGTATTTCGATTGTGAGGGAATTCTGGCTGCCTCCTTCCTTCCTTCCCTCACGGCGGGTGAATCCAAGCCGGGCTGCGCTTCCACCCCCTCCGCCCCCACAACCTCCCGAACCCCCGGATCCGCCGCGGCCCCGCAGCCCCTCCGTGCAGCGCCTCTCTTTGTGTCCCTCTCCCCCAGGTACATGAAGTACCTCTACGCCTACGAGTGCGAGAAGAAGTCCCTGAGCTCCCCGGCCGAGCTGCAGGCCGCCATCGACGGCAACCGGCGCGAGGGCCGGCGGCCCAGCTACAGCTCCTCCCTCTTCAGCTACTCGCCCTCGCCGCCCGCGCCGCCCTCCCTGCTGTCCCCCCCCAAAATCCGCTTCCCCGTCATCGGCCTGGCGCCGGGCAGCGCCGGCGGCAACCCGCGGGTGTCGCCGGCCGTCAGGAAAGGTCAGGCAGCCCGGGGTTTTGTCTCTGCTCGGCTTCCCCTTGGGGCCGGGGTTGAGGCGGGGCGGGCGCGGCTCAGCGCTGGGCCGGGGTGTTTAATTCTTACGCGGAGTGCGGGCTGTAGCTGACAGGGTGGGAGATGGGGGCCTCTAACTCTTTTCCAAGGTCTTCTTAAGCACAAACTATCCAATAATCAGTATATTATTTATACTTTTAGCCCAATAACTGACCACCCGAGGTCTGCAATGCCGATCCCTTCACCCAGTTAGCTGTAGCTAACAAGATGGGACATGGGGGCCTCTAACTCATTTCCAAGGCCTTCTTAAGCACAAACTATCCAATAATCAGTATATTATTTATACTTTTAGCCCAATAACTGACCACCCAAGTCTGCAGTGCGGATCCCTTCACCCAGTTAGCTCTAGCTAACAAGGTGGGAGATGGGGGCCTCTAACTCGTTTCCAAGGCTTCTTAAGCATAAACTATCCAATAATCAATATATTATTTATACTTTTAGCCCAAGGTCTGCAATGCAGCCCCCTTCACCCAATTAGCAAAGACCACCCAAACCCTAACAAGGTGGGAGATGGGGAACTCTAACTCTTTTCCAAGGCCTTCTTTAGCATAAACTATCCAATAATCAATATATTATTTATACTTTTAGCCCAATAACTGACCATCCAAGGTCTGCAATGCAGACCCCTTCACCCAATTAGCAAAGACCACCCAAACCCTAACAAGGTGGGAGATGGGGAACTCTAACTCTTTTCCAAGGCCTTCTTTAGCATAAACTATCCAATAATCAATATATTATTTATACTTTTAGCCCAANCAGAACAAGGAAGAACAGGACTTTATCTGGTCTCCTGCTCAGAAAAGATAACTGGACCTGAGCCAATAGGGTCAAGATAGGAAGGAAGGATCAAACTACATGGTTACAGGTTTCTGGGGGAAAAACCATTCCTCAGAGGGATTCACCCAATTAGAAAAAAACCACCCAGACCCATGAAGGAGAAGGTGAAGAGGAAGGACTTAGCCAATGCCTTAAACCCTCCATTTTGCTCTATATCCATTACTAGATACTAAAACCTTAAACTCCAAATTTTTCCCCCTGTGATACCACACAACACTATTCAAACTCCACACCCACAACCCCCAGTGCCATCGCTTAGTTTCAGACTGCCTCAGCTCATACATTTCACTGCGGGGGGGTGGTCAGTTCCTTTTAACCCAGAAAGCCTAAAAAAATCCTCAGCCTCCAGGCTCCCAGCAAGCAAGGAAACCTCCGTGGAGGTGCTTTCCTTGCCGCAGGGTGCCCCGTGGCTGAGGCAGCCCTCCGTGCCCAGGTGACGGCGTGCCCCTGAGCGTGTCCATGCCCGGCCGCATCGCCGTGCCGGTGCCCCTGGGCGGCCAGCAGGCCAGCCTGGCGGCCAGGACGGCCACCCTGGAGCAGCTGAGGGAGAGGCTGGAGGCGGGAGAGCCCCCGGAGA
Organism: Rhadina sibilatrix; assembly: GCA_013400275.1. Lineage (NCBI taxonomy): Eukaryota > Metazoa > Chordata > Aves > Passeriformes > Phylloscopidae > Rhadina > Rhadina sibilatrix. The sequence continues at coordinate 2,628 of VWYO01006277.1, forward strand.
AGAAGGTGACGCGGATGACGGAGGAGGAGCAGCGGCTGGTGCAGCAGGCGCTGCAGCGCAACCTCTTCAGCATGGCCCGGCAGATCCCCATGAAGATCAAAATCAACGGGAAAGGTGAGGCGGCGCCGGGCCCTCGGGAAGGAAAATGGGTGTGACGTTCCCGGCCTGGAATGTCACCTCTAGGGGGCCTAGAGGTGTCAGACTGCAAGGTTTTGGTTTATTGTCTGGCTCGGATTGAGAAGGGCCTTTGCCACCTTCCCAAAGCTCCGAGCTGGTCGAGTTTGGCACAGCTTGGGAAGAAAGGGAAAAGAGCTGTTGTTGCTCCAGCGGTGCTGGTGTGAGGTGCTTGGACACAAATATGCATGGGAAAGGTCAAAGCAGGTTCCTCCAAAGCAGCAGCAGCAGCTGGGATTGGGGATTCCCAGTTCCTGGCAGCTCTGCATCCCCCCTGAAATTTCACATCCGAAGCAGTGATAGGGAATACAGGTTTTATCCAGGAATGTTCCCTCTCACCTCGCTTTTGCTTTCACCCTGAGCTTCCTAAACCCAAACGCTGGGAACAATTGCAGTCCCTACAAACAGGAACAGGCTGAGCCCTGAGGATTCAGGGATGGGATTCCCACCTCTGTAGGGGCTGTCTTGTGTTCCGTGCCCTGCTTTTCCCCACGGCACCATAAACATCAGGTGGAGCTTTGGGAGCTGCTCTGAGAGGCGGTTTTGATGAGCTCAGCATGGCTTGATAACAACATTTAGGCTCAATGTTAATAATGTGGGTTTTTTAGGGAGGTGGCCTTGCTGCCCTCCATGGAGGAGCAATCCCAAAATCCAGGCTCACCCTGGTGGAGGTTCAGGAGCTCCTGGAAGAGATTGATGTTCAGATCCCCTCAAACACAGCTGCCCATCACTGCCCAGGCTGAGGAAATGGAGGAAAATCCTGATTTTTGTGGAGTGTCCGTGGCTTTTCCCTCCCTCCAGTGGCCACTGGAGCTGCTGCAGTCTGAGCAGACAGAGCCACAGCAAAACCCGGCTGGGAGCTATATCTGCGCTCGTCTTCACAGCAAAACCCGGCTGAGAGTTAAGTCTGGGCTTGTCTTCACAGCAAAACCCAGCTGAGAGTTAAGTCTGGGCTTGTCTTCACAGCAAAACCCAGCTGAGAGTTAAATCTGGGCCTGTCTTCACAGCAAAACCCAGCTGAGAGTTAAATCTGGGTTTGTGTCCACAGCAAAACCCAGCTGTGAGTTAAATCTGGGCCTGTCTTCACAGCAAAACCCAGCTGAGAGTTAAATCTGGGCTTGTCTCCTGTGCTCCCAGCCCTTCCTTGGGAGAGGAATGGGAATTCTGCCCTTGGAGAAAGAGTTCCAGATGCCAGTGGGCTCCCACCTCACCAAAGCCTTTCAGCACCTTGGTAGCCTTGTCATGGAACGGTTTGAGTTGGGAGGGACACGGCCCAGGGTGCTCCAAGCCCCATCCAGCCCGGCCTTGGGCACTTCCAGGGATCCAGGAATGTGGACATGCCCGAAGAGGGGACAGAAGGGGGGCTGTGCTCACCTCTGGGGAGCGCAGGGAATGGGCTCCTGTCCCTCTGACTCTGCCTCTCTCCTCTCCTGGGAGAAGACAAGGCCGACTCGGCGGCGGCGGCGCTGAACCTGTCCCCCAACGGCATCGGCAGCATCAACATGTCCGTGGAGATCAATGGCACCACCTACGCTGGTGAGAGAGCCCTGCTGGGCTGGGAGAGAGCCCTGCTGGGAATGGGAGAGACCTGCTGGGAATGGGAGAGCCCTGCTGGGAATGGGAGAGAGAGCCCTGCTGGGAATGGGAGAGAGAGCCCTGCTGGGCTGGGAGAGCCCTGCTGGGCATGGGAGAGCCCTGCTGGGAAGGGGAGAGCCCTGCTGGGGGGCAGGAATGGGTGGGATGGGGGTGGTCCCTGCCAAACGGCAGCAGGAGGCGATTGTTGGCTGGGCTGGGCAGGATGAGCACCCTTCCCTTGCTGTTAGTGCTTTGAAATCAGAGGGGATGGTTTTGAAATCTCCCTGGAAGCATTATCCCTGTTCTCCTGAGGAGGGGCTGTACTGGGCTTTCCCAGCAGGAGTTGTCCCCTGTGGCCCTCTGGAGCAGATCCCTTCTGCAGGTCACACCTGCCCATCCTTGGCCCAATCCCGAGTGGGAGGCCTGGCTCTGCCTGACCCTAACCCCAAGGGGAGCTGCTTCTCTCCAAAGGCAGAAGCCATTTAGGATCTGTTTTCTGTAAGGCCAGCATCCCTGTGCCAGGGCTGCAGCTCCAGGCACCCCTTCCCTGCTGAGCACAGGAGCCAGAGCAGCCATCCCTGAGCCTCTCCATGCTGGGATGGCATCCCATGGGTGGCCCAGCCTTCCCTTTTCCCAGGCTAACCCTGTGTGTGCCCACAGGGGTGCTGTTTGCCCAGAAGCCCGTGGTGCAGCTCCTGGCCGGCTCGGGCACGCAGAGCTCGTGCAGCAGCAGCAGCAGCAGCAGCAGCAGCAGCAGCTCCCACTGCTCCCCCAGCCCTACCTCATCGCGGGGCACGCCCGGCGCAGAGCCCTCCACCAGCTGGTCCCTCTGACGGGCACTGCCCAGGAGTGCACACATACCTCATCTCAAGGAACCTGCTCTCACGGCTGGCCAGCAACAGGAGGAGGAGGAGGAAGAGGAGGATGATGATGATTATGGTGGTGGTGGTGGTGGCGAAACCGTTCCGTGCCAGCGAGTTTTCCTTCATCGTCTCTTTGTCCGGCCTTTTTCTGCTTTGTTGCTCCCCTCTCCTTCCTCCCTTTTGCTCTTTGTTTCCTCCTCCTCCTCCTCCTCCTCCTGGCAGGGTTTGTGGTGTTCCCGTGGAGGGGGGGCACACCTGGCGTTTCTCAATCAGGGGCGGGCTCCGGGCGTGGCCGGGACGTCACCAGGGCAGGGCAAGGGGCCGGGGCTGGGGCTGGGAATGGGAATCCTGGTTCTGCTGGAACCAGGGGCCTCCAGGGCTCCTCCCACCCACCGCTCCGTGTTTTGACAATCCTGAGAGCCGGGGGGGGCCTGGCCCTGACCTCCCACGGCAATCTGCTTGTGTTCCTTCCTGCTGTGTCCTCCTGAGCCTCCCCCCCGCTCCTCTCCACGGTTTTGGCACCATCAGCTGATCAGTTCTGGCTGGTGCCGCCTCNTTCCGTGCCAGCGAGTTTTCCTTCATCGTCTCTTTGTCCGGCCTTTTTCTGCTTTGTTGCTCCCCTCTCCTTCCTCCCTTTTGCTCTTTGTTTCCTCCTCCTCCTCCTCCTCCTCCTGGCAGGGTTTGTGGTGTTCCCGTGGAGGGGGGGCACACCTGGCGTTTCTCAATCAGGGGCGGGCTCCGGGCGTGGCCGGGACGTCACCAGGGCAGGGCAAGGGGCCGGGGCTGGGGCTGGGAATGGGAATCCTGGTTCTGCTGGAACCAGGGGCCTCCAGGGCTCCTCCCACCCACAGCTCCGTGTTTTGACAATCCTGAGAGCCGGGGGGTGCCTGGCCCTGACCTCCCACGGCAATCTGCTTGTGTTCCTTCCTGCTGTGTCCTCCTGAGCCTCCCCCCCGCTCCTCTCCACGGTTTTGGCACCATCAGCTGATCAGTTCTGGCTGGTGCCGCCTCAGCCCTCGAGTGTCCTGTGTCCCCTCAGGGGTGACACCGACAGCCTGGGCGTGCTGGGGCTCCATGTCTCGCCCCTCTGCCCCCGAGGCAGCATCACTTGGGCTGGTGCAGGCTCCCTGGGGCAGCCCTGGAAGCTCTGCAGGGCTGTGCCGAGCACAGGGGTGCTGCTGGGATCCGGGGGGGTTTGGGGCTCTGAACAAACCCCCCTCCAACTGTACCCGAGCAGGGGAGCCCCTCTGCTCCCCGGGGAGAAGCAGAGCACAGGGAATCCAGCCCTTCCTTGGCCTGGGAGCAGAGCTGGAGTTCCCTGGCTCCGTGAATCAGCTGCTCAGGTGGCCTCGTGCTGTCCCTCTGGCCTTTCCCCATCCCCTGCCCTGGTGACGCCCCTCCCAGCCCTCCCGCCCCCGTGACGCCCTTCCCGTGCTCCAGGCCCAAGTCAGGTTTTTTGAGCAGATGAAATACCTCAGATACGTACTTGTTGGGTTGGTTTTGTTTGTGTTGGGTTGGGTTGTTTTTTTTTTTTTTTTAACCTCTTCAGGAAGTATTGGCATATCCTATCGCTTGGGGGGTTTTCATAGGTGGGTTTGCTGACTTTTTGTGTTTGCTTTTGTTTGTGTTCGCTTTGAAACGGATCACCAAAGACAGGGGGTTCAAACGAGGCTGAGCAGAGGAGCAGCGGCTTCCCCAGCCTCGGGGAGCAGAGCTCCAGCATCATCCCAGGACACACGTGCAGGGCAGGAGCCATCCTGGCCCTTGGATCTGGGCCTTGTCCTCGCTTTTGCCAGCTCCGTCCCTGCCCCCGCAGTGCAGTCCCGAGGGATCAGGAGGAGGGAATGGAATGCACGTGTCCCGAGGGGATGCTGCTGCTCCCGGGTGTCCCTCCCGCCCAGCTGCTTCCAGAGGGAGCCAGGCTGACCCGCAGACTCCCAGAGGATTTTCCAGCCTCTGGGACTCGATCAGATGATTTTTTTCACACACCCCCCCTTTTTTTTTTTTTTTGTTTTTGTTTTCTTTTGGTTGTGTTTTTTTTTTAATTATTATTTTATTCGGGGGTGGGCTTGGGGCTGTTTCCTCTGAGTGGGACTGGGGCACTTTCTGCTTTTCCCTCTGCTCTGCTGCCCGGCCCTGGGGAGCAGAGGCTGCTCGGGGTGGGGTTGCTTTGTCTCACTTGCTAACGTGTTTTCTTGCACAGAAAGGCACTCGAATCACTGAACTGCTTGGACACTACTAGAGTATTAATGTTTATAAGCTTTACTCAACCTAGACTGGAACTAGCCAGGGACTAACAGATTGTTTTGTATCCAATTCAGGGAAAGAATCAGGTCGGGAAGCGTAACAGATACCTCAGTTAAATAAGCTGCAACAATAAACCGGTCCTTTTCCCAGCCCGGGGTGACAAGGACCATCCAGACTGTGAAGAGTTAACCCTTTCCCTCAGCCTGGCTTTGGCCCTGGCAGCCTGAGCTGCGGGTCTCCTGCTGAGCTGCCAGGCTTTGGGTTCGGGGTGCTGGAAACCAGCAGCAGCAGAGCGGGGGAAGGCTGAGCGGGGGCCGCCCCGGCCCCGTGTAGTAACTCAGGGTTTGATGCTGCCAGCAGGACGTTCCCGAGGGCAGTGCTCTGCTTTGCAGCCTCGCTCCATCCTCCCCCAGCTCCACACACCAGCCAAAAAAAAACCCCCCAGCCAGCCCCCGGCTTGCTCCCCCCCGCCGCTTCCAGGGGGGGAACAGCGACCCGAGCCTGCTCCCGGGGCGGCGGGGAGGGCGCGGAGGGTGGGATGAGGGGAGGCTCCCGCGGCGAACGTGAACGTTCCCGGGGGTCTGCGATCAGATGTTCTCTCCAAACAGCTGCAGCAGCCTTGCTAACTAGTTTTCTTACCTATTTAAAAGAGAGAAAAAAAAATAATAAAATAAGTAAATAAAAAACAAATGTGATAGCCTAGGCGGTGGATAAATACCTCAACGTCTCCTTCCAACAAGTGTCTGTATATGTTGTTGTTGGGTTTTTTTCTATCTTACAGGTTATCTGAATGTTTATATTCCAATAAACTTCTACCTCTTCACACCGTGACCCCCCACGCCTGCTTTGTGCCCGCGGCTGGCTCCCTGAGGTTAAAGAATTCCCAGATATTCCCGGAGGCTGGCCCCACTTGCAGGGGCCCTGAGCTCGCGGTTTGGAGCCGGGCCGAGCCGGCTCCGTGCGGGCCGGGTGGAGCGGTGGCGCTTCCCGGCTGGGCTCTGACGGAAAGCGCACGGCATCTCCCGTCCCAGGTGTCGCCGGAGCTGTCCCCGCCCCTGTCCCTTCACCCATCTCCCAAAATCCCTCCTCTGTCACCACCTGCTCCCCACAAAAAGCGCATTGAACGCCTCCCCGCAGCTCGGCTGTTTGCGCAGCGCCCGACGCTGTTCTTCCAGTCATTGAACCAGTCCGGCAGCGGCAGGGGAGCCGTTCCCAGTCCCTCCCGAGCCGGCCTTGCCGATGCCCCGTGCCCGCATTTGCCTTGGCCCCGTGCCGCGGAGGGGATGGAGCCCTCGACCTTCCTCATCCTCCCCGCGGACTCACCCCGCGGAACCAGAACCTCTGCCCTTCCCTCGTGCCCCGGCTGCAGGTGAGCTCCCCGGGCGGGGAGAGCAGCCGGGCTCGGCTCCCAGCCTATCCCAGCCTCTGCCCCCACCTCCCCTCCCGTCCTGCCCACCTCTCCTGCCTCCGGCTTCTCCCGGCCCCGGCTTTTCCCCTTGGGAGCGCGGCTGGGGCGGCTCAAGGACTCCCCGGCGCCTGGCCATGCCCGGAGCAGGTAAGGAGGGGTTCCTACGGCGTTTCTCCACCGGCCCCTGGAGGGGGACCTGCCCCGGCCGCGGGGTGCTCGGACACCCGGGCTCAGCTGAGAAGCGGCTCCGTGGTGCTCACCCCGAGCCCTTGCGGCCCCTGCCCGGTGGAGCTGGGCCCTGCACGAGATCCTGCAGCCCCGCAGCCCGGAGCGGGCATCCCGAAGGTCCCGTGCACATTGGCAGCCCTGCAGATCCCCGTGTGTCCGTGCGGCCGGGGCTGGACACGCTCCCACCTTCCCACCGCGGGCATGGGCAGGCGCTGTTTGGGCTGGAATAGAATCCCTGGAGGGAAATGCCCGGCCAGCCCCCTCCCCTCCATCCCTCCCTAAATGCCGCCATTCATTCGGCTCATCCCAGCCACGACCTGGCTCCCCAACAAACAACAAAGGGCTGGGGAGAGCCCAGCGCGGATTAAGGCACCTGGGCAGGGAGGCCCGGCCCCGCGGGGTGAGACAATGCCTGCTTTTCTCCTTCCGACACCCCCGTCCCTTCACGGCACCCGGCTCAGGCTCTGGCACAGCTTCGTCCCGGCCCTGCTCTCCTTAATCCCTCCCTGCGGTGCTGGAAGCGAAGCCAGCTCTGGGCACAGGGAGCTTTCCTTCCAGCACAGCCGCACAGATGCCGCCTCCGAAACCCAGGAACTAAATTCCAAAGGAGTTTCGGCCCTGATGTCCGGGAGTCGCTTCCCTGCTCCCCAAATGCCCGGTGTGCAGGGATGCCCTCTTTCCAGGCAGCCCGAAACCCTGCGGGCGTCCCTGCGGGGAGGGACGAAACTCAGCTCATCACAGCTCAGGGAGGACGTTTCCCCTCTTTTGGGACCGGGCTTGGCTTGTCTCAGCCCTCAGGGGTTTGAATCCACCCCAAACCCCCCCTCGCAGGTGCCCCCACTCCCCTGCACGCCCTCTGAGCCCCCAGCACCGCAGGCCGATGGTGCCCGAGCTGTGTCAGGCTGGCAGCGGCGCTGATATCAGCCCGCTTTCCGCGGCCCTTATCGCTGCCGGCCTGAGGTTTGCTTTAGCCCCGGCCCCGTGCCAGGCTGCCCGAGCGCGGCGCCGCCGGCTCCTGTCCCACCTGCCGGCTTTGGGCTGCTCCAGCTCAATCCCAGTTTGCAGAGCGGGGAGGGGCTCCGGCAGAGAGGGGCACCCGGCGCGTCCCACCGCTCCGGGGAGAGCCGCGCTGGCACAGCCCTGCGGAGATCCGCCCGCTAACGGTGCCCATCTCTCTCTGCAGCGCACCTGCAGCTCTCCCTCGCCGCGGGGCTGTCCCTCCTCTGCCTCGTCGTCCTCCTGGGCTGTGCCATGTGCTGGTGGCACCGCCGGCGCCCGGGCCGCCCCCTCGGCCGGCAGCGAGTGGAGCTGGGGGCGGCTCTGCCCGCGGCCACGGTGCCGGTGCTCATCCAGCAGCACGGCGAGGAGGTGACGGGAGAGGCGCCGGGTGTCCGGGCAGAGGAGATTTCCCCGGCATCCCGCGGGGGCTCGCCGCACGGCAGAGAGTCCCTGCCCACCCTCCCCTTCCTCCCGCAGCCGGCGGGGCTGTGGCAGCGCCGCTGCACCATCGCCGGCGCCCGACTCCTCCGGAACGAGCAGAGCCCGCTGCTCCCCGCCGCCCCGGGGTCCCCGCCGCGCTCCGGGCAGCGTCCCCGGCTCCACTGCGAGCTGCGCTACTCCCTGCCCGAGGCCACCCTCACTGTCACCATCCTCGGCGTCTCGCACCTGCCCCAGGGCCAGCGGGGCTCCCGCGTCAAGGTGTCCCTGGTGCCGCGGCCGCCGCTGTCCCGCCGCGTGTCCGTGCGCCGCAGGAGCCTCGGCCCCGCCCGCCGGGAGCCGAGCCGGTGCCGGTTCGGCCCGTACGGCCCGGAGGAGCTGGGCAGCTGCACCCTGCGCTTTGCTGTCTACGCCAGGTCACGGAGCCTCCAGGATTCCTTCGTGGGCGAGGTGCTGTTCCCCTGCGCCGAGGCCTCCTGGGACCCCCGCGCCCCCTGCAGCTACTCCTGGGAGCTGGCGAGCACCAAAACCAAGCTCAGCAAGGTCAGCACGGCAGCGGTTTCAGTGTTTGGGCTGAGTCCGGCTTGATCGCAGAGCTCCACGGGCAGAGGCAGAGCCTCGTCCAGGCACCCCAGGAGCCCCGTGGTGTGTCCATGGCACTGCAAGTCCAGGGCAGTGCCTCATTCTGGGCTTGGCACCTCATCCTCAGGGGGTGCTGGGGTGGAAGGGCAAACACAGAGCTGGCACCATCCCCGCAGTGACGGCGAGCATCAAACACACCTTGTTCTCTCACTCTCCCCTATCCCTGACCTGCTGGGGGACGAGCATCACCGGGCTGGGTGAGGTCAGAGCTGGAAGGGCTGGATGAGGTCGGAAGTGGAAGGGCTGGATGAGGTCAGAAGTTGAAGGACATGATGAGGTCAGAGGTGGAAGGGCTGGATGAGGTCAGAGGAAGTTTCACGGCATCTCCCGCTCTCTCCTCCCGTTGCAGCGCCGCAGTGCCCACGGCCGGAGCTGCAGTGCCCTCTCCTGGCCCCCCAGGCCCGCGGGGCAGCTCCTGCTGCTGCTGCAGCTGCAGGCTGCGGCCGGGCGCATCAAGGTGCTGCTGCGCAAGGCAGAGGCCCTGGAACGGCTGTCCCGCATGCCAGGGCCCCCAGGTAGGGCACGGGGAGCAGCACCTGGCCAGGTGGGCTCGGGGAATGGCTTCCTCTCCTTTTGCTTCGCAGATTCCCTTATTCTCTCTCAAATTTCCCTCTTCCAAGCACGGGGGAGGAATGATCTCATTGGAATGAGATGATCTTTGAGGTTCCTTCCAACCCAAACCATTCTGCGATTCTATGACTGGATGAAAATGAGCACAGAGAGCGTAACACGGATCTCGGTGTCTCCAATATGGCCCCAAAGTGCTTGAAATAGATTTATTTGTGGTCCAAAATGAGCATGTGGCTTTCAGTCCTGCCGGCCGTTGTCACCTCTGGCACTCCCTGCTCTCTGGGGTGTGAGCTGAGGACTTTGGAGGTCCCTGCTCTCAAGAAGGGAGAGGCAGGTGAAACTTCAGAGCCCCACGGGGGTCCTGCAACGCCCCAGGCACCACCTGGGAGCTGCCAGCCTCCCTCCCTGGCCTGTGTCCCTCTCCTCAGGTCACTACGTCATCGTCCAGCTCCACCACGACGGCCACGTCGTTGACACCAAGGAGACCAAGTCCGTCAGTGGCTACAACCCCGTCTGGAACACGCCCTTCCTCTTCAGCATCCCCGCCGGGGACATCCAGCAGCAGGCGCTGGCCCTGGAGTTCATTGTCATGCAGGTGAGGTGACCTGGCTCTCCCGTGCTCCTGCTGGCCTCGGCCCCCGCAGGAGCCGATGCTGGGGAGGAGGGAAGGCCAGCAGCCGTGTCCCCGTGCCCTGTGCTGCCCCAGGCTCGGCTCTACGCCCGCGGCTCCGTGCTGGGCCGTGTCCGGGTGGGGCCAGCAGCGCCCGGGGCCGGGATGCCGCACTGGAGGGACATGTGCAGCCGGGCACCGCTGGAGTCGGAGCGCTGGCACCGCCTGCAGCCCGCCGGGCCCTGAGCCTGCCACGGGACTCGGCAGGGAGCCACGGGGGGCCCCGAGCTGCCGAGAGGGCAGGTGGCACCCGCACACCGCCCGGGAGGAGTCCGGGCTCCATCTCCTGGGCTGGGGATCACCGGCGGTGGGCACAGGCCCATCCCGAGGCTCTGCAGGGGACTGAGCCCATCTGAGGTGGCCTCAGCCTCGGGGGGAGAGAAGAGGAGCTTTGCCTGCTCCATCCACGTCTGCACCCGGGATCTTGGCTGTGGAGGAGCCGCCTGGGACAATCGCCCAGCTGGGATCCCTGTGGCCACCACATCTCCAGCCCCTTCCGCCCCAGCAGAGTGGAGCCGCAAGGACGGCGGTGATGCCAATGTCACCCGGGGATAAAGGTGGCATTTTTAATTGACTGCAGGCCCTAATGAGTGCCTGATAAACAAATAAAGGGCTTGGGAATGATCACGTGTGGGGAGCTCTCCCTGCTGCCCGTGGGCCACCACAAGAAGACCACGAGAGGGTCACCATGGGGAGGAAGGTCGTGGCGAGGGTTGTCACGGTGAAGGTCATCGTGGTGAGGATGACCACGGTTGGTGAGGAAAGGCCTGTGGTGAGAAAGTCCTGCAGTGATGAGGAAGACCACGGTGAGGCAGATGAAGAAGGGAAGAAGACCATGCTGAGGGAAAGGCTGACCATGGTGAGGAGGAAGACGCTGGCGAGGAAGGCTGCGTGGAAGGGGAGGATGGCCACGGAGAGGAAGGCTGTGGCGAGGATGGCCCCGACGGGGAGGGAGCCGTGCTGAGGGTGAGGATGGTGGCGTGAGGAAGGACAGGGTGACGCGGGCTGCGAGCCCCCGGAGCGCTCCGGCCTCTCCCGCTGCTCGCAGTCCCGCTTCCACCTCAGCCCGTCCCTCCTGGGCGGGTTTTGGGCGGGTTTAGGCCGGGCTCGCCCCGCGCCGGCCCTCTCAGGAGGGTTTAACCCCGGCCCTGGGGCGGGTTTGACTCCGGCCGGTTTAACCCCGGCCCTGAGTCGGGTTTAACCCCGGCCCGTCCCTCTCAGGCGGGTTTAACCCCGGCCCCCTCAGGCGG
>VWYO01006277.1:13781-26452 GCA_013400275.1 Rhadina sibilatrix
CGCGGAACGGGCCGGCCCGCGGGTAACGGCCCCGCAACCCCCCGGCCCCGCGGGCAGAGCGCTCCGGCAGCGCCCAGCCCCGGCCGGGCCGGGTCCCGGGGCTCCGGCGGCGCTCGGGGCCAGCGCTCTGAGCCCCGCCGTGCTCTTGTGCCCGCAGATGCATCACTGCAGGAGGTTCCGGTCCCCGGAGCAGGACGGCGAGCTGGGGCACCGGTGGAAGCGGCGGCGGTCGCGGAGCAGGGAGTACGAGGGCAGGCTGCGGTACCCGCCCCGCAGGGACCTCTCCCGCAGATCGCGATCCAGGAGGTGAGAGCGCTGCGGGCAGGGCGAGCCCCTAAAAACCGCCGTGCTGAGCTCGGCTCCTGGCTGCAGAGCAGCTTTAAACCCTTAAATCCCGGGGATGGAAGTGAAGGGCTTACTTGTGTGTGTGTGTGTGTGTGTGTGTGTGCTTTCCCTGCCGCGCTGAAGTGCTTCCCCAAGCCACGGCTGTCATGTTAAGGAGGGAACAGCCTGCCCTGCAATCACGTTGCCATGCTGCGGAAGCATTAATGTCTCTCCTGACAGCCCGCTTCTCTCTGACAGGATTAAAATCAGATTTAAAGCAATCGCGCTCCTCCCTCGCCTCAGAAAGGATCCCAGCTAAAGGATCCGCCCGCTAACTGATCTCTCCTGCTTTGGTTCGGGATTTTCCCTTTGATCCTCTCTTTGTTCAGCGTTTCCACAGGGACAATTAGGTGCTGGGAGCGGGGTGAGGCCCCTGATAAGAGCAGGGTTCTGGAACAGATGCGGGAGCCCTGTGGCCGCAGTGCTGGGGCTGGTGTGGTTCCACTGGTTGGACTGGGCAGGTGCAGCCAGGCGGGAGCTGAGCTCATCTTTAGATGCCTGAAATGCCCTCCAGATTAATTTCTCTCCCCAGCCTGGCTTTTGTTTACTTGAAGGAGGTGGATTGTGAAATAGAGCTGGCGCACGCAGCGAGCTTTTCCGTTTTGTTTTACCTGATGGGTAATTTGGAACAGATTCGGATGAAAGCAGGCTTTTGTTGGGTGACAACAGCCTTGTCCCTTCAGTCTTAGCCTCTTTGAGGAGACCTGAGTACCTGGCGTCCTTCAGGTCATTGTTGCTGCTTCCTGTGTCCTTCCAAAGGTGTGTCTGGGTCGGGGCTGGACAGAGCTGTGGGGCTGGTACTTGAGCAGTGACGAGAGCCACAGCTGCCCTGGTGCAGTCTGGAATTTTGACCCCCTCTGGGATGACCCCTCAGGTGCCCCATGAAGCTGCCAGCAGCGGAGCTGGTTGTTGACAGGGCAGAGAGGTGCAAACAGCAGAAATTCCCATCCCCAGGCTGAAGGTCTTGGCTGGCGAAGCCGTTGCTGGGTGACGGCATCGACCTGGCCCCGAGCGTGCCCGGGGTTATCGCTGGGAAGCCATGGCGCTGCTTTTGGTTCAGGTTGCAACACCTACCCAAAACACAGCTCTTTTCTAAGCCCCCAGTGGGGTAGGCACTGGTGTTTTGGGGGCAGAAGCAGGGAGAGCTGCTCTCATCACTGATGTGCCCAGAACCTCGTGTGGGACACCCATGGGTCAATACCAGCACAGCTGAGCTTGGCCTGAGGCCTCCTGGCCCTTCCTGATGCAGAGTTTGGCCGTTGTGTCCTGGGAGGTTGTTGCTGCAGGGGCAGGAGCTTGGTGACAGAATTTTCCTTCTGGTTCTTGTTGCTCTGTGTGTGTACACCGAGGGCTTGGTACCCTGGGACCTCCTGTCCCCCCTGGGGTGACAAGCAGAGCCCTGCTGCTGCTGCTCCTCATTTGGTTAAGAACTAATGAGGCACCTTCCCGAGGGAGGAGGAAGGGTGAAAAACAACCTGTGTGTGGTGGCACAGCTGGCTCAGGTGCCATGGAGTGTTGTGGGGTTGGAAGGGACCTCAAAGCCCATCCAGTGCCACAAGCAGGGACATCTTCCACTGGCCCAGGGTGCTCCAAGCCCTGTCCAACCCAGCCTGGGACACTGCCAGGGATGGGAGTCCACACCAAGGCAGGGCAGCCCAGCTGGAGCTCTCAGGGTGGTTTCCCCAGCTCCTTCAGAATGTGGGAATGGCTCGCTGCTTTCTCTCCAGAGCTGTTTCTCAGTGGTCAGAGGTGCAGGATGATTTGGAGCTCCTGCCACAGGGGAGTGGGAGCAGGAGGATTGATTTCTCTGGGGTGACAGGGAACAGCAGGGAGCTGTGTCAGGGGTGTTGGGGCAGCGTAGCCCTGGTTCATGCTGTGATGTTTTGGTTTCTCTGAAACTCTTTCCCAGAGAGTTTTCTGCCAACAAGAGACACGTTTTCCTAACTGTGACCTTTGTTTACATTCCTTTCCCTGGGAGGGACTTCTCCTTGATGTCCCTCTGACTTGACCAATGTGATTGAAGAAGTTTGTCTTTCTTCCACCCCTTGGGTGGTTCTTTGTAAAACAGCATAAAGGGAAGAAATTCCCAGGTAATAAAGATTGGAGTCATTTCAGCCTTCTGACCTCGGAGTCCGTGTCATTGTTAATCTTGAACAGCATCAGGGTGGGCATTAGGAAAAGGTGCTTTTCTCCAGAGGCCGAGCCAGGCCCTGAACATGCTGGGATTGCTGGGGTGTCCCACCCGGGAGCCTAAATTGCGATTCCACGGCTCAGCTTGAGCGGGCCCCGCCCCAGCATTCCCAGAGCTCAGCGCTCCGGGCTCTGAGGGCTCCGTTTCTGTGCCGCAGCCATGAGAGGATGCCTTACCCGCGCCGCTGCCGGCGGGACAGCGATGCCTACAGGCTGGAGGAGCGCAGCCCGTCCTTCGGGGAGGAATATTACCCGGCGCGCCCGCGCAACTGGCGGCGCTCCCGCGGCAGGGAGCAGCACCGGCCCAGGAGATACCAGCACCACTGCCGGAGACGCAGGAGCAGGTCTTGTAGCAGTGCCTCCTCGGTGAGTAGCACCCACAGCGAGCTCAGGGTTTAACCGCTCTTGCCCCCCTCTTGCAGCTCCGAGCGCTCTGGGTGAGTACCTCGCACCCCGTTTCTGTGTTTGCTGTGAAGTCCCGAATCTGTGTCGTGCTCAGCGGGCAGCGTCCGTAGCTGGTGGGTTTGGCCGGCCCCCCCGTAGCCTTTAATCCGTGAGGGAACTGAGCCGTGTTCTTTAGGGATCAGGGAGAGCTTCCAGCGGCACTCACGTGGGTGCTGACGAGGGAGAGCCTTGGCCCGGGGCCAGCGCTGCTCCCAGGGATCCCTACGGCTCTGCTTTGTGCCTGGCCAGGGACTCGCTTCTGCCTGCGGCTGCTGCTGCTGCTGGGGGGGTTTGGTGCGCAGCATTCCTCGGTTTGGCCTCATGCCTGGATCCCCTCCCAGGTGGGATGGGTCAGCCCGGCTCTCCGGGGCTGTTTTTAAGTCAGTTCTCAGAGAGTCCCGCCTTCAGAGGGTACACTTGTGTCCTCCTTGCCCGTTCCCACTTGGAGTTCAGCCTCTTGTACACTTCTCCCTGAAAGGAGGCCTTCCTTCCAGGGATTAACTAGGAATGTTTGGAGCTGGGTGTTGGGGGAGCTGCTCCCGGGAATACCCTGGAGGCGGTGTGAGGTGTCAGACCGAGCACTTCAGCTCTTCCCTCCTGTAAGGAGCACTCCCCCTCCCACCTGAAACGTTAGCACAGCTGAAGGGCCGGCCCTGATCCCGGCAGCTGGATAATCTGCACGGCTGGGAACTCCTGAGCTCCTCCTCTTGATTCCTGTCCAGCCGACTTTGGGATTTCGGTGCTGAGGGAGCCAGGGCAGTGCTGGAAGCGCAGGGGGCACGCGGTGCTGACACTGCACGGGTCTGGGCTGGCAGGAGCTCAGTCCTCCGACACCTCCCAGCTGTCCCAGCTCTCCTCCCACTCTCTCCTCTGTTTCAGCTGATTTTTGGGGCAGTTTTGATCTTAGCTCATTATTTTGGAGCTGTTGGGGGGGCCGAGGGGCACAGAAGAGAAGCCTGCTAGAAGCTCAGGCATGGAAATGTCAAGGTTTCCGTGAATTCCTTTGGCTGCAGGGATTGTAACTGATTTGAAAGCGGACTAGAACAAGGTGAGGAATTAGGGCAGCTCGCTTTGTGGACCCCGGGTCCTTGCAGGAACGTTGGGCTGGTTTTCCAGTAGAAGCTTGCCAGTAGCAGGGGGTGAACGTCACCTCAGCCCTTGCCTGAAGTGTTCCCTGGGGACTGATTGACCTGTCCTGTTCCTAAAGCTCTCCCAGTTCCAAAAAGGCCGATGTGCCCCAGCGGGTCTGTGAACAGCCAGCTGGGCACTTGGGTTTAGGATCAGCGTGGCAGAAAGTTCCCCTTCAGGAGGGGAAGGGCTGCTTCCCAGCTGGGGCAAGACACAGCTCCAGGCAGCTGGAGCTGCATTTCCCGAGGCACAAAGAGCAGGATGCACAGAGGGGGGAAAAAAAACTGCTCCTGCAGCTTCTACTGGGCAGCCTGTCCAAACTGAGCGCTCGCCAGCGGAGAGGTGACGTTCTGGTGGCCAAGGCCTCCTCCTCCCGTGCCTCTGGGGATCAGAGGATTCCTGTGGGGAGCAGAGGATTCCCATTGCAGCTTCCCCCCCTGGAAGAGGAGAGGGGCCTTCCCTCGCCCCAGAGGCCGTAGCTATTTGAGAGAAGTGTTCTTGCCGTACCTGTAGCTGTTGATGACTTTTCTGTTTTCAAGTTAGTTTTGTGTCTTGACGTGTCCCTTGCAATATCCCTATCGTTATATATGCTGTGTGCCTTATGAAATGCTGGGATCTGGAAAATCCACCCACCGGCGGCCCCCCCGTCGTCTCTGCAACCTTTGAATGAACCCGCTCTGACCGCCGTCCCGGGGGGCGGGGAGTGCAGAGAAGCCAACAGAGCAGTAAGCGCAGCAGGAGCGTGGAAGATGACAAGGAAGGTCACCTGGTGTGCAGGATCGGCGATTGGCTTCAAGAGCGATGTACAGCCACCTTTCGTAAAACTTTACCTCTACTTTTACCCCCCCGGGTTAGCCCAGATCTCTCGTCCTGTACTGGAGGGGGTCTCTCCTAGTGGTTTATTTACTGGCCAGTAAGCTTGCCTGAGGCAGAGCGTAGACACTCGAGTGTTTAACGAGCGAGGGTAGCAGTGAGAGACAGTTCTTTTGTTTGCTCGGAGCGTTTTGTTGGTGTGAAGTGGCAGGAGCCCAGCTTTGGCCGAGCCCCACCCCGGGCTCACACCCGCTCCTGTTTTCTCTCCTAGATGAAATCGTCGGCAGCCTCGGCGAAGGCACTTTTGGGAAGGTGGTGGAGTGCGTGGACCACGCCAGGTGGGCACCTCTCGCTGTCCCTCGAGCGTCACGAGGCGTGGCAATTCCACCTGGGCTCCACGGGGCCCGCTCTGTCACCCTCCACGTGTCACCGCCTTCCTCAGAGCCAGGGAAAAGGGTCTGGCTCAAGCCTCAGCCCCCTCTGGAATTTCCAGGCTGGTGTGTTCAGGGAAGCAGGGGAGGATAGAATTGTGCAGTAAGCTGGAAGGAACCCACACCAATCATCCAAGTGCAGCTCCTGGCCCTGCACAACGCTCCAGCAGTCCCACCCTGTGCATCCCTGAGAGCGTTGTCCTGGAGCTCTGGCAGCCTCAAGGCTTTGCCCATTCCCTGGGGAGCCTGGGCAGTGCCCAGCACCCTCTGGGGAAGAGCTTTTCCCTGGTACCCAGCCTGACCCAGCCCCAGCCATAGGTTGTGCTGCAGCGAGTTCCTGCTGAGGGCTGACCCCTGTGACCTCCTAATCTGCCAGGGCACTTCTCCATTCTCTCCTTCCACCTCTCCCGTGGTTACATTTGACCCCTGTGCCCTCCTGACCTCTTGTCTGGCCCCGAGCCCTGGGGTCAGTTTGCTGCAGGCTCTGCTGCCTCCCTGGGGATCCCTGGCACGGCAGGAGAGGGGAGGTGACCCTGGAGTCACAGAGAGCTGAGGGACTGCTGTGTCAGGAGTGTCCCTTGGCAGTGATAACCCGGCAGTGACCTTCTACTTAGCCACTGGCCAAGCAGCACCGATGGCTGGCAGAGCTTTGTAGGACAGATGATGCCTGGAGTAGTGGCATGGGCCTCTCCCCGTGGGCTCAGCAGGGTTCTTTCTCTGGCTCCATCCTTGTGTCTCCTCCTTTCCAGGGGCAAATCACAGGTGGCACTGAAAATCATAAAGAACGTTGGCAAATACCGAGAGGCTGCCAGGCTGGAGATCAACGTCCTGAAGAAAATCAAGGAGAAGGACAAGGAGAACAAGTTGTAAGTTCCCAGTTGTCACATCCTTGCACACAAAGCAGCATGGGGCTGAGGAGGTGGTGGGTGAGGGGGAACTGGCCCCATTCCTCTGCTGCCACGTCCCACAGCAATTGGGGAGCTCTCTCCAAAGGTGGCTGAGCAAAGCAGGAGGCATCTCCCTGGGTTGCTGTGCTCCTGGGCCAGCTGGCACGGAGCTCTGCTCACCAGCCACTCCTGAAGCGGCCAGGAGCAGCAGGATGGCTGTCCTGGGCATCCCTGGAGGATGCTTAACCCCTGCCTCTCTCTCCCTGCACAGCCTGTGCGTCCTGATGTCAGACTGGTTCAACTTCCACGGCCACATGTGCATTGCCTTTGAGCTCCTGGGCAAGAACACCTTCGAGTTCCTGAAGGAGAACAACTTCCAGCCCTACCCCCTGCCGCAGATCCGGCACATGGCCTACCAGCTCTGCCACGCCCTCAGATGTGAGTGAGCCCAGCCGGGCTGGGAGGAGCTGCCCTGGCCCTGGGCTGGCCAAAGCTGTGCAGGTGCTTCCCTCTGGTTCTTAAGAGAGCTTTGTTTTCTTTTTTTCTCCTGCCTCTGCGCAGTTCTGCACGACAACCAGCTGACTCACACTGACCTCAAGCCAGAAAACATCCTGTTTGTCAACTCGGATTTTGACACTCTGTACAACGAGAACAAGGTGGGTTGTGTCCCCAGGAGCACTGGCTGCACCAGGGAATGGGCTGCCTTTCCCTCCCTGCAGAAATTGCATCTTCCCTGCTCCCTCCAGGCCTTCAGAGCCTGTGAAGTAGGAAAAAACTGGAAGTCAGGCCTCTTCTTCCTGCTGTGCCTTCCAAAAGCCTTAAGGCTGCCCAGAGTGTTCAGGGATTTTCTGTAACGCTGCTCTGGCACGTTCAGAACTTGGAGCTCCACAGCTCCATCCCTGTGAGGAGGGTGCAGCCCAGCACTGCTGGGGCTCCTCAGAGCTCCATCCCTGTGCAGAGATGCAGATCAGCACTGCTGGGGCTGCTCAGAGCTCTGAGCTCCATCCCTGTGAGGAGGTGCAGACCAGCACTGCTGGGGCTCCTCAGAGCTCCATCCATGTGAGGAGGTGCAGCCCAGCACTCCAGGGGCTCCTCAGAGCTCCATCCATGTGCAGCCCAGCACTGCTGGGGCTGCTCAGAGCTCCATCCCTGCAGGGAGGTGCAGCCCAGCTGCCCTGGGCTCCCCTCCCAGCCCCTCTGTGCTTTTCCCACAGAGCTGTGAGCAGAAGTCCATCCGGAACACGAGCATCCGCGTGGCCGACTTCGGCAGCGCCACCTTCGACCACGAGCACCACACCACCATCGTGGCCACCCGGCACTACCGGCCCCCAGAAGTGATCCTGGGTGAGAACTGCTCCTCCTGGGGAGCCTCGGGCTGGGCCACAGGGGGAGCAGCTGCCCCAGGGTGCTGCTGGCTGGAGGAAAAGCAGCCTGAGAGCGCTCTGGATAATTGGAAGCTCTGGGTGGGATCCCTGTGGTGTCAGCAAGGACAGCGTGGTGGGGTTTGCTGGGAGCACGGAGTTAATTTGGTTTTCTTTGCAGAGCTGGGCTGGGCACAGCCGTGTGATGTCTGGAGCACTGGCTGCATTCTGTTCGAGTATTACCGTGGCTTCACGCTCTTCCAGGTAGGATTCTTGTTCCCTGAGAAGCCTTCATGTCCAGAAGGGCTCAGAATTGGGTGAAGGGGAGGGAAGCACAGGCACTAAAAGGAAGATCAGGCACTAAAAATGAGAAGTTGAGAGTGAAAATGAGCCCTGGAAAAGGGCTGGTTTGAGGAGTGCCTTGCTGGAAGGACAGAGTTGGGATCGTTTCTGGGTTTAGATCATTTCCATTCTCTGAAGAAAGGGATAAGCAAAGCGTGGAAAGTTGGCTAGGACCTGGTGGAATCCTTTCTCCCCTGTCCCTGCAGAGGTGACAACCTTTTGTCACCTGACTAACCCACCACTGCTCTGCTCCTTTGCAGACCCACGAGAACCGTGAGCATCTGGTCATGATGGAAAAAATCCTGGGGCCGCTCCCCTCTCACATGGTCCACAAAACTCGGTAAGAGCCTGGTCCTGAGCTCAGCCCAGGCACCAGCACCTGCACGGGAGGGAGAGCTCCTGCCTGATCCCCACCTTCCCCCTGCAGGAAGCAAAAATACTTCCACAATGGCAACCTGGTGTGGGATGAGAACACGTCTGATGGCAGATACGTCCAGGAGAACTGCAAACCCCTGAGGGTAGGTGCTGCTCCCTTCCCTGGGTCGGGCTGTTGTGGGCCTCAGGGATGGGGATTCCCTTTGGAACTGCTTGGTAGGGAGCCCCAACCCTCAGCTGCAGTGATCCTGGTCTGGCTAGGGCAGGATGGGGATTAGGGAATGGGGGGTGGGGAATGCTGTGTTTGGGATGGGAGGCAGCTCTGGGGGATGGATGCTGCATTTAGGATGGATACTGCATTTGGGATGGGCCCAGGCCCTGGAGATGCAGTATTTGGGATAAGAAGCAGCCCTGAGGATGCTGTATTTGGGATGGGAGGCAGCTGTGGGGGATGGATGCTGCATTTGGGATGGGCCCAGGCCCTGNTATTTGGGATGGATATTGCATTTGGGATGGGCCCAGGCCCTGAGAATGCTGTACTTGGGATGGGAGGCAGCTCTGGGGGATGGATGCTGCATTTCGGATGGATATTGCATTTGGGATGGGCCCAGGCCCTGGGGATGCTGTATTTGGGATAGGAAGCAGCCCTGAGGATGCTGTATTTGGGATAGGAAGCAGCCCTGAGGATGCTGTATTTGGGATGGGAAGCATCTCTGGGGATGGAAGCTGCATTTGGGATGGATGCTGCATTTGGGATGGATGCTGTATTTGGGAAGGGGCTGCCGTGGCAGATGGATGCTGTATTTGGGATGGGAGGCAGCTCTGGAAGATGGATGCTTTATTTGGGAAGGGAAGTAGCTCTGGGGATGGATGCTGCATTTGGGAAGGGAAGCAGCTCTGGGGATGCTGCATTTAGGATGGAGGCTGTATTTGGGATGGGAGGCAGCTCTGGGGATGGATGCTGCATTTAGGATGGAGGCTGTATTTGGGAAGGGAGGCTGCCCTGGCCCTGGGGCCGGTGTCCCCTGGCTGAGCGGGGCTGTCCCTTGCAGACCTACATGCTGCACGACTCCCTGGAGCACGCGCAGCTCTTTGACCTGATGAGGAGGATGCTGGAATTCGACCCCTCGCAGCGGATCACGTTCTCCGAGGCTCTGCTGCACCCCTTCTTTGCCGGCCTCTCGGCGGAGGAGCGGATGCTGTGCGGGCGCGGCGCCAGCCGGGACCTCAGCAGATGACGGGCGGATCCCTCGGGGCGGATCCCTCGGGGCGGATCCCTCGGCACAGATCCCGCCAGCTTCTGCGGCTCGGCCCCGCTCTCCTCCCCGAGTCCACAGGGGCTCTGGGGCATTGCCACAAGGACCCCGGGGAGGGGAGGAAGGGGAAGGAAAGCTCCATTGGAAAGCACAGATTTGTCTATTTATATGTTGTAAAGTTAAAATAAAAGTGTTTCTTATTGTTTGATACTCCCCTTGTAGGCGGGTGTAGGGTTGCAGCGGCCCAGCTTTTTTGCCTGAGGGTGAAAAATGGAATCAGCGAGGGGGAAGTGAGTGGGCCGGTGCCTGCCCTGGCAGCAGGAAGGTTCTGGAAGGAGAGCAGGCAAAGGAAGAGCTGCACACGATAGCACACATGAAGAGCTGCACTTTATTTCAGGGCACGGTCCCCAGCGGTGGCAGGAATTGGTCGTTACAAACATCAGGTCACAAATGGGGTCACCAAGCAGTGCCACAGCGCAGTGATGGTCACCTGGCAGCCAGAGCAGGGCCCGGGGGCAGCTCCTGTGCTGCTGGGGCAGGTGGGGGTAGGAACTATCCCAGACACAGCTACAATAGTGCTCCCTTCTCAGAATTAACTCTGGCAGCATGGGGGATGGCACTGGGGACACCCAGAGCCCCTTCTGGGTCTCGGAGACCTCACATTCCAGGTGTGTGAAGCCAAGAAACAGCTGCCTGTGAGGGGAAGTACAGCCAAATACCCAAAGCTAGCAGGTGCTGAGCACAGCCCCACTGCCTGCCATGCCCTGAACCCTGCACGCATTTGGGGTCAGGAATCCCGTTCCCTACACCAGGGGCTGAACCCTCCTGTTGTGCAACACTGCTGGCTTTATTTTCTAGTTCAAGGTGGGGAACCATTTCAAGGCTGTCAAGCAGCAGGGCCTCAGTGCTTCCCAGAGCTCCATCCCTGCCAGAGCACCGTCCCCTGCTCCAGTGCCTCTCAGGCAGGGCAGCTGCAGCCCTGGACCAGCCTTGCCCTGCTCCCTGTGTACAAGCTACATACAGTTCAACAGCCAAACCCAGAAAAGGGCAGGAAAAAAACCTGCAGAAAGCAGAAATTGAAACAGCAAGTCTCCTACTGAGTGTCTTGAGCGAAGAGAGTGAAAAGAAGGGGACTAAAGCTAACACTGACTACAGCAACAACCCTTTTTAACCCGCCGCCGCTCCCGGCTAAAGATCCGAGGACGCAGCCGAAGGAACGAAAAACGCAGAGGGACACCTTGTGTTTGTGATGTGAATAACCACCACGCTGCTGTCCTGCCCGGTCAGCAGCACAGCCTGGTCGGTGCCACCCGGGGCCAAACCGTGGGGCACAGCCGGCCCTGTGCCCAGGATGGAGGGCAGAGCCCTCCCACCCAGAGCAGCTGAGGGGAACCAGGGCTTGCAGCCAGCCAGGGCACAGCCCCTGGTCCTGCTGAGGTAGATATGGCAACGTGCAGGGGGACGGACCTCGGGGTGAGCCCGGTGCTCAGCAGCCTCCTGGGCCCTTCCCGGCGCTCCACGCTCCCAGGCCGGACCTGGGAATTGCTTCTTTCTGAGCAGGGAAGGCTCTTCCCTCCTCCTTGGATAGTCCTGGCCTTTGTTCTAACAGAGGAAAGGAAAGATGAGTGCCTGACCAAAGCCCCAGCTCGGGGCACAAGTGGGTCCATGGGGTTGGTCCCTGTGCCTCAGCCTCCCAAGGGACCCGGCTCCCCCGGCCGGGGGCAGCACCCGGAGCTCTCCCCGAGGCCAGAGCAGGGCTGGGCGGGGTGCAGGAGCCCGCAGCAGCCCTGGGGAGGGGTGAAGTGTGAGAGGGAGGAGCAGCAGAGCTCCCAGCACTGCCCACAGCCCCAGCTCCTCCCGAGGAACAGCCGGGCCTGCCAGCAGCGCCTCCTGCAGCTGCAGCTCGGCCCTGGGGGCACAGGGAGCCAGCACGCTGGGTGCCCAAGCTGATTGCCAAAGGCAGCTAGCTGGTGGCTCCTCAGCTGGTCCCTGCTCCAGGCACTGCACACAAAAGGAACACAGGGAAGGATAATCCAACGTTTCTGGCCGGGCAGGGGACAGCAGTCCAACACCAGAGCAGATTTCTGGTGGCAATCCCGCCCAGGATCTCTGCCACAGCCCTGCAGGAGCACAGCAGCTCCCAGCACACCCTCTCCTGCCAGCAAACAGGAGCCAGGCCCCTCCTCAGGCCAGTACACAAGCCCACCCCATACACAGGCTTTGGTTCCAAAGGGAACAAACAGATCCGTGAGCCACTTCCCAAAGCATACCCAGTGTGGCAGGGATGCTGGAAGGACAGGGGAGCTCACCCCAAACATCACCTGCACCACCCCACAACCCCAGAGCAACCCTGCCCTGCCCTGCTCCCCTGGCCCTGGAGCAGCCACTGGCTGGGCCAGCACAGAGAAAGAACAAAAGAAAAACAATCCCAAACTCCCCCAGGAGCCTGGAAAAGTTCTTTTCCACACCAGGCCTCCACCCCACGGAGCTGGGCTTCGGCCACAAAGTGAACAAAGAAAAGCCAACAGTACATAAAGCAGTAAGGCCTAGCTGAGGAAGGACATCAGTGTTCCCAGAGCATGTGTGAGCCTCTGGCTCCTGACACAAGCTTTCCAAACAGGGAACCCTCTCTGGG
Organism: Rhadina sibilatrix; assembly: GCA_013400275.1. NCBI lineage: Eukaryota > Metazoa > Chordata > Aves > Passeriformes > Phylloscopidae > Rhadina > Rhadina sibilatrix. Next base: position 26,028 of record VWYO01006277.1, read on the forward strand.
AGGGGCTGGCAAGGAGAGGGAGCTACAGCTGCCTTCCAGAACACAAAAGAGGGATGGGGCAGTCAAAAACAACATGGAACCAAACGAGATTTTTCCCTCGACACAAGGGATTTCTACACAATCAAGGGGTGCTGTTCCCACCAGGACGTCCTTGCTGGGAATATCCAACCAGAAGGACCAGAAACACATCTCAAAGCTCCAAACCACCCTTATCTCCACCAGGTGCCAGCCAGGGCTGGGCAGCAGCGAGGGCCAGACACCATGGTCCTGCACGTTCCTTCATCCCATGGCACGAGAGAATGAAACCGGCTTCGCAGGAACAATTCGCTTCCTCCTCCTCCTCCTTTTTTTTTGTTTGGGTTTTGTGGTTTTTTTTCCTTTCGTTTTCTGATTATTCGATTTTTTTTTTTTTCTTTTTAAATACA
>VWYO01006277.1:26521-45466 GCA_013400275.1 Rhadina sibilatrix
CCCACCAGCTCTCCTTCTTTTTTTTTTTTTTTTTTTTTTTTTTTTTTTTTTTTTTTTTTTTAAGGCTTTTCACCAGAGCCGACCAGCCGGGGAGATCCAGCCGGATTCTTTCACGGAACTCCTCCCCTCTCTCCCTCCAGCGCCGGGGGCGGGGCTGAGCGGGCTCTTTAAGTGGAGTGCAGCGGGATGACGAATTTGCAGCCGAAAGGGGAGTGGTAGTTGATGCCCACCTCCTGAAAGACCTTCTGAGGAATGCCAATGTCACAGAGGTAGACGCGGCCGGCGCGCTCGCCCAGCGGCAGCGGCAGCCCCAGCGCCAGCGACCACTTGGCGTCGATGCCCAGCTCCATCTCGCTGATGGGCGGGTCTATGCTCAGCACCGGGGCGCGGTTCTGGTTGGCCCAGTCCACCACGGCTTTGTACCAAGGCTGGTCTCTCAGAAAGGCATTCTCGTGACAATCCAGGCAGTTGATCACTAAGTCAACCGGGGTGTCTGGGAGGTCTGGAAGAAACACAGGCGTCGGCTGAGAAACGGCTGCACCGGCGGCAGGTTTGGGGTTAGGACTCCTCCCTTCCAGGGATCCAACCTCGCCTGCTGTCACTGCATCCTTCTCCCACACTGACCCACACTGAGCAGCTCCTCAGCACTCCGGGGTCATCCCCAGCACCACAGGTACAAAACCTCATCACCCAGTGACCAGCTCGTGAGCAGCCCCAGTGCCCCTAAGCTCACCAGCCCAGGGGAGGAGCAGTGGGGCTCTCTGTCCATCAGAAAGGACCATTTTCTACACCACAAGGTGAAAATAAGGCTGGTTTTTGGAACACACTAACTGTGCTGCACTGCTGCCTGCCCCACAGAGCTCTGTCACTCTCACCTGCTGGATCACAAAGCCTTGGTGCAAAATCGTGGAATGGTTCTGGTTGGAAGGGACATTAAAGTTCATCTCATCCCACCCCTGCCATGGCAGGGACACCTCCCACTGTCCCAGGCTGCTCCCAGCCCCAATGTCCAGCCTGGCCTGGGACACTGGCAGGGATCCAGGGGCAGCCACAGCTGCTCTGGGCACCCTGTTCCCAGCTTGGACAGTGTTTTCTAACAGGGAAGCAGCTCTGCCAGCACAGCACAGCCCTAACTCCCAGCTTTGTTTCTCCCTACAAGTTCAAACGCAGCAGCTTGGAACACGACTGGTGAAGTGCCAAGCAGAAGCCAGCACTCCCCTAGGAGCTGTTTATTCCAGGGAACACCGAGAGGGGAATCCTGACAGCTGCTGGAAGCGGCTCAGCAGAGCTGGCTCCTGCTCTGCAGCAGCAGCTGGACACTCAAATCCCCTCCCAGCTCCAACATGCTGAACAAGGCGGCCCCTTCACCCCGCCAGAACAGTTCCATAGGGCAGCTCTTCCGGGTTGGCTGCCAGCGGAAACATCTGTGGCAGCACAAGGGCTCCTCTGTCAGGCTCTGAGTGTCCCCGCAGCCTCCGGGCAGCCACCCAGGCACGGCAGCGCCACTAGATGGTGCCAGGGCAGCGGGCAGCAGCCAGCCCTCCTCCCAGCCCCTCCTCCCGGGAGAATCCGGCGCCGCCCAACCCCTCCTCCCGGGAGAACCCCGCGCCGCTCACCTTTGACGCTGGACACCTGCTGGCCTTGAGTCTTGCTGAAAAGGTTCAGCTCGTTGGTGATGGACTCCAGCATCTTGACGAAGTTGGGGAGGAAGAGGATGACGTGGACGTCGTGGTTGGAGAGGTGCCGGCCGCAGCTGATGCCCTGGGCTCCCTTCACGTGGGGGCCACAGAGCAGCGCCACCGTGGGCCGCTGGTGCACGTTCTTGGGGTTCAGTCTGAAACAACAAGGGTGGAAAAAAGGGCACTGTGAGCAAACCCCAAAGTCTCCTACCTTCTTCCTGCAGTAGGGAAAAAAAAAAAAACTAAATCAGTAAATGCAAACTGCCAGGTGTTGTGCAAATCTGCCATGGCTCTCAAGAAGCAGCCCACATCCTTTCGTGGTGCTGGCGCTGCTCCACTCGCAGGTTCGGAGAGTCTCAGGTTTGTTTGGGTGCAAAGGACCCCAAAGGTCATCCATGTGGGCAGGGACACCTTCCACTAGCCCAGACTGCTCCAAGTTCTGTCAAGGTGGCTTTGGACACTCCCAGGAATGGGGCAGCCTGGGCCAGAGCCTCAGCACCTTCACAGGGAAGAATTTCTTCCACATATTTAACCCCAGTTTCCCTCTTTAAGTTCCTGATGAAGAGTCCCTCTCTGGTTTCCTTGTAGGTCCCTTCAGATACTTGAAGGTTGTTCCAGCCTTCTCCTCCCCTTCCCTTCAGGACTTCCCTGTACCTACAGCTGAGAGCACAAGGTCCCAGGGATTGTAGAAGAAAGGTAAAAATTCGAGGTGAGTTTCCCCATCAGAGGAGTCACAACTAAAAAAGAATAAAAATGATCTCTACTCCCTGAGCTTCATCAACTGCACAACAAAGCTCATTTGGCCTGGAGGCCGTCAGGGCTTGCAGCAGGAATTCCAGCTGCCTGTGTGTCAGCACTGAGTGCTCTCCACCAAGTGATCAGTTCCTGCTAAAATGCTCTTGAATGAGAACATGGGGACTGAAGGGTTAACTTTCAACTTGAGAGCAAACCATCTGCAGCAGCTATGGACAGCACAGGGACACAGGTGCAGCTGCTGCCCACAGCAACAGCTACAGAGGCAGGCAGCAGAGCTCTTTGGGAGTCAGCAAAAGGCACCAAGTGCAGAGCTGCTGCAAAGGGTCCTCCCAAAGGGCAGGATGTGCTCAGGTGAGCTCCAGGTGCCTGAAAAGCTGAGTTAGCCTGGCAAAAATCAGTGCAGAGCTCTACTCACGGGCTGCCTCCTGCTTTTACTGACTTTCTAATGGGTCACAGTGGCCACAACAGTAAAGGGAAGGCTCATTTCTGTGCAGGAAGGAGCTGATCACATTCTCTGCAGTGGCTCCTGTGCCAAGCTCAACAACTCCCAGCGAGAGGGAAGGAAAACCCCAGCTCTGCTTTGTCAAGAAGCCCCTCGGCAGCAGTGAGCTGAGAGGGCCCTGCCAGCCCCTTCCCTCCCCCCCTGAGGCCCCAGCTGTACCTGTTGGGCCCCCCCAGGAGGCTCAGGGCCATCTGGCTGGCACACACCCCTGTCATCTCCAGCCTCCTCTCCAGGGTCAGCCCGTGCTTCTCGGCCACCGCCAGCAGCTTCTTGTGCAGCTCGTAGGACACGCTGGGCACCACCAGCCCCGAGTCTGGGGGGCACAAACAGAAACAGGCACAGATGGGGACGGGCAGACACCTCCCTCTTCACTCCCAGGGGCAGTGAAAAGGCTCCCTCAGCTGCTCACCCACGCTCCTTTCCAGGCCACCCAAACGAATCCAAATTATTCTAAATACAGCCAGCTACAACACAACTGCTGGTGGCTGAAAATAACCCTTCCGCTGAATTTCTGAGGGAAATTTTAGTAACACGAGGGCTGTTGAAAGCCTTTGGGACTCACAGATGGATTATGAAGGTTTTTGTTAATGGTCTCCAGGCCAACAGTGCTTTAACCCACCATGAAGTGCTGCTGAGCACTGTGGAAGTCAGAATAGCAGTTTGTGAAGTGCCAGAAAAAGGCCTGGATGTTTTCTGCTTCCTGACACCGCTCCCCAAAATCCCAGAGCACACAGCAAAACAAGGCATCATCCCACACTTGCTGGTAGGTGCTCCTGTGCCAGAAGGGCTGCTCCAAACACAACAGCTGCACCACAGCACACAGAAGCAGCAGGGAAATGCTGAGAGAACAAACTCTGCAGAAAAAAAACAACACCTCCCAGGTGTTTTGGGGAGCCTGGGCTAGCGAGCTGGGAAATGCTCCAGCATTTGGATCAAGAGAAAAGAAACAAGAGAGGTTTTGTGAAGTGCTGAGAACTCTCCAGCCTGGCCTTGGACACTTCCAGGGATCCAGGGGCAGCCACAGCTGCTCTGGATAACCTGTGCCATCCCCTTATGGAGCACAGCTGCAGGAGGAGAAGCTCTTCAGCTCCTCCTCTTCCCAGGAATCCCAGCTGAGACAGGCAGAGGAGGTGCACAGGAGTCAGGCACCACGGAGCAAAAAGGTCGAGGATTAAAAGCTGTGCCTGCTACAGGAAATACGAGGTCAGAAAGTGTGAACTCAGCCCTGCCAGCAGCATCTCTCCTCCCTGCTCCCCCAGTGCTCAGCATCCTTGGGTCACCCAAACACGAGGTCAGAAAGTGAACTCAGTCCTGCCATCAGCATCTCTCCTCCCTGCTCCCCCAGTGCTCAGCAGCCTTGGGTCACCCAAACACGAGGTCTGAAAGTGTGAACTCAGTCCTGCCATCAGCATCTCTCCTCCCTGCTCCCCCAGTGCTCAGCAGCCTTGGGTCACCCTCACTCTCCCCCTGGCCCCTCTGCCTCTGAGCTGGGGGTGACAGTGGCCCCCTGGGTGCTCCCCAGCTGGGCTGGGGCTGCCTGTGCTGCTGGGAAAGAGCCATGAGACTGTGACGGGCAGTGGAAACGCCCCGAGGGGCAAGGGCAGAGTTCACACATCCATCCTGGGAGGACACCCAGCCACCCCTGGTGGGCCTGGGCTCCTCTACACAAGGAGAACCAGTTCACACAACCCAGGGCCACGTGCAAACGAGAGGAGCAGCGTGGATTTCAGCTGTCAGGAGTTCTCAGTGTTTCCCACAGGCTGCCCCAGTCGCCAGCCACAGAGCCCAGCTCTGGTGGAAACAGGAGGTTTTGCACATCCTGAGGTTTTCACCGTCAGCCCAGAGGCAGGGGGACTGCAAAATGCAGCACAGCAGGCACTGCTGAGTCCTCCTGGACTTCACTCCTGGCCTCAGCAGCCTTTGCAGACAGAGATGTGTCCCAGCACTTGACCCGATGAGGTCACCTCCTCTCCCGGGCTGCAGGGCACCACCTTATCAGCCACGGCAGATTGCTGATAACAGCCTGAGCTCAGCAGTCCCAGCAGGAATAACCAAGCCCAGGCAGTCCCAGCAGTCACGCACCTGCCAGGAAAGCCCTGCTCTGCCACGCTGCCACTCACAGCTCTGCCACTGCTACCTGCTTTTCAAGCTTCAGGGAGGATTTGGAATGAGTGATCTCTCCCAGCATCATCTGCTGACCCCCCCCAAAAAAGGGAGCTCCCAAACTCTTACTTTTGCTCCATCTGAACCACCACGAATCCCCCCTGCTTAAATTTTGCACCGACTCCCCAAACTTGAAGGGCAAAGCAGAAAATCTGTGCTCTGTAGGCGCCCAATTCAGCACAGATCTCCTCTGTCCCCTCCACGACCTTCCCTCAGCCAAGCAGCTTTAGGAAACCTGCATTTTCCAGGGGCTGGCTGCCACCAGCGGGTTAATCTGAGGGGGTTACTGGGAGGCAGTGATGAAGTGGCATTTAGCACGCCAGCCTGTCCTAATTGCTCCCTCTCAGGAGCAGGCTGAAAATGCCAGGAGAACTTCCCTTCTTCGCCCTCACGCAAGGTCCAACCAGTCAGACTGGCTCATCAAAAGCAGGCCCAGGGAGTTAAATAAACTCTGGCAGAGGGCAAACCCACAAACAATAACACCACTGCCACAAAACTGAAGCCCTGCCAACTTTAATTATGTTTGGGTTGGACAGGCCATCTTTATTGTTTGCTAATGAAGGCAATAAAATAAATTAGCCCAGGCCTTTTCATATTAAATACATGTATTTTACAGCTGCCTGGAAAAAAAAACAACAACAACAAAAAAAAACCAACAAAACCACAAGGCAGATATAGACTGAACGGTTTTGTGACACGCAGAGTGACACGGGGTGGATAAAAACACCCTATGCCAGCAGAGGGGTTGAGATAACTCTCCAGAAGTTAAAGAATGATGAGTTTTTTCCCCAAAGAAGCCCTGTGATGCTGCTGGGATGCCCAAATGCTTCCCAAGCTTGCAGTGGCAGGGATAAAGGAGAGGGTCGATGTTAGAGGAACTCGGGTGTTGGGTCCCACCTTTCCCCTTGCCTCTCAAGTTGTAATTCTCTGCTAAAACAAATCCAGGCAAGCCTCAGCAATGGATTAGATAGAACCAGACTCAGCATCTCCTGCAAGCTGTCCTGACACCACCAACTCATTCCTTTAGCAATGAATAATCCCAGCCCCAATTCCAGGTCTAGAGCCTGGCAGTGTGATAGTCTCACTGGTTTGGAGCTCTTGTCCACAGCAGGCACATGGGACATTCCCTGCTGCCTTCTGCTGGTGGTAAAGCTGGAACCACCTGCCTGCAGACTCCTCAGAACACGTTTACTGCCCCTCAAACAATACAACCTTAAGGGCTGCTTTTGTTAATCACCGTTGTTTTTAATTACAGATCCCACCAGAGCTCTGGCTGACCTTCCAGTGTGAGCCTCTCCCAGCTTTAGTGCACAATTCCCTCCAGCTGAGCACAAAAAACTGCCAGAGGGACAAAGGGACTCTGCCCCAGCTAGAGCACTTCACACCTTCAGGATTCACATCCAGCCTCGGAAGAGCTACAAGAGGAGAAAAGTCAGGCAAGGACAGGGCACTCCAAAAGAAAAGCCAAACTGTGGGCATCACCCTCACAGAGCACACCCAGCCTCGGCTCTGAGCTCTGGCACAAAGCTCTGCCTGCTCCTGTTTCCTGTCACCACCTCCTCACTGTGAAGAAAAAGGCTTGTTTGAAGAGCTCCAACAGTCCTGCACAACGTTGGCCGTGCTGAAGGGCCTGCTCCCAAAACACAGGGATGCTCAAACATGGGAGTTTCAGTGCCAACAGGAGGAACAGGGACAGACCCGAGCCAGGTCTGGATAGGTTGGACATTAGGAAGAAGTTTTTCACAGGAAGAGTGATAAAGTATTGGAATGGCCTGCCCAGGGAGGTGGTAGAGTCACTATCCCTGGATATGTTTAAAAAAAGCCTGGATGTGCCACTGGTGCTGTGGTTTAGTTGAGGTGCTGGAGCATGGGTTGGACTCCATGATCTTGAAGGTCTCTTCCAACCTAGAAATCCTGTGATTCTGTGATTCAGCACACATTTAAATTCCCTGGAAGGAGAAAAAGGCAGCTCACGCCTCATGCGAGGATCAGCCTTTCCAGGGAGGCAGTTTTTGCTCAAAAGTTGCATTTCCCAGTAAATAAAGGGCAGAACAACAGCAGCCAGCCCAAACCAGTGAAGGCCAATGATGTGTTCAGGAGGGATTCACACGTGGAGTCCCAGGCATGGACTTGGCTCAGCCACAATCACCTGTAAGTTCTATTAGCTCCAGGTTTTCACTTTTGTTTGGAGCAGATTCCCACCTTCTTCATTTCCCTGCTGACTTCTAAAGCACAGGGCTGCTTTGGAAAGTTGTTTTGGAAGCGTTTGACTGACAGCCTGGCTCCACAAAACCAGCTCACAGAAAAACATCCCAGAGGACTGAAGTGTTTATCCTACACACACCAAGGTATTCCAGTCAGCAATAAAATCCCAGCCTGGAAGTCCTGCAGATGAGTCTTCTGGAAAAGCCAAAAGACTGACTCAAAACTGACTCCAGCAGTTTGGCTTCACCTCTGCACCATCCTGGTTCTTCCCTACCTCCATGCATAAAAAAGCAGGCAGAGATGCAGAGACAGGGATGCCACAGTGCCAAGAGCTGGATATGAACTCCCTGCCAATCTCCAGCATCAGTTTTGTGCTGTTGCAGCAGACAGAGAATCACTGTCTCAGTCAGGGCTCTATTAACACAATCATCTCTCAGACTGGCCCAGGGTAAAAAAAAAAAACAACAAAATCAGGAGAAAGAAGTGCTTTGTCATAACTAGGAAGTGCTTTTTGCAAGAAGAACTTCCCTTAGGAAACCAGAGCAACCTCTGCAGGGAGAATCCTGCCACAGACACATCCAAACCCTTGGCTTTTGGAGCTCTTGGCTCTCATTTAATCATGCCAGCTGCCCTTTGAGCCACTGAGAGGCAGGCTGCCTATAGCTCAGCATCCTCCTTCCAGCTGCTAAACAAAGGGATTGGGAGTGCAGCAAACAGGATTGAGTTTCCCTCCCTGGATTTGCTGCTGCTCGTTGCATGGCAGTTTTCCTCCCAGGAATGCTGCTGCTAGAATCCCCTGTCAGCCACCCTGCTCAGATTGGCTGCCAACAGTGGCTTAGCTTTTGTTTCAGACTAGACATCCACAGAGGCCCTGTCTCCTCTCAAACAAACCAGCTGGAAGATGGATTGACAAGCAGGAAATTTGAAAAAAAACACCACGAGATAGACAGGAAACCAGAGGGAGAATGAAGAGGTGCTTATTCACACAGCACGTGGGTAATCAGTGTGGCTTCTTCCACAGAGAGATGCTGCAAGCTTGGGGAGGTTTAAAAAGCAAGAGGTGAAATTAAGCAGAAAAGAAAGCCCTCATTACTGAACTCTGCCTCAGGAGGCCTTAAAATCCTGAAAGACAAAGCAGTGGGGGAAAGTCTCACTGCACGTTTCTTCCCCTTTTCCTCCAGGATCCTTGAAAACACAACACAGAGCTGTTACAACCCACTCTGTTTCCCCCTCACCCGAGAGCAGAAAGGAACAATAGGAAGAGGGATGACAGAAATGGAGAACTAGGACATCGTTATACACCAGAACCATTCAAAAAAAAAAAAAAAAAGACTTTTCAAAAAAACTGAAAAGCAGTGAATCATTACAAATCCATCAGCTTCCTCCCCTGAAGCGTTTCACACCCCAGATGGAATTTCCAGGCAGAGGATGAATGACAGCCCAAGGAGCTGCTCACACTTCTGCTCAGGCCACCAGGATATCAGTCGGTTTGAGTCCCTGCAAGAAGAGCTGACATCTGATTTTATTCTGATGTGGAAAAGAAACGCTCCTGGAATGCCAAATTTCCTTCACTCCTACATTTTACAAGTGCTTAAAATCAAAGGCAAGATATCCCAGGGAGATTAAAGTTACCTGGAATTTGGAGCTAAATGTGCCAGAAGTTCTTGTTACACGAACTATATTTAAACCTGCAGAAATGAAGAACTACAACCCAAGGAATGCCAGAAGCACAGGAAACCTCCCGAAACCACAAATCCTGAGTCCATCCCTCCGTGTCCCTCTCCGGAGCCCACGTGGGTTCAAGGATTCAAACACCTCTTGCTCAATTCCCAACCACCAGCTTCTTTCCCTGCTGGAGCAGCACTCACCTTGCTGCCCTCTCTGAGTATTTACCTCAGGAACATTTCAAATAAAGGCTGCAGACACACAAATCCAACCTTACATGAACAACGATCACATTAAGCTGACCCCCTCGGGGCAAAAATCCACTCTGTGTGTGTGTGTGTCCTGGGTTGTGGAGCCAAATATGTGTATTCTATTTTCATCTGTGGGAGAGAGGCCTGGCACCTTCTGATAATGGGCCATTAGCACCCCCCCAGNATTCCTAGTAAAGAACCGTTCCTCCTATTCCCAAAATCTTTGCCTGAAAGCCCCTCAATTGCAAAATTATAATTCGGCGGGGAGGGGAAGGTTTACATTCTCCATTCTCAGGGAAACCCCAGATACCCATCTTTCCAAACCAAGACAGCGCCCTCAAAAGCAGCAGTTTGGCTCTTTATCAGGGAGAGTGAGGAGCATACCAGTGCAGAATTCCTTGTTAGGGTTCTGAGGTACCACAATCCTCCTGTAGACGATGGGCTCCGACTCCAGGATGTTCTCGTCGTGCCGGTAGCGGGCGGGTTTCTCGCTGGGGGTCCCTCGGGAGCGGGTGCCGCTCCTCCTCTCGTAGGTCTCGATCTCCTCGAACACGGCGGCCTTGTCGAAAAGGGCCAGGTTGCCCTCGAAATCGAAGTCGGTGTCGGGGATCTCGTCGATGTCGTCGCCGAAGCACTCGTCGTCCTTGCTCTTCATCTGCCCGTTCTTCAGGCCGCTCTTCTTCGGGGTCACCTGGTTGGGGTGGCGGCTGCTGGATGACCCTAAAGGCAAAAGAAAAGAAAGCGAGTGGTCAGAGTGTCCTACAACGGGGGGAAAGGTGCTTTCTCAGCACTCCTGCTGACAGTGCTCCCCCCAGGCTCCAGGGATACTGGCCACGACACTACCCACGCTCAGCTAAGCCAGCAGGAAATGGAACAAGAGCATCAGCAAAGAGACTCGCAGGGACTTCTCACCAGGCAGGTTGGAAAAAAGAGTAGTAAAAGAGGTGTTTCTCCGGGCTTTATTTAACCCTGTTGTATCCCCCTAGTGTTTGATCTCCCCTTTGAAACCCCCTCTGAGACTGTACCTTTGGTCTGAGCCCACCTGCCCCTTGACTCTGACCTATGGCCTTGAGCCAGGTAAGCCCACCCCCCATCCCAAAAGAGATAAAAAGCCCCATCCCTCCATGTGCTTCCTCTTTGGCCCCTGAGATCCCTTCTTGGAATAAACCTTGGGATACGCTCGAGGTAAGGAGCCTCTTTTGGATTTCTTCTCTCTATCTTGAAGATCCCCTCACCCAAACCTCCCCAAATTCTGAGCTGGCGGCAGACCAGGGGGCAGAGGGTAGGGGAACACTTCACAATCCCAGTGTCACATCAGTGGCAAAGTTATCAGCTGTGACCTAAGAGTATTCCTCCTATCCCATGAGCTCATGTTCAGGCAGGTGTGTGACCCAAGCCCTTCCTTGGAACTCCCCTAAATTTCAGAAACTACCGTGGGTGTTTTCTTCCAAATTAATGATCCTTAAGGGAGAACTTCAAACCCTTGGATATAAAGGATCTCTTTTTTCCTCAACCTTGATGTAATCTCTGTAATGTGACACACGGTCCATTGCCTCATTCCTGTTTCAATCTCCTCCTCATCCATTACCTTGTATTTTGGAATACACTTCTTTCCCATCACAAGTCATTGGGAAAGGCCAAATTCTCTGGAGTGAGACTGATGAAAGTCTCCTGCTTAGGGCTTGGAGATTAAGAACTGATGCAAATATACAATTACAGTGTCAACACATCCTTTACTTGCTTCTTTCTTCCTTTGTTCTTCAGGTCCAGACAACATTACTCGCTGCCAGTGTTACACTTGTAATTAGCAGAAAACATTTCAGGCCAATTCCTGCAGTTACAGGAATCACCTAGAGTGTCCAACAGATGGAGTAAGTTATCAAGCCAGACTGCTTGCTCTACCAAACCATTTCCTTTTGTTCAAGAGAATCCCCTTTGTGAGGGATTTATACAAATGAGTTTGAGAGAATCAATAGGTAACAGAGCAACGAAGAATTTCAAGCCATCCAAGACTTCCAAACATCCCAAAAGATCTGCAACAGGCACAAACTCCAGGAGCACCCTCCAAGTCACCCATCCCCTTCCAAGTCCAGTTTCAGCACGTCCAGCTCCAGTCATGCTGAAATGTGACTTGTTGAGGATGGTTTATTCCCAGTCAGAGATGCATTGTCTCAGCAAGGATTTATTGCAGACAGTGTGGGGCTCAGTTTTTCTGGAGAACTGGTTAATGACTAACCTGAAAGCTTTCCCAGTCCCCACAGCAAGATCCCAAATCTGCCAGGCTTTGCAGAATAATCATTCCCCATTAAGAAAAAAAAAAAAATCCAAACATCCTTTTCAAATGAGAAGGGAATATGATAATGCACCTTTTGTCTTGGAAGGACAGACAGCAGAATTCCAGCACTGTGTTGACAAAACAGGATTTAGCAGAGAGGAAAGGGTAAGGCTTCCCAGGAGGGAGAATTTCAGTAGGCACACTGCGACCACTCATTTATGTGCATGGTTTTGAAAGCTTTTTGGTAACAGCTTCCACTCTGTCCCAGATAAAGGGCTCCCAAACCAAAGGTGGCACAAAGTTGGACAGGCTTTGGGTTGGAACCAAACTGAGGGAATCACAGCCACAGCTGCTGCCCTGCAGGAGGAAGATGAGGAATGCAAATACAACGGGCCTGAGCTCTCCCAACATTCAGGAACTGCAGCTCAAGCAGGAAGCCAAAGGACTCTCAGATGGACAGGCTGGAGCCTGAATGCCACAAAGGCAAACCCAGCCTGCTCCTTGTGACCATGTCAAGAGTTTGGCCAGCTCAAGCTGCTCCTGTCCCCCTCCTTGCCAGACCCCTCTGCAAACAGCTCCACACTCCCCTCAGCTGCCCCCAAACACAGAGCATGTGTCAGGACAGCAGCAGCATGGAATGGCTGATGGGATAAAGAGCTGCAGCAGAAAAGCTGGAGAACAACGGCTGCAAAGCTCCCTGCAGCCACAAAGGGTGGGAGCCAGGAGCCCAGCTCATCAAAAGGTGGTGGTCTTGGTGGGCAGCTCCCTAAAAAGACCAGTGCTGCTGCTGACCCAAACAGCTCTGCCCTGACTGCCCCACAGCCTCCTGGCAGAGTCACACAGGACAGGGCACAGGCCTCCAATGAGCTGGGGGCAAAGTCAGGAGCTGTTCCTCTTCAAGTATCGCCCTCCAGACAGGAAAAAAATGACAGCTGGTTGTGCTCAGGGAAAAGAAAAGAGCTAAGAAAAAGGCAAGGGAAGGAAAGCAAGATCTCCTATCCCAGCTGCTTTTGGATCACAGCTTCCAGTGCCTCTGCCCTGCATGAGGAGAGCAGCTCCACTCCAAACTGGCAGCCCCGTGCCAGGCAGAAAAGCACCTCCCTCACAAGACAAACAATCTTTCCCGGGCTTTTTTTTTTTGGTTTGTTTGTTTCTAAGGAATAACAACCCTTTCATGTACAGCACAGAAGCAACCAAAGTCTCCAGCGAGCTGGCTGCCTTCCTGAGAGATCCCTGTGGGAGGGTTTGCTGCCAGGCCTGGCACGATGAGCCCGGTGCCAGCGCGGCAGCGGAGCCATTGTTGGGAAACCTGCGCTGGTGTTTGTTGTTTATTGATTCCTGTCACACCAGTGCTCCAAAGGGGAATTCTGGCCCTGACTCGGCACGCTACAGGCCAACAGGAGGTCAGCTTTCAGCTGGAGGAACCCAAGCTGTGGATGGCATCTCAGCCCGTTGTCCCCTGGGCTCCTGCACAAAGCCAGGCTCAACGCCATCCCCCCTCCAAAACTCACACGTCGCTCTCCCTGCTCTCCACGTTTTACAGGGTAAGGCATCCCTGCTCTACCTGCTGGACTCCAAAATGAACCCAAGCCAACCATCTACACCCTCAGCCTGCCTCAAAGTCTGTAAAAGTGACTTGTTGTGCTCCTGCGAACCTACCACGAGTTGGTTGGTGGGTTGAAGCACTCCCTGCTCACCCCAAATCTACCACACAGCCTGGAAGGGGTGAAAATAACCCAGCTGTTGGTGGGGGAGAAAGACTTCCAGAGGTCTGGGAGTTTCTCCCCTAAAGCACAGCCTTACACGTGTTTAAATGGCCTGGCCCACCTGGGCTTCTTTCCTTTGCAAGGAGGGGAAACAAATGAAATCATGGAATACTGAGGCTTCAACAATTAAGTCATGGAAATATGCTGAATATACAGTGACATTTCAGGAATTGGATTATGAGGGTCTGGAAAGGATGACAGCTCAGGGTGCTTTGAGGGAAAAGGAGTGAACAAAGCCAGTTTTGGCCCACTTTTGAAGATTTTTATCAAGAGAAATAGAAATAAGGGATGTGTGACTTTGGGATGCTATGATTGTATCTTCCAATCACCCTCATTAATTTGTATTTTTAACAACACAGCCCGAAACCCGTTCGTAATTAAAAATGGGGTGATGCTGTAATGGGTTATGGGTATAGAAGCCTTAAATAGAAAAAGCTTGGGGAGGTTTAAAAAGCAAGAGGTGAAATTAAGCAGAAAAGAAAGCCCTCATTACTGAACTCTCACTGCTGCCTCAGGAGGCCTTAAAATCCTGAAAGACAAAGCAGTGGGGGAAAGTCTCCCTGCACGTTTCTTTCCCTTTTCCTCCAGGATCCTTGAAAACACAACACGGAGCTGCTACAACCCACTCTGTTTCCCTCTCACCCAAGGATAGTACTGCAGCTTGTTTGCAGCTCCTTTTAGAGGAAAAAGGCTGGAAGCTGGGCAATCTTCAAGCAGGAAAGATGGCAAAATGAGGAAATCTTTGGGGCTGGCTTTCTAGATAAACAGAATTGCTCAGATGGGAGAGACCTTTAGGCCCTAACACCACCTTAACTAGAGCACAGCACCGAGTGCCACCTTCAATCTTTTTTTAAACAGATCCAGGGATGGTGACTCCACCACCTCCCTGGCAGACAAATCCAGCACTTTATCACTCTTTCAGTAAAAACAGTTGTTCCTAACATCCAACCTAAATTTCAGACCGTGTCCTCTCCTTCTGTCCAGCTGCTGCCTGGAGAAAGAGACCAACCCCTGACTACAACCACCATCCAGGTGGGGTCAGACATACATTCTATTTTAAAATAACCCACAGGGGGAAGTTTCCAGCAAAGTTTGGTGAAAAAGGGAAAGCTCCAGGACACTCCTACATGAAATATCCCCCCTCTGTCCCCTGGGCTCCTGTGCTAGCTCAGTTTACTTGAGAGGCTTTGGAGGAATATCTTAGGAAAACAGGGCAAAAGATTCCAAAAGAGGCTCTCACCCCCTGGGATCAGTCCAGAGCTTTATTCTCATCCTGGACTCACTTTTAGACTGCTTCCAACACCCTGACCAACAGGGTGTCAAGTTGTAGCTCTAATTCTGTCAAGGTTTTCTAAGATTGTTGTTTGTTTGTTTGCTCGTTTGTTTTGGGTTTTGTTTTCTACTACATCTGTATTGTTAATATTCCTAGCAAAGAACTGTCATTCCTATTCCCAAATCTTTGCCTAAAAAGCCCTTAATTGCAAAATTACAATTTGAAGGGAGTGAAGGGTTTACATTCTCCATTCCAGCTTTCCCTGGCAGATACCTGTCCTTCAAAACCAAGACAAAAGGGTTCCAGGGGAGAAAGAGACAGAACAAGGAAAAGCAGGACTTTATCTGGTCTCCTGCTCAGGAGAGATAGCTGGACCTGAGCCAACAGGGTCAAGATAGGATCAAACTACATGGCTACAAGTTTCAGGGGGTCCTGGGTGGGTGGAAAACCACTCCCCAGAGGAACACAACAGCCACACTCACAGGAATTGTGCCTCCGACGGAAGCCTTTGGACTGGCTCAGCGTCTCCATGTGTCGATCCATGTAGCTCTTGGAGCACTGCTGCTGCGGGGAGATGACAATGTCCTGGCTCTTCATGTCTGTCCTCCTGGGGATGTTCTGGGGGGCACTGCTGGACATGGGTTTCTTCAGCCCCTTGCCCGTGCCGTTCTGGCTGGGCCCCACCTGGCAGCCCACCCCCGGCACGGCCGTGTCCATCTGCTGCGTGTCACCGCATTGCCGGCTGTCCCCCGGCCCCGGGATCTCCAGGATCTTCAGCTCTGTGATGTCACCTGCCCTGGAAACAACAGGAGAAATGCAGGAATTTAGCACAAACCCTGCCAGCAAAACAAAAAAAACCAAAAAAAACAACAAACCACCCAGAAAATTCCTCATGAAAAACATCACGGTGCAACGGGATTGTGGTGATGGCGTTATCGATGGAAAGAAGGGAGTAACAGGATTTTAATGCTCAGGGCTTTTCCACAGATGTCAAAAAATGTTCCACTGAAATGGCAAATCTCAAAATAACCACCTCAGTGTTCCTGCACTGCACCTGGATTTCGTTGGAAAGGTTCTGTAGCTGAAACGGGAGTCGGTCAAGCAAAGAAATGGAAGCAACTGGCCCAGAACTTTGCAGAAATCTGCATTAATTTAACAGTTTCAAGCTAATTAATTGCTCTCGGCCTTGAGGCTACTATTACTTTTAATCCATTCCTGCAGAAAGCTACCCTCAGATTAGTGCAGTTCATGCTCAGACAAGGACAATACTTCCCATTTCCAAAGGGAAAAAAAAAAAAGGATAAAGAAAACTAATCTAGCACTGGGCACCAGCCAAAAGAAAACAAAGGAGTGATTATAAAGACCTCCATTATTTGCACTGACTGCAAGAAATACATCAGGAATTAGGCTCTGCTAGTTTTAACTCAGCATTTGTCCAAGTGGGATATGAGAGCACAGAGACTTCCCCACATCCCCTGGCAGGATGTGGCTGTTGTCTTCCCCCACTGTCTCTCTTCAAAATCCAAGGGTAAAAAAAAAAAAAAAAAAAAATTAATTAATGAAGAGTATTGACTTTGTGGAGTCAATGTTGTTGAAAAATGAGTGACTCAGAGCCTTAACTACAGCATTCCAGGGAGCAGGAAAATGTGCAGTGAAGAGTGACTCCTATTTATATTTTTTAGGCACAGTGTTACCAGGAACTGGTGGGGAAGAACTGCTGAGGGCAAAGCTTTAAAAAAAGCTACAACAGAATGGAATATAAATAAAAACAATTAAAAAACGTCTGACAATTAAATATATATTTGTATAGCTACACGGTGTGACCCCCCAAATAACCCCCCAAGCCTGAGCTACCCCACTGTCTTGGGTTATGGAACCAAAAATGTGTGTTCTATTTCATCTGCTGAAAGCAGCTGGAGAATTGTTCTTCTTTACTCTGGGAGGAGGTGGTTGGATGCCTTCTGATAATGGGCCAACTGTCAAAACTGTAGGGCATTGTTTCTTATCTCTGTCACCACTCCAGGGGGATATTTTTCTGCTAATGGACCATTAATACCTCCCCAAAATAGACTAT
This sequence comes from Rhadina sibilatrix, assembly GCA_013400275.1. Lineage (NCBI taxonomy): Eukaryota > Metazoa > Chordata > Aves > Passeriformes > Phylloscopidae > Rhadina > Rhadina sibilatrix. The sequence goes on from VWYO01006277.1 coordinate 43,131, forward strand.
CCACATTACATCATCCTATTGTGAGATGCTCCACCCAGTGTGGGGAGCCAACCATTCCTACCTGGATAAAACTGAGACACAGGAACACAGAAAGTATCCAGCTTCACCAGATTCATGGAGAAAGACTGCACCCCTTCTCACCACCAGTGGACCCTTGTTTCACAGTATCATCTCTACTCCACCAGAACCACATCTGCCACTCCAGGAGGACTCACTTTGGGACTGCTTCCAACACCCTGACCCACAGGGTGTCAGGTTGTAGCTCTGACTCTGTCAGGGTTTTCCAAAACTGTTGTTTGTTTGCTGGTGTGATTGGGTGGTTTTGTTTTTCTACTACATTTGTACTGTTAGTATTCCTAGTAAAGAACTGTCATTCCTATTCCCAAATCTTTGCCCTGAAAGCCCCTTAATTACAAAATTATAATTTGGCAGGGGGTGAGGGGTTTACATTCCCCATTCTAAGAGAAACTCCAGCTTTCCCTGGCAGATACCTGTCTTTCCAAACCAAGACACCCACTCCAGCTCCAGGATCTGAGCCAGGAGTTAATCTCCTGCACACAAACCAACACAAACACCAGAGGCACTCAGCAGGGAGGACATTTAGGGTGAAGAGGTCATGTCTGAGAGGACCAAACCTCCCTAAAGGCACTGAGGAGGAAAGGCAGGCACTAACCTGAAGGTGACTTCTGGCACCAGGCATTTGACGCCGTTGTGGAAGGGCCGTGTCAGGGAGATGGTCTGGCTGACCTGATCCACAGCAGACACTCTGCCCTGGTAGACTCCCAAGCTGTCTCCACAGTTAATGGACACGATGCTGCCCAGCCAGTCCGTGGCCATGGTGCTGGCACAGAGCTGCTGTGAAGAGCACGGGCCTGGCTGCAAGGAGATGCACAAAGCCACAACCTGGATCAGCATCGGCGCCACACGCAGCCCTGGCTCCCTCCCTCCCTCCCTCCCTCTCTCCCAGGCAGCTCCTCTCTCCTTTCTGGGGAGGAAATGACATCCCAAGGATCCCAGCCAGAGGGTAAATCCCTGCACGGGGTTTTGCCTTCCCCATTGTGGGGTAGATCTTTGTTTCACTGGCTGAATTGGTCAGTGTTTCATTCTGCCCACTCTCCTGTTGCCTTTTTCCCAACCTGGAAATGAAACTGGAGATCATTTTAGTAAGGAGGTGATATAAGAAGGATGTCCACAGAAGCCCCTGAAGGCCTTCCAATAAAGATCTGCTCTTATGTTACCTCCTTGCTAAAATTATCCCGAGTTGCACTTCCATGCTGGTGCTGATTTCCACTCCCTGCTGATTTCAAACTGGGAATTCATCTTCGTTAAAGTTTTGGCAGATGGACACTGGGGCAGGACAGCTCTTGTGAATATTCAGGATTGATCTCTGCGTGTGCAAATGAAAACCAAAACCTTTAAGGGAACAGAGATACAGGGCAGGAGGGGAGCCCCTAACCAACAGAGAAACACAGAAAGGGGAGAAAATCCCCAAAAACTGGAATCCAGGACAAAAGCATCCATGCCTTGCAGAGGCAGCGTTAGCATCACTGCCACAATTAGATAAATGAATTAAAAAAGAGCTGCTCTCCTTCCAGCACTCGAGCTGTGTCAGAACCAGGGAGGAAAAGCTCCAATTTGTTTAGACAGATGTTTCCAACACTCCTGGAAGCAGCTAAAGAGCTCCTTTGATCCCAGATTTCCCAGTGACAGGCTCGTGAGCATCACGGAGAAACGAGAGACATGACAAGCTCCTAAATGTATAGATTTGCCTTTCATGCTGCAATCAAAGAGGGAGAATGTTTGATATTTACTGTGAGCAGCACAAAGACACACGGGAGACAGCCCAGGGAGATGAACATCCATGTGTAAGTCACACTTCTGGAAGAGGCAGCTGGATTCTCTGCAAGCTGAGCCTCTTGGAAAAATGCAAGAAAAAAAAACAAACAACAAACCTGGATGAGGATAAAAAAAAAATCTCACTTCTCCCAAATTTCACAGGCTTGAAAACAGGGGATGCTTGAAAGGGAAGAAAAGACTAAATGTGGTCACAAAGCCATAAATTCCTCAGGAGCAGCCTCCTCTCCTTCCTGTGGCTGTGTGTTTATATCAAGCCACGATGACAATGTCTGCATTCCAAGGAGATGGCTGATAAATTGCACTCTCAAAACACAGATAACACACCCCTGGGTACCCACAGGAAAAGTAGAACTTCATTCCATTTCCTGTTTTCCTTTCAATCTCCCTTGGGAAATACGGGAAAGAGCTCAGCACACATCATCACCTTACAGGGACCCCTTCTAAAAACAGGAGCCACCTTTTAGCAAAAAAAAAAAAAA
>VWYO01006279.1:0-14860 GCA_013400275.1 Rhadina sibilatrix
ATTTTCAGCAGGAGAAAAGCTTTCAAGTAACAGCACTTAGGAATGGATCCAAGCTTCTCACTGGACCATTTTCTTTTTGCACACAACCCTCCCCCCAAAATAAACCAGTTTGTTGCAATGACAGCATGCTTTCTGTAAGAGTCTGTTGAAAAAATCTGGGCCTTTATTCCAATACTGAAAGGAGAAATGAGTCAAGGGAGCCCTTAATCTTGTTAAGAGCTCAGAGGACCCTGAAACATTAATTGGCCTGTCTAGACCAGCTCTGTGCCTGGACACTGTTATTGTAGTCTCTACTGCAACTATTGAAATTAGAGCTTGGTACCACACACTCAAAAATTTAATTTATTTTCTTTACATTGCATACCCTATTTCCTGCTTGCAGCCTCTTTTCTTTTGGTTCCTAACAAAAAAGAACATATTTTTCCATTTTAATTGGTTCTTGTATTGCTAATTTTCTGTGCTTTGTAGCTGCTGGAAAAAAAAGCTAGGGCTGTGATTGCTTTAGAAGGAAAATACATAAATATGATGCTAAAGAGTAAACTTAGGACTGAAAGTGCTTGTCTAGCGCAGATGTCATTGTGGAACACAACCTCAAGGAGGAGTCGTGCTGAGCTCCACATCAAAGTTCAAGTTTACATCTCGAATTTGCGTAAAGAAAACCTCCAAATTTTTACAAAACTTCTGATTGAGATAGGATTTCCCCCAGAACACAGTCAGGGGGAACTCTTGTCTGGAGGAGAAGATGACTCATCTATCCCCATATACTGGTGCTTGCCTGGTGCAGTGCTGCAACACTGGTGGGAAAAGCTGACATTTATCAGAAAACAGAAGAAGAAGCCCACCAGTTCATGTAGACTGTCCAGGTGCCCCCCTGCAGAAACCCCCACTGCTCCAACACTACACACAGACCCCAAACATGGGGTAGTCTGGGAAGAAATTGATGTCTATCATTGCAGCAGGGCATCTGCATCTAGATACAGGTGTCCAACCCACTTGTCTCTGGTGTGGTAGTGTACTCATGCAGAAGCATCTCTCATGAGGCATGGGGTGCCGAAAGGCTGTTAATGAGTGTCACACTTTTCAGAAATGTCTCATAAGTCATTCTGGAGTTGCCATGAGAGGAAATTGCATGGCAATAACGCAGAATTATTTGGTTCCTGTTAATTATCCAGAAAGGTGGTAAACATTAACTATCTTTGAGAATCATGTGATGCATACAGACGGTCAAGCTCTCCTCTCAGCTCTAAGCTATTTTGTTTTTTTTTTTTCATCTGGAGGTTTCTGGAGGTGGGCTGTCTCAAGGATCCTGTAGAATATGACAGCACACTAAGGAAGAGTTAAATGTCCAGCACAGGAAGGAAAAGAAGCAGCTATGCCTCCCTGCATCTCTAATCACTGTCATATCCTTTGCCCTACAGCAGTTCAGGGAGTTGGTATGACAGCACTGACTGCAGCAGCATTCACCTTTCCAGCAGAGCAGAAACTGAAAGGAAGATCCACACACTTGCCTGAGCCTTCAGTAGCGCATGATCACAGCCTCACTGGGAGGGCCATGGTCCATGTATGGCATAGCCAATAACTTGAAAACCTCTTCTGGTTGGAGGCTGAAGTTCAGCCTGGCTGTAGAGAGGGTGGAAGGGGACCCTGTGGCACACAGAAATGCCAAGGCCAGGTCTTCTCCTCATGGCTTGTTGGTGACTAGGAAAAGATTCCCTTGTACTCCCCTCTGCTCCAATAGACAAAACTGAAATGCATCACTGGCACTCATGTGACCTGTAGCCAATCATACACTTGGGTATCATCTATCAGTGGTCACCCTGGTCATATGGACAGATCCACAAACCACACATATATGGTGGCCAAGCAGCTGGGAAATCCTTATGAAACAGGTGACACCTGCCACCAGCACGGATGTGACATTTACAGTATTTCTTCTGCCTGGATGTAGCAGTGGCTTGAGATATCTGATGGATAAGTCAGACAGAAGGGAGGTTCCTCTGTCCACAGGGCTCTAGCTGTGTGGTTCCTCAAGCATTGCTGTCATTGGATGAATCACAGCCACCTCCAAGCTGGTGGAAGGAGCAAGAGCGCATGTCTCATGAGATAGCCAGCTAGTTTTGTTTCCTCCTGTCTGCTCTAGGGCATCTCAGTCCTGTTTTTCAAATGCTTTATTACAGATGCCTTCAAAGATCTTAAGTTTTTCCAGGATGTGGTGACCATCTTCCTACTCATTCCTGCATATTTGCACATCCAAAAATATAATTGCTTTGAAAAATGTCAGCTGGACAACCTCCACAGTGTAAACATGGGCTCTTCTGCATTATTTGTTTAGGCACAGAAATTTAATTGTATGTGCACTTTTGGAAACTGAAGCTTGGGCACATCTCTTTCCAGTGAACATCATGGTTCTGTTAAACAAGCATCTAGGAAATGACAGATTGCATGTTTTTTAAACTTGACTCCATACCTACACACAACCATTCCCTGACCTGAGCCAGCAACAAGAGATGAAGCACTGTTTGTTTCGGGTAAGAAAATGAGACGGTGATGGTTTATGGATGCACTGCATTTGCAAGGCAAGTTTTTCATAGCAGAAGTGGGGGAAGGGGGCGTAGTTTACAGCAGTGGCTTCTCTGAGAAGCGAAGCTTCCCTCGTGTCCAATGGAGCCAATGACAGGCAGCTCCAAAATGGAGCCACTACTGGTCAAGGCCAAGCTCATCAGTAGTGGATATAGCTCCTCTGGAGTAACAGAAGGGGAAGAAGTTACTGTGTAGGAAAGAAAAGCCAGGGAGAGGAGTGAGAATATGTGAGAGAAGCAATTTTGTAGACACCAAGGTCGTGAAGAAGGATAAGGAAGAGATGTTCCAGGGACCTGGGGTGAAGACAATGATAAGGCTGTTATCCTGTATCCCACAGAAGTCCACAGCAAAACAGAGATACATCTGCAGCCCCTGGAGAAATCCAGGCGAGAGAAGGGAAAGAGTGTGAGGAGTCCTCCCACTGCAGAGGAAGGAGCAGCAGAGACAATGTGTGATGAGCTGACTGCAGTCTTCTCCAAATCCCTGCATTTCTGCAGGATGAGGCAGAGAAATTGGCCAGGAAAAAGGGAGAGATGGGGTGGAAGGTGATTCTTTAGCATTTAGTTTTATTTCTTATTACTCTAATCTGATTTGATTGGTAATAAATCCAATTGATTTCTTCTCCAAGTTGAGTTTGTTTTGCCCATGATGGTAATCAGTGAGTAATCTCTTCCTGTACTTATCTCAACCCACAAGAATTCCCTCCTCTGTCCAGCTGAAAAGCAGAATGACAGAGCAGCTTTAAGGAGCACATGGTGTCCAGCCAGGACCAACCCACTACAAGAGGTAACCATACAGCTGCATTTCAAAAGACTCATCAACCCTCCAACCTAGGGATAGCCACAGGTGCAAGGACAGAAAACAGTGCTGAGACAGTGCTCTTGAGGTCCACCTTGTGGGAGGGATGTTATGCTGTCTCACAGATAAGATGACATAAAGGCCTTGAGATACCTTGGGATGCAGGCCCAAAGCTAGTTTGCCCTGTTCTTTCCATCGTTTTTCCTTCATGCTGCTGACGGCTTCTTTACTGCACTGCTACAATTGTCTCCAGACATCAGATCATGCATTTCAGGATTGCAGCTGGAGCAAGAAAGTAAAAGCTGCATGGAGTCCTGAGAGAGATAACACTTGCTCTTCTTGCAGCCAGCGAAGATGACCCAATGCCCCACATACATTCTAGTTTTTGGAGCAGAGAGGACCATAGATGCACTAAGTTTAGGGACTTTGGTGCAAATTTGTCTCTGCAGTGGTCCAAGGAGTATGCAAAACAGGAAAGAGGGGCCATGAGTCCCACACCTTTCCAATAAGGCCATGAACAACTCTCATTGTACAAACCACATAATGTGTTTTTAAATCAGACCTGACAAATGCATCACTGCTGAAGGTCAAAGTCTGTGTGGCTTATGCATCTGGTCCCTCAGCCCGCAGGTAGTGCAGGAATGCAGAGGTTTGTGAGGCAGATTCAGAACTACACAGAAATGTAGCATTTTACTTCCAGAAGAAAAGATGCAGAGCACAGTGAGAGAAAAACAAAACAAAACAAAACAAAACAAAACAAAAACAAAACAAAAAACAACAACAAAAAAACCCAGAAAAACAAACAAACAAACAAAAAAAACTAGGAGAGGTCAGAAATTAAGAAAAAAAAAAAAGACAGGGAAGAGGGTGAAGCTTAAAGAGAAAGAGAAACAAGGCAAAACAGCTTTGGGCAGCAGATAGTCAAAAACAATGTTTGTCATTGGCACTGGTTTGTAATTTGAATGTGATGCAAAGAAAAATTAAGAACTGAACCTTATCCCCACAGCTGCTCTCACACACTGCTTCTTCTGGGCAGCACAGCATGGTCTGCCACAGCCAGCTGCCAAAAGGCACTGGACTCCTACACATTCAGTCAGGAGATCAGAGCCAGGCTTGATACAAGGACACCTGAATGGTGGCAGTCTGAACAAACACTTCAGAACTACAGGAGCCTACCTCAGGTGCATAGGGACATTTTTGGTCTGTGAACAAGATTTGAGAAGGTAAGATAACTAAAGATAATTACAGCTTGCAAATTCTGTACATAACAAAGCATCTGTCTGTGTGTGCTGTCAATGTTTTTAACACAAATGTTAGTGTTAGTTCACTGGTAACACACCAATTCAGTGTACTTCACTCACAAACTTGCATTCAATATGAAGAAAGCCAAGAGCACCTGGCAAATTGTGCTAGTGGAAACTGGCCGAATCCTGCCAATTTCCTGGAAACTCTCTGATGAAAAAGGTCCTGTCCACACAACAATGAGTAAACCCATATCTGGTGAAATATATACATTAGAGATTTCCAGGAACTAATGGTATTTCAGATAAATTCTAAATGAAAAGCACTGGACCAAATCTCTGGTGAATGGGAATTATGTGTGAAAGTTTTAGTAATAGGGGGCCTGAAGGGGTGGCTTCTGTGAGAAGCTGCTAGAAGCTGACCCCATGTCCAGTGGAGCCAATGCCAGCCACCTCCACTGGCAAAATGTGAGCCCATCAGCAAAGGTACTAGAACATCTGAGACTCCATGGGAAGCTCATTCTAGAACAGGCTTCTGGCAGAACCTATGGACCCATGGAGAGAGAAGCCTGTACTGTCAGAGGTCTGCTGGCAGGACTTCTGACCTCGCAGGGGATCCTGGCTGCAGCAGTCTGTGCGTGATGCATGGCACACCAAGCAAGGAACCAACACTGAATCAGTTAATGAGGAACTGCTGCCCATGGGAAGAAACCACACTGAAGAAACTCATGGAGGACTGTCTCCCATGGGAGGCACCCCTCAGTGCCTCCCACCCAGGGGAGGAGTGTGAGTGCTGCCTCACAGAGGAAGGAGTGGCAGAGACAACATGTGAGGAACTGACTGCAGCTCACATTCCCCATCCTCCTGTGCTACTGGGCTAGGAGGTAAAGAAAACCAGCAGTGAAGTTGTGCCAGAAAGAATGGAGGGGTGGGAAAATGTATTTCAACATTTGTTCCTATTTCTCATTATGCTATTTGTGATTTTAACTGGCAATACAATAATTTCCCCAAGCTGAGGCTATTTTGCCTATGACAGTAACAGTGGTCTGTCCTTAACCCACAAGACTTTTGTCATAATTTCTCTCCCCTGTGCAGCTCAGAAGGGGGAGTGATAGAGTGGCTTTGGTGGCCAGCCAAAGTCAACCCGCCACACCTGGAAGCAAAACACACACCAACCATTTTGTCCTCTACGTAGACACCACATACACATCTACTCTGCATGATCTGCTTCCTCAAAGACATCTCCATATATGTATCTCCACCTGAAAGATGATGAAATATCAGAGTTTGCCTATGATCAGGCCAAATCAGCAGATACTGTTCCCCAGACAAAAAGTTGTGAAAATGCACATGTCCCAAAAAAGCAAAAATATCTTGTCTCCAGGAGTCTCTTGGTCTCCCATTCTGCAGATATCCAGCAAAAGCACTGCAACCACAAAGTGCTAGATTTCAGCTTCATGCTTTGGCACAGGCTTGAAAGTCTCTTTTCCTCTTTGTCGACTGCTGCCCTCAAGGTCAAGAGCCTTGCAATACCCTCCTGCTCCCCAAAGAGTATTGCTCCTGGGTAGCAGCAGGGGACGTTTGGCATAGACAGATTCAGCAGCATTCCCTAGGAAAATGAAGGATCCCCTAAAAATAAGATGTGGTTCTCCAGAAAAACAAAAACAAAACCAAACCAAAACAACAACAACAACAAAAAACCAAATCAAACCAAGAAACCAAAAAAACCACAACCTTCCCCCCACACAAAAAAACCCCAAAAAACCAAAACCAAAAACCAAACAAACAAAAAACCCCAAAACCCCAAAACAAACAAACAACAAAAAAGACACAACACGTCTCATACGAAAAATGCAGGTCTGCTTGCTCCAGCCTGCTCTGTTACCCAAGGAAGAATAGAGGCTGTGAGCATGGAGGAGGTGACTGAGTTGGAGACACATAAGGCAAAAACACAACATGTATTTGTCTTGACATGAGTCCTGAAGTGCCTCAATACCAGAGAGTGCAGATAAGCATTCCCATGTTTGCAGACTTCATGTCAGGGTACCTTCCTTTTTAGAGATCCAGAACATGCCATAAACCCACGTGAGCTCACAGAAGCTTTCTTTAAAAAAAGAAAAACAGGTTCCTTCTAATATAAGTCCCAAAAGTAGCAGGTTCATCAGCTCGGGAGTGTTTTGAAATTCTTTTCTCCAAAGAACTTACTAAAAATAAAGCAAAAATGAGTGTGAAGGAAGTAATATGGATGTTTTCTTGATTCCCAGAAGTGCTTCATTAACCAACATTCCCCCATGGTAAGGGGAGATGAACTGTGGCCAAGATGTCTATTCCTCTTTTTTTTCCCTCTCATATTTAACTCAACTTCTCCTCTCAGTTTTAACCAGACATGCTACACCAATCAGTCAAAATACTCTGGGCAATTACATCTGCAGTACATCAGCCTGGGAGAGAGGTCAGTTACAAAAAGCAAAATCTTCCAGAAGAGCAGGCTGGAAGGAAAAGGAAAGTACAATTAAAGGTTGCTGCTCTGGTGCAGTGTCAGGGCCAGGTGTTACACTCTCAATTTCCATTGTGAGACACTGGCAAATAACCTAGCTTTCCTATGGTAAAATCTGATTGTCCTATGGCTGGAGTTGTTGACTCTAGCAGCTTCCTCATTTCTGCAACTGGATGTGCCATTTCTTAAAGTTGGACATGACTGACCATCTGTGCCATGTCTGAGTGATATTATCCCTGTAGCTGTGCCTTTTACTGAATGACACATTTGAGATGTCAGGAGACTTAACAGCACTTTTAGGAGACAGAAGGTTGTCTTGGACACCTTAACTTGCAAGAAGCTGGCACAAGCTGCTAGATCTGGTTTCCTGCTCTTTTTTTCCTTTTCCATCTCCTTTGTTCTTCCTCTTCTTTTTCCCTCTTATTTTCATTTTTTCTCACTCTCCATTGCATGCCAATGAGGAAATGGAACATGAGTGACTACTGTGTGCCAGAGTCCAAAGCCTACCAAGAGCAGGTTTTTGTTTGGTTAATGCTTTGCAATGCCACACTTGGATTGTCCAGCTGCAGACATCCAGCCTACTTTGGGTCCCAATACTCCACAGCATTTCCTCCATCCACCAACATGCACTGACACACAAAAAAGAAAAGACAAATCAAGCCCTCAAAAACAGATTAATGGATCCAAAACCTTTAAACTACAGACAGGTAAACAGATCTGGAAAGCCACATGAAGCTGGGGGGCATCATACCAGGATATGTGTCACAGCTCTGGCTCATTCATCCAGATGGACACCATGATTTACAGCCTGCCTCACTGGTCACCCTGTCAGGGATTACTGCTGCTCACCTTTCCAGCCTGCTTCCCACCTCTCCCAGCAGGTCAGAAAGAACTGAAACTGCAATTTGCTCAGCCTCCCAAACCTACTGCATATCTGACCCTGAGCACACCCTGAGTTCACCTCCAGCTTGGGGTGAAGCTCTTCCCTACTGCTGGCACATGCTGCTCTCACCTACCAGGTGACAGAAATTAGCATAAGCAAAGTCCAAAAAAAAATATGCCTTCCATCACAGGAGCTTTAAAGGTGACTAAAACAAGACAAATTGAATTCCCACCTGGATGTTTACGAGGATCATGGCATAGCATGAGCTCTCAAAAAACACACTCCTCTTTACTGGCCTACATGTAAGTGGTACTGATTAATTCTCTTGAGGACATATAAATTTAGACCTGCTGACTTCCTCTCCCACACTTTTTCCACACATCCAAGGAGTGTGGCAAACATATACTTATAGTGCATGGGTGGCTCAGGCATTTGTCTGTCTCCAGTCCTTCTGCAAGAGAAACTATCTCGGGACTGATTTTGAGGCATACATTGCCTTTCCACTCCATCCCTCCTCAGGACATGTTTTCTGACTTTCAGAAGCAAGCAAATACACCTTCCTGAATGTCTTTTAAGTACTTCCTGGTCCCCTGCCACCCCATATTTGACAAGAGCCATCTATTGGCCACCATCCTATGCAGTGACTCCTGGGTATGACACATCATATAGCGGTCTGCTGAAGCATGAAATTCATGTCATTTTCAACTTTTCCACAGTCAACTTGCATAGTCTTAACATCCACTCTCCGCCAGCCTGGGCGAGAGAAGTATGTTCCACTGTGGTTGTGAGGAAGGTGGGTGGGAGAAGCTGAGGCCCTGGTGACTGGTTGGTTGAGTGACTGTGTACATGGGACAGCTACAGCATTGTTGAGCTAAACAATGGGACATTCTACAGTTTAAAAAAAATTAGAAAAATAAGAAAACAGGGTGTGTTTCCTGTATGTGTAGATTTTTTCCTCATTTAGAGGACACACATTCCTCTGTACCATTTTTATTATGTGCTGTCATGATAGTAACTACTACAGTCTAAGAATCAAACACAGATCACATAAATTATATTACTGTCCAGTTATTTTAGGCAGGCATACAACAATCCTACAGCAACATTTTGGACTTCAAACTGCTATATGCCTAAGCCTGTACTTGACTGTGAGCACAGCAAGAGGCAAGTGGCCACACATGGCACCTGAGGAGGGAGGCACCTCTCCTAGTTTAGGAAGAGTTTACCAACCCACACTTGCCTGTGGAAAGCCGTTGATTTCTAAGAATTTATTATCTGGGTGGGTTGTTTCCTGCCTTTGCTTGCACTGGCTTCTTCAAGAACCACATGATGCCTGGCTGGGGTGGGGCATTCAGGAGCTGGACTTTGAAGGTAGTCTGGGCTTTTTATTATTTTATCCTGCCAGGCAGCAGGTTGTAGACCAAGATGCCTCGGCTGATGAGGAATTCCTACTTTCTCTTGAGCCAGCAGCAACAGCTGCACCTCCCCAAAGTAGCTAGCTGTGTCTGTCAGCCACAAGGTGTACGGACACAAGGGCAGCAGGGGCCAGCTGGAGGAAGCTGGAAGAAAATATGAAAGCTAGCAGAAACCACCAAGCCTTCACGGTGCTGCTTCTCTCCCACAGGCATCTTGGCTCTTCTAGTGAGGCTACCAAAGAAAAAAAGGGATGGTTATGGCATCTTCTTCCCCTGCTTAGGCAGGGGAAGAAGCAGGGAGAGAAATATCCAAAGTGTTTCAGGCAGACAAAACCCATCAGGTCTGGAAAGAGCTAGACAGGAGGTGGCCTGCTGTAGTGTAATTAAGGTTGAGCAAAGGGGATGCAACCACAGGGCCAGAAAAGAGCTTACTAGTTCTGCTGCTGTAGTATGCCACACACTTAATAAACTTCCAAAATAAAAAAAATTACTTACATAGTTTCCACCACAAGCAAAGCATATCCTGTTGGGATGGGCTGGTACCTGCATCCTTGTTTTCTTTTTAAGGAAGAAGTGTATTTTTTATGCAGGATCTACACTACATCTTCCCATCCTCTGCTCAGCTGTACCCCAGAGCAAACTTTTCTCAGGCTGGTAACCCAGCTGCTAAAACCTGCAGAAACAGCCCACTCGTGACACATCTGGCACCAATACACCAAAACCTAACCTTTCCTGTGTCCCGTGCAGTAAGGGCAGGAGTCAGCAACTTCCAGAGTCCAACATTAAATCCTGCCAGCGGAACAGAAGGCGAGGAGAGCTGTGGCAGACCTGTTTTGCACTGTGGAGTGGGCAGTGGTGCAGCATGTGGTGAAACAAAGGATATCTCCAAAACAGAGAAATAAACTAGATGGGAATTTAAGGTTTCACCACAAAGTCCCCTCGGATGGGAAGGCTTAGCTGTTTCCGTGAGGGGTCTTTCTGGTCCCGAGCCCCTCCATGAGGGGAGCTACAGGAGACGGCCAGTGCTTACCCCGGGCAAGCACCCCTCTCGTCGCGGAGCCTTCCGCGCTGCAGAAAGGCCTGCATCCCACAGAGAATCGGGGCCACTCCGTGCTTTTGGTGGTGCGAAGGAAAACAAGGGAAAAAAAGGAACAAGCAAAAAAATTCCAGTGATTTATTCCCGCCTTCCAGCTCTGCAGCCGCCCCGCTCTGCCCGCATTACGAGCAGTATCAATTCCCCTTCTCGTAAGGCGAGCAAAGAGCCGCGTCAGACAGAGCCGCTCCGCGGGGGGACGAGGGGGGGAAGCCAAGCACTTCCTGCTCATCGTTACACAGCACTTTTCTAGCCTTCCTGGGCTTTCCTTTCTTCCGCTGCTGCCGCTGGTTCCCCCTGGCAGTCGGCAGGGACGCACTCTCCCCTCCCGGCGGAGCGGGCGGAACACGGCCCTCGCCGGCTCCCCTCAGCGGGGCCCCCGGCGACCCCGAGCCCCAGCGGCGCCGCGGGTGGGGGCCCGCGGGGAGCGACAGGAGGCGGGTCTGGCCGGGCCCTGCGCATGCGCGGCGCGGCTTGCGCTGGGCATAAAAGGGCGGCCGGGGCGGCGCGGGAGAAGCGCTGGGACGGCGGGAGGAGGAGGAGGAAACTGAGCCCAGTACGGGAACGAAGCCCTTGGTTTCTTGCCTTTACGCCACTGGCCCTCCTTTCCCAGCCGTCGCCGCCATGGTGAAGATTGTGGGCAGCCTGGTGAGTCCGATGGGCGAAGCGGCCATGACCTTTCGCCGTGAGAGGGGCGTGCGGCGGGACGAGCATCACTCCTTGGCGGGCGGGCGAACGGGGAAGGAGCGCTGCCGGGGGCAGCTTAGCAGGCGATAAACCCTTGTCGGGCTTCCCTGGGCTCCCGAGAGGCCTTGGCCTGTGGGAGATGGCGGGTGAGAGCCCGTGTGCTCCCCGGGCAGGCGGAGCCTTCTTCGCCCATGCGGCGGGAACGGGGGAAACCGCACGGAGGGCTCGGTCAGACCAGAGGGGAGGGAACAAATAACTGCGCGACCTGAGGCTTCGGGGAATCGGAATGAGCAGGGAGGTGATGCAATTTCACGCTATAACAGGCTGTTGCTCATCGCACTTTAAAGTCTTAACGAAAAGATTTCATTTCTCAAGTGGGTAGCAGGGTACCACAGCGACAGGAGGAGAGGACACAGTCTTAAGCTGAGTCAGGGGAGACTTAGGTTGGACATTAGGAGGAATTCCTTAAAATACAGGGTGATTAGGCGTCGGAATGGGCTTCGCAGCGAGGTGGTTAAGTCACGCCCCGGCAGATGTTTAAAGAGCCGGACGTGGGTGGCGCTGAGTGCCATGGTGTGGTTGACAGTGTGGTGTTGGGTCACAGGTTGGACTCCATGGTCTGGGAGCTCTTTTCCAGCCTAACTGATTTTGTGATACAGTACCCGAACTTAGTAGTCCCGATTTGCTTTATGTACTGCTAGTCTGTAGCGGACCAGGTGGCTTTCTTAGAGTTTGGCCTAAGTTCTGTTGCATTTCTGGGCGGGACATCATGAAAAAGTTCATCCATTCTTGACTTGAAAGGAACTGCTAGAGCCCATTCCCCGTACTTAAACAGCAGGAGTTGCTGGCTTAAGAAGTATTTCCCTTGTTGTGGTGCCGTCTGACATACTTAAAGCCCTAATGTAGCACATCACTGTTTGGATGATTCTGTGAATACAAACGCATCTATGGCTCTGAGATACAGAATAGTAATAAAGCCTAGACCACCACATATAGAACACCCTGCTGGTGATGAAATAGCATGTGGTCTTGTGCACAGCAGCTGATGTGGTTGATAGACAACAATAGAGTATTTGTTAGCTGTAACTTAAGAACCCAAGTCTCAAAAAATATCCTCCATGCAAACTTAGCAAGCTCTTCTTTTCAGGAAAAATCCTGTTGGGCTAGTCTCACCTTTTAAACTTGAAATTTGCTGCAAGTGTCAGTTTGATCTCATTTTGAGGCATATGCAAGTGATGCTGTGCCGGCATCCTGTAAGGCCCCCAAAAGTAACTCAAGAAGGTCTTTAACAGGGCTTACAGTTGTTCTTGTACTCTGAGTTAGATAAGGGAAGAAATACCGACCAGATATTCTCAAGATGTCAAAACAATGAAAAAGACTTTACTGGCAACTTCAGAAAATCGGAGAACTTGGCAAAAGGTTTTAGTGCAACATTCAATCAACATAAAACACTTCTCAAAGCATTAACTTAGTCCATTCAAATTAGCAAACTCTAAGCCCGTTTGATTTCAAGTTACTCAAAAATTCTAAGAAGAGAGAATTAGAAGTAAGAAAAGATATGAAAAAGTGCACATATAGCTACTAACTGCTGGGTCCCTGCAGTGTTCAGCTGATAGAAATTATAAGAGAACATAGAGTAAAGACAAACACTAGCAGCGTGTTTGGCCTTAAATGTTCCTTGCCTTCAGTGTGCCCATGATTGGTGGAGACTGTGTGTCTGGGATACAGTCTCTAGGGATGGGGGATGTGGGGCAGTGCACTGCCTCTCCAGAGCAAGGCCTGATCTGCCCCTTCCCCCGCACATTTGCATCCCAAGGTGTTTTGAGACCTCAGTCTTTCCAGTCTCTCATACATCCTAGTTCATTTTCTAGGCTATAGTCTTCTACTGTCAGTTCACTCTGTAAATGAAAGGCATGTCAGACCTCTCCCACTGGACCGCAAAAGTGTTGACATCTGATACATAAATATACAAACTAACACTTGTGACCACAGCTCAAAACTGGGTGAATGCAGGAAGCTCCTTAAGGTGAATGAAATGCCTTGCCATTCAGGACCTGGAGAGAGAATGGTGTGTGAATGCAACCTGGAATTGTTGTTCTGCTTTGCATTTCTTCGCCCTTCTCTGTTTATGGTGGCATAGGAGGGGCAAACTTTAGGTGCACAGTTTGAGGTCTTGTTACATACAGGAACAGATTAAACATGGCAAGTCAAACCTGGCTCTGGAGGAAGAGCCTGCTTAAAGTTCACTAGGCTTCCACTGGCCTCCTAGCTATGAGCATTAATTGTCTGCTGTAGTTAAATCGTAGTTAAAGCAAACTTTTGTTACTCATTCATGGAAAGTGTGGAATCAAAAGTCATGCTGACATCAGCATTTTAATGTCAGTGACTCCCAGAGTATTCGAGCACAGTGCAGCTTGGATTTCTGGATTAATTCCGGTTTTCAGTAAAGCAGGTTTGTATTCTTCTCTGATACAAAGGGGAAAACCCATTCTTGCACTGTCTGCAAGAGCTTTTATGAGTGAGAGCTAGCTAGATGTGGCCCTTCTCCCTGCATGGCTCTTCAGAAACAGATTAGCTTCTGAAGAATGGCTACTGTCAGGGTGCTTGACTCTCTGTAGTACCTGCTATGGCACAGAAGGAGCGGTATTTTGGTTGTTTTATAGTAGCCTTGAGATGAGTGACTGGTGTAACTTGTAAGAGGGTTTGACTATGGGACATACTGCCTTTTATAGCCAAGGCTAATGAGGTGTGTAAACTTAAAAAGCTGGTGCTGCCAAAGCTTTCCTCTTCATTCTAGCTGCCTCTCATTATTTGAGTTTAAGAAAATGCTGAAAAATTGCAGCTTTTCCTGTAAGTGATGATTTTAGAAGTGGTTTGTGCTAGGGAGTTCAGACAGTTGAACCTTTGGTCTGTTTATTACTAGCTTTTGTATTTAAAAAATCCTCACTAAATTGCACAGTAACCACTGGTAATCAGCTGATGACTGGGCAAGTTCAAGGGTGACTTGGTACGTGTTGAAAGTAATGTTTACAACCAAGTTTTAATCAAAATCTGTCAGATAGTGTGGACTTGTATTATCTGTTGCTGAGAGCAGCAGACTCCTTTCAGCACCATCTGTGGCCAGCAGCCTCCTCTTGAAGCATTGCCTGGTGTTGGGAACCTCTGAGGCACTAGAGGCTTTCATTATTAGAGCTTCTTACTTGGCCCTTGGGAACACATGCCTGCTACCAATGTGTTGGTTAAAGGTCCTTTTCTGCTGGACAACAATACAAGTAAACTGAGGTCTTGTGTGTGCTCAGGCAGGTTGTAGTTCAATATTTAAGAAAAAATAAACAACAACACACACACACACACATGCACACCATGCCCACTGCCCCCCTCCCAAAAAAAAACAACCCAGAAACCCAAACAAACAAACACCAAACCCCACAAACATACTACAAAGAACAAACCAATACTGACCAGCATGCTAGCTGAGGTTTCCCCCAGTAGGCTGCTACCTGGAGAAAATACTGTTTAACAAAGCTGTAAGATCCTCTCAAAGTGTGACAAAATAGTCTTGTGATGGGAGGTTCCCCTTCTTGTAACAGAGATTATTTAGTTTTTTATAAAAAAGCTTGTTACTTTACAGTTAACATGAAAGACAACTAGTGAAGTCAGTCAGAC
>VWYO01006279.1:14908-33698 GCA_013400275.1 Rhadina sibilatrix
GCAGCTTTTTTTTTTTGTTTGTTTTGCTCCTGTCTTCCTTCCTCCAGGGAAATGCAGCTCACTAGAAGAATTTTCAGAACTTCTCACTAGTTCAATTTTTTTAACTTGCAGGAGTAATGCCTTTGGACCTAGCAAAGGCAACACCTGATTTGTAGTCAGGACCAGGTCACCAGTGGTGAATGGTATATGTGACCAGGTGTGATTATGGTACCATCCCACTTTCCCTTTGTTCTGTGCAATAGCTAACCTGAGGTGTGTGGCCATATGATGAATGCGTTCCAGGGCTGGGCTTCCTTTTGCAGAATACAGTAATTATGTAGCTGGACAGGAGACTTAGGGGTTGAAAGAGGGTGGTCTAACTGGCAGCTGTGGGAAGTGGAATCAATAGAATGGTGATGTTACAGTGCAGACTTCTGAGAAGCTATACCAAAAATCAGTAGTAAGATTTCAAGGCCAAAAGGAGTGAGGCTTGACTGAGAAATTTACGGTATAAGTAAATACTGGGAGAGAGCCCAGTGAGTGTGGATTGCTGTGTACAGGGACATTAAACATTGTTGGTGGGAATGGATGCAGGAATGCATACTGTGTCAGTACAGGAGTAGGAGAATATAGGGCGACAGGAATACTTAACTGTTCCTATCTTTTTCAGAATGAGAATAGGTGGGGTGGAGTGTTACTACTGGTCTTGTAACAGAGTAGACTATGACTATCCATGATGTAACAATGGAAAAACCAACATGGATGCTGTGCCTCTGAAGAGAGCTAGGAGGAGGGGAAAACATCTATTAACAGGGAAATGTAATGCTGCGCGTATTGGAAGTCACAGGAGGCTGTGAAGACTTTCACCTACACTTTCCTATGTACATAAGAATGCTCATGCAGGATCTCTTCTCGCTTGTTAAATATATTTGTATCCTGTTTGACCTTTGGTTTCTCACCTGCATGACATTCTTTAGCTTACTAGAGTGAAGTTGCAACTTACTGTGGCTGATTGCAAAAGCAGGTATGAATTAGTTAACTCCTGCACTGAAAAACCAACCCCTGTGCACATCTGGCAGTAACCATACTGCTTTCAGTCAGCTGTTGCTGACAGGACACCAGCACTTTGCTTCCTTCGTTGTGGGGGTAAAGCAGCTATCTTTTGGAGTTTATACTAACAGCTCTCCTGAAGCTTGATTGCCAAAACAGCAAAGTTGAAAATTATTGAAGTGGCTTGTACTTTCTTTGACAAAGACAGTGTGGGGAAGTAGGAGATCAGCACTTTCTGCTTCTGCCCGAGACACTTGTTTGCCTTTTGTGAGCATGCAATTATTTACTGCTTTTAATATTTTTCAGTTCTATTAAAGTATTCACTTTTTGACCAGCAAAAATGAGTAATGGCGTGTAAGGATGTTTAGTTCCAAGAAATATCCAGAGATGTCCAGAGATGATTTGTGTGACTAAGTGCAACACACAGACTTGAAGACTCTGAATAAGTATTGGGCGTTTACTTGTGTAGTCTGTATGTATAGCATTGCTTTGGCTAATGATGTCAAACTTGGGTTCACTTGGCAAAATAACTATCCTATGAAGTTGCTTTCAAAAGCATGCTTTAGAATAAAATGTACATTATCATTTTAATGTTAGTCATTCATTAGAAAAGTCACCAGAGTGGAGGACTGCACAAAGGTTTGCATCTGTCCTTTTCAAATTATGCAGAGGAAAGTCTGTCCCAGAGGAAAATGAAAGTCTTACTGCCAAGACAGAAATGAGAATATGGATTATAAAAAACTCTAAGGATCATATTTTGGGGATAACACAACTGTCAGAGTTGAGTATCACAACTAGAGAATTTCTAGCTTGTTTCCACAATTCAGTGAGTTTGACTGAGCGTTGTGGTTCATTTCTAATTGGTGAGTCATAAGACACCGACTGCTGCTAGCACCAATGAAAACAATTCATGCTGAAGCACTTACATGATGGTACAAAGAACCCAGTTAAGTGTTTAAGACTTGCCATAACGATTAGTGTGTTAGTTCTGAGAGCAAGCCAGCATTGGGATTAGTCTTATATCATTTAGGAAAAGAGGGGGAAATCATCAAAATTTTTTTTTTTTTTTTTNATCTGCTGGTGAGAAGCTTATAGTAGTTGATTTCTCTGCCACATGGTGTGGACCATGCAAAATGATCAAGCCCTTTTTCCACGTAAGTATTTTTTCTGAGTTTATTTCTGCATTAAATGGTATATAAATGTTTGTGTTGCTTGACAATAACATGGAGGAAAGTTCCTTTTGCCTTATTGTGTGATTGCCAGCATTTCTGGAAAATTGAGAGGTTGCAGAAGTATCTATTTTTAAGACTACCAAGTGAAATAGACTGACTGTTGATATAGCTGGGAACTAATATGAGGTTTAGCTTTTGTCCTGGTGCTTACATGCATTTTAGGTCCATAGAAACCTGCCGGTTGCATTGCCTCAAGCAGAGAGGAAACAATGCTTTTCCTCCTGTACACAGTTAATGTACTTCTCCAGCTGCATTACGTGGCCATGTTACTCCTGATAAGGTATGAGATGCTGTAGCATCTTTTGGTGATAAGCTGAAGGCTGCAAGAGAAGGCCTTCCACCTATGTCTTGGGATATTTGAGTCTTTGTGGGGAGAATATGTTTCTACAGGCCCCTCCAGAAACAGTCTGCAGCAGAGCAGAAGATTTTTGCTCTGGTAGTAAAATAGCTGCTTTAAGATAACAAAGCAAATTTTGCTAGTAGTTTAAGAGGCACCAGCCTGTCAATTTATATGAACACATCTTTTCAGGAAGCTTTCCAAGAACACTGTAACTGTCTAGTTCTTTCTATTTCTTTCTAGAGTTTGTGTGAGAAGTATGGTGATGTGGTGTTCATAGAAATCGATGTGGATGATGCCCAGGTAAGGTCAGGGTAGTGCTGAGGGAGGACAGCTAAGAACTTCCACGCAAAAATTGAAACACGTGGATTTAGCTGGAAAGAATAGGTTTTTTTTTTTTCAGGGAACACCTGAACAAAGCAAACTACCTTGGTTATCAGCACACTTGAAGTCCTATGGCATGTGTCAGATAACTTGGGAGCACTGAACCCTTTACTTTGGGATGGTGCGTTAGTCTAAGATCTTTAGCTGCTTTGATTCAATCTTCCTAAAACCTAATGGTTCACAACCTACTAATCTGTCTGGTCCCTCCACTGCTCTTGGCACTGTTTGCTCTTTCATAAAAAATGAAATTAGGTCTTGAATTAAATGCAATAAAATGTCTGCTGTATTGCAGTTTCAGTATTGTCAAATAGGTACTTGAAAAATATCACATGGAAGCCCAAGCATTGCCATAGGGCTCTTGGGTCTTACAGACATCTGTTTTGATGCAGAGGTCTGTTTGCTTTTTTCCACGCACAGTATAGGTTAAGGTTTTTGGTATTGCATGCATTAAATGTTGAAGAAGGGATCTTTAAGACTTACTTCAGGGAGATTGTTTACACTGCACTGGTTTTGCTAGTGATGGACTAGCAGAAGTGCTTTTGCTTTATCTTGAGCAGTAATGGCTTTACCCTGTCACCTAAACAGAGGTCAGCTAGAGTGGGTTCTAAATTTAACATCTTTAAGAATATGACCAGTTGAAGATGTTTTTTTTTTGTCTCTTCCAGGATGTTGCTTCACACTGTGATGTGAAGTGCATGCCAACGTTCCAGTTCTATAAGAATGGAAAGAAGGTAGGTAGGCTCTGCCTTTTTGGAACTGGAGCAGACAAGCTCCAGAGGCTCCAACCTGAAAGAAGATTGGGAGTGGGACTACTTAGTCTGCTTTCTCTTGATTGTATCTCTGTGGTACCACTAGCATTAAGACACTCCTGAGAGCAAGCAAGTTCATCTTAGTACCACAGCAAATGTAACCAGCAGGTAACTGGTGATGCAGACTGTGTTGTTCAGAGGTAGTGAACTCAGTTAGTTACAGGTCAGTCTTACAGACGTTTTCATGAGAGATAGTGGGGTAAGATGTCTGTGTTAAGACTGCTGGTCAATGCACCCTGCTTTTTACTTGGTCAGTGTTCATCTGGATGCAGCTTGTGTTCAAGCAGAGATGTGACTATAGGTGCCTATGGAATCCCACCAAACAGGAGTCTCTAACCTGGCTGAGGTTATATACAACATACTACTGTATGAATATACAACATACATACTGTATGTATATACACGTACTGCAATGTATATACAACAAACTACTCTTTAGTTTATTTCACATAGAGGCTGTATAACCTTTGATGTGAAGGTCTTGTCCCTGTTAGAGGACTGAATAGACCCCTTGTGTCTGCTCTGCTAAGAGATGGATGAGATGGAATGCAGATTGTGCTCTGACAGCACAGTGTGCTGCCTGTGCAGGGTAGTTTGAGTAGCTCTCTGCCTGAACTTGCTGACCTGAATGTGTTGTCTTAGGCTTTTAGTTTGCTAAGCAAGCTGAAGGTAGGCTTTTCTAAAGGAAAACAATGCTTGGGTGTAAGTTTCATGGCTGAAGGCATGGAATTGCACCTTGGATAGTTGAGTGTCACATGTAGGGTGACTTTCAGTTCAGTATGGGCTCAGTAAGAGCCTTTGACAGTTCTGTTAGGGTGAACTTCTGCAACTTCAGGATGTTATTGGAAGGATTGTGATTACAGCATAACAGTCAATGTGTGGTTTTTTGTATCAAGCAAGTAGTTTCATGGCCTGTAGTGTAGTCTGCTCTGTACCTTGCACCTCTGTAGATTCAGGAGGCCAGAGCTGCTGTTTTTGAGACAGCAGATGAATGTTGCTTCTATTTTTCTACCCTGTAAGGTGCAAGAAGAACAGTTCTCACAGGAGAGGCTGAGTACACAGGGATAAGTCATTTGGAAGTCCTTCCAGAATTTGATTGGTAGGGTCCTGAGCAACTCAGGGTGACTTTGAGCTGCCTCTGATATGTGGGGACCTTCAGAGTCTCTTCAAGCTTCATTTTGAGTCTTACAGAATATTGATTCAGGATCAATGGTAGACTGGAAGTGAATTTTGGTAGTCTTTTGTCTCAACTTTTGCATGAGTTGAATTGAGTGGGAAATAAATACATTAACATCTGCAAAATACTCCCTGTTCTGAGGTTGGGAAGAATTTTAGTTTTTAGCAGAGTTGAATAGGTGTGTATGTGACTGGATGCTATGCAACTAATGTTAAGAAGCATTGAATGCAAGAGTTCTAAAAGTCAATCTCTCTTTACAGGTGCAGGAGTTCTCTGGGGCCAATAAAGAGAAGCTGGAAGAGACCATTAAAAGTCTAGTCTAATCTCCAGCCATGAAGACATTGAAGCATGACTGCTTTGGCTAAATCACAGCCTGCAACTTTTCTACTTAAAAAAAAAGAAACCCTAAACAAGCTAGCTAGATTAAGTGGTGCAAACTATCTTCTTGGTCCATATATATGAGTACAATAAAGTATAAACTCTTCACTTTTGGATATTGCTGTGTGTTTAACAAAAATCTTAAGAATTTCATAGTGTCAGGTGAGTGTCAAGTTTTGCTGTGTTAAAGAAGAACTGTTGGTGTACAGAGACTTGTCAAAGGCAATCTCATCTGTTGTTGGTTTGGGATAGCCATGACAGTTGCTTTATGAGGAGTCTGCTGCCACCCTACTCAGATAGTAGCCACCAGGCTGTAATCTGGTTTACAAGTACAGAAGGAGGGTAGTCACTGAGTGGGATAGCTCTTTCTTTCATTACATCTTTTTAGTTAAAAGACTTTTAAAATGTTTCAAGCTGCATTTTAGACTTCAAAGCTAAGATATGTCCTTCCAGAGCATAAGACCAATCCTACCATGGAAGTGCAAGGTAGGACTCTGACTTGCTGTCTTTTGCCTTTTCAATTTGCCTTGCCATTGGGATGTGTACGTTCTGGTTCTATTAGTAAAAAAGTGTGTTTAGTCTGAGTTGGGCTGCTTTGTTCCTAGGCAATAGTCTGGAACAAATGACTGAAGAAGTAAAACTTATAATGTCTTTAGGTCAAGAGAATTTTAGATTTATATACTCTTGTAATTTTCACTTGATTGCACTGTTGCACTCTTAGAACACATTTGACATTGTGTTGGACAGTAAACTGGACTCTGTGGTCCTCCAATCCTGAGTCAGACTGTCTAGATAAATGCTAATCTGCCAGCCTTTTTATACCTGCCATTCACCTACTCTTGGCACTGTAACCAAGGGGAAGAGTGTTTTGTCCACTGTAACAAAATGGCTTCCTTGCTGGCTTGGATGTTGTCCTGTATAAAAGCTCAGTAAAGAAGGGAGCAGGGCTGTAGCTGTCGGTAGGTACAGCTTAGTGAGCTGTGTTACTCACTGGGTATCACTCATGGAAAAGCTAGACTTCCTGCTGCATTTGCAAACAATGTGGAATTAGTGAGCCTCTTGTCTTTGTGGTAGGGAACTCACCCATGACTCAGCCTTACACTCACCTCACAAGCATGCATGAATTTCCTGGGGCCTGGAACGGCTTAATGTATATGTTCCCAATTTGAAACAAGATTTTTCTAGTCAAAGAAGTGGGCACACCCCTTATTTGAGGATGAGCCATCAAAGTTCTTGAATATAAATTCTGAGTTGTGCTTATGCAATGAGAAGAATATGGGAAATATTTTCCATGTAGCCCTGGCCATTTGACTAACAGAAGTGCAGATGCATGTTTGAACTGTTAAAAGGTAAATGAGAAACCACTACCCCAAGTGGTGCCATGGACAGTCATGTGAGGAGAGAATAAAATGAAGCTGTAGCAAGAATGCACTATGAACACCACACCATCTGCAAACAAGCATTGCTTTTGAAAGTAGTTTCAGCACAACCTACTTATTTCCTTTGGGCAGTAACTGTGAGCAAGAAAGGTTTAAAAAATTTCTGCTGAAAGTTCCAAATGAAGTTCAGTAAGAGGCCCCAGCATCCCACTTCATCCTTAATAATACTGAAGTGTTCTGCAACATAGAGCATTTCTGCTGAGGCAAGACCAGACCAGGTTGTTGCAGGGGAAGGGTGCAGCTAGTGGTGTATTGCTGCTTGTGTATTGAGTTTAATTTAACACTTTGTTTACTTTTTTAAAAAGATGCTGCTCTGCAGTAGCCTTGGACAATCCAGGTGACAGTGACTGGAAATTCAAGTTCATGATTGGGAAGACCAGAATAGCTGGAATACCTCTTGTGCTGAAGCAAGAGGTGCAAAGCAGTTCTTAAAAGGGCAATGAGTTCAGCTTTCTGTGCTGCAATATCTTACCCTCCCAAGAACTGATTTGTAGGTATACTGTGATGAAAACAATTTGTACAGCCTAATTTGAAAGATATTCTTTAAGGCTTGGCTCTTTGAGGAATATGCAATGAGGATCTCTCCATGTTAGGTAAACTTTCTGTTTAAAGGAAACCACACATGGTCCTCAAATGCAGAGTTATACCTGAATTTGTAGTTGGTCCTTGTCATTACAGGTAATGGAAAGCAAAGCCCATGCTTTGTTCTGGTTACATCTAAGGACCCTCAGTTCCTCGAGCAAAAGTGCCCTTGCTGGGAGGAGAGAACCCTAGTTCAGGATGGCAACTGGCTTGAATCTTTCAACAGGCAAGGACAGGGTGTTTCAGTCTTTAACAAGCCTAGGTATAGCAAATAAGCATTTTGTTCCAAATTGAATGGGTATGAGTATCCTTGCTAAAGCCTAGGGCCATATGCCCTCCCACATGAATATGAAATAATGATACTTCATAGAGAGCTCCATAGGTGCATTTTTTGCTTGTTTTTTGTGTGAAGGTGTGAGGTTCAGTATTGCTATGTGTCAGGCAGCAGCACAGCATTCACTCTTTCATTAAGCTCTGTGGTCTGCTGCTTGCATGAACAGAATTGGCTGCTTTGATCCGGTGATGTGTATGAGGATAGTGGGTGGATGGCCAGCTGATTTGAATGTTTGGTAAATGATGTACGTGGCAGAGGAAAAACAACATGGAAAGGTTTCTTCTAGGAATAAGGGTTTCAGAAAGAAGTTCTCCCCTCAGGGAATGACTGCAGTCTGTGTCATTTGGTTATGACATAGCTGAGATCTGTGCCTTGCTGTCAAACAAGAAAAACAAGATGTTTTCATCTGCAGGCCTGTTACATAGCTTGCTTATAATGGGCTGGCCAACAGGAAGAGAAGTACTTCCTTGAGTACAGCAATTAAAACACACAGCTGGAATAATTAGGCTTGATGAGAGAGGACTAACTAACATGAAAGGAAGGGCCAAGGGGTCACAGTGACTGGGTAAGTGAATTGTGCATGATGAAATTGCATTGGAACAGTGACACTCCTTACCTCCATCCGGGGGTTCTGAAAAGGCTGTTGTGCAGTTAGGGAAGTGTATGTCATGCGCATGAAGTGCTTAACCACCCACATGTCTCTTCAATCTTTTGCAGCAGTCAACCTAATTGCAACTCCAACTAGCCATCTGCTTTCCATTCTTTCCCTGACCTGAATTGAAGTGTTTCCCTTCCCTCTGCCCCCCAGTCAGCTGCTAGCTCAGGATTTGGGGAGGTTTGGGTGAGGGGATCTTCAAGATAGGGAGAAGAAATCCAAAAGAGGCTCCTTACCTCGGGCGTATTCCAAGGTTTATTCCAAGAAGGGATCCCAGGGGTCAAAGAAGAAGCACATGGAGGGATGGGGCTTTTTATCTCTTTTGGGATGGGGGGTGGGGTTACCTGGCTCAAGGCCATAGGTCAGAGTCAAGGGGCAGGTGGGGTCAGACCAAAGGTACAGTCTCAGAGGGGGTTTCAAGGGGGAGACCAAACACTAGGGGGATACAACACTGAATGAAGTTAGACTTTGATTTCCCTCTGGAATGGTTCCATTAAGAGTATTGGTACTAATTTTAATGTTTAATTTCTTAACTGTTCATACATCAAAACTAGTTGGATCTATGAAGCTAAACATAGATTTAGAAATTACTTCTATTTTTTTACCAATGCCAACAAACTGGCATAGCAGCTCCTCTGTGTTGTGCTCTATTGACATGCAGCTTTCAGCTACTGAAGGACTTGGCTTGAGCACCATACTGTTGAAATCGTTGTTGGATTGACTGTGTTGTAGTGGTCCCTGGCCCTTGGTGAAGGGTGGGAGAGTCTGACTTGTGAAGGTGTCTTACAAGATGCTTTTTCTCATGTGTTCTTGTTTCTTTTTCCCTGCTGCTATAGTTCAGAGCTTTTATTTAAACTCAGGTATCACAGAGGGCTTGGCTTTGGCCATTGGTTAAGTCCCTTTTGGACTGGCTCTATTTGATGTGGTGGCAGCTTCTGGTCCTCACCAGAAGCCACCCCTGCAGCCTCCCCAGTAACAAAACCTTGATAATGATGAACTAGATGAGTTTGAGAAACGTGAAAAAACCTGAGGAGATGGTTAAGAAGGACATCCACCTGAAATGCAGTTTTTCCTCCTATGGTCCAGGCTGGCAGACAGACAAGGTGAGGGAGGCATGGGAGCTGCATGAAGTTCTATTTCTACCTGCAGCTGACAAACACAAGCTTGTGACATGCGGATTGCCACAAGGTGGCCACAGCTGTCTGTGGTTTTTATACATGTGTGTATACACAGGCAGGCTCTGGGAATGCCCTGTGCTCATAGCTCTGACAGTGCTGGAGTGATGGTTGTACCTTGAGGTAATGGGCTAGAGGGGAATTCATGGTGGAGGGTGGGCTCCTATGATCCTGGTGGCACCATCTGCCTGCCTTACAGATTCTGGACTGTTTGTATGGATGTGACAGAGGTATAAACAGACTCTAGCAGATGGTGAAGCCAGGCATTAGGTCCAAAAGCATAGAAGGGGGGAAGAGTTTTGGACCAGGTTTGGGTTATCTCTTCTCTACTTGAGAAAGTCCACTTTTTTGTTTGGTTTTGGATTTTTTTTGTAAGACATTTGCTTGTGGAGACAAGTCTGCTATTTCAACTTTCTTTGTTTCTAGTTCCTCTGAGAGGGGCACTTGGAGGAGAGCAAGAACACACCCAGTACTCACAGTGAACAGTAAAGTGAACACTACTCACATCTGTGAAACCTGGTGATAAGGGAAACACAATGGGCAGTTTTAGCACCACTTGGCAGGATTGATCCAAAGGCTTCCAGTTTCCTCTGAGCTAGTGCTGATGGGCTGAGGATAGGGACAGGAGACATCTCCCTATACTGCAGGTAATGTCCAGCAGCAAGCTAACCTGTCTGGAGCCATGGTGTGAGATGAACAATTAAAGTAAGGGGTATGGGAGCAAGGTAAAAGCAAAGGATCCCAGTTATGGCTCGCTTGTGTCAGTACTGGCAGAGGTGGTGGCAGGTTTAATGTTGGATTTGATCCAGCTGGGGAATAGATCTCACCTCACATATGGATGCTGTGGCTGGGCCACGGTGTCTCATGATTCCTGCTGTGGGCATTGACCCCGGGGAGACCATGAGAGAAGCTCATGAGGCAGCAATGCATTCCAGGGATAGCTCCCTGCTTTCAACAACCCACAGCCCTTTGCAACAATTCCCAGTGCTTCCTGAGGCCCCCTTTGGTGTGGCAGGCCATGGTGAACTCCTGAAGGACGGTACCCACTGTGTCCTGAGCTAAGTTACTGCCACCATTCCCAGCTTAACATTCTTTAGGAACAGAACACAAAAGCTGCATATTTATTAGCCTGGAACAACTCTGGAGACTGCTTCATTTTGCAGGCAAGCAAAAGGTGTTAAGCAGTTCAACCACTACTCTAGAAATAATGATATGCATAAATGAAGAACTATTTAGCCAACAATTGATGAAGCCTGCAGCTGTTTACACACAAGATTAAATAAACTCTTCCTCTTGCTCTCATAGATATGGCCGTTCTTAGTTCATTTCCCAATCACCAGTTTACTTGAAATGAGATTGTTAATGCACTGGACTTAAAACAATTCAGTATTTTAGAGTTTGCAAGCCCTCTGAAATTTCTTCAACAAAAAGCCACCACACAGCAGCACACCTTTACTGCGTGCACCTGAAGCCTACTGACAACAAGTCCCCTTTTTTGTTCTACCACTTTAATAACAGCAGTGCTACTACTAGCACTGATATGCAGTGCTGTTAGTCCACAGATCTTCCTCAGTGGCCAATGAAAAGCCACAGCGCTGGAACTAACTCAAATTGTCAATTCATTCTCCTCAGAAAACACTATAAAGCTATGAGAACCTCTTCCCTACTTGTGCCAAAATTCATTATTTCCCTAGTGGCCAGCTGACCTGCATTTTAGGGTGTGTTTTGTTAAATCCACTCAGCAAGTATTGTCAATCTACATCTTAAATAAGTGATCTTTTTTTGTTGACATACAGAGCATCTAATCCTGGCATTGCAAAGATACTAAGGCCACTTGGGATCTCTCTTCAAGGATCAGTAATGAAACCTTAAAACTAACCAAGAAGTCCTTCACAGTGACTGAAAATTAATCACCATCATCTTCAATGCCTGTCTGTATCCCATAGTAACAGGTCCTTGCTCTTTTTCAGAACATCTCAGGTGTTTAGTGTTGCTAATTCGTGTGTCTCCTTTGCTTGACACACTGGTGTGTGCTGGACACCAATTTAACACAGTAAGGCCACCATCTCCATCTTGCCTTCCAGAAGAGCCAGGGTGAACACTATGGTAAGGTCAGCTCCAAGCCTAGACACCAAAGACAAGTTTCTCAAGGAAATTAGTAATCTATCCATATCACATGTACTGAAATCTGCTGGGTTAAACAAGTTCTTGTTATATTTTAGCTCTTCTGTGTTAACCACAAGGAAGTGGGAATGTTCCACAAATAGAAGTACAACACAAGCGAAGTATACATTAAGAGATTTATTTTTCTTTTCCATATTCTCAGAATAACTGAGACAGATACACTGTGTAATAAAATTAAAAAAAAAAAAAAAAAAACCAAACATCTAGGGAGGAAGCTGGAATCCTCAAGTGTTGTTAGCTTAGCTTGTTCTCTGCTCCTTGATATGGGTTAAAAAAATCCCCTTTGCAAAGTTCTGGGCCAAATCAATGGGTAAAAATTAAATGTGCCATCAGTTAGCAAAGATTTTCAAACTGATTTTCCTTTCCACACGTCTCCTCATAGAAAAGTTCAAGCTATTATCAAGTCTGTTATTTACAGTTCTAATTTTCAGCACTAATTCTAAGGCACTTTGTTTTGTGTAGCTCAGGGAAACAATTCTCAATTTCTTCAAGAGCAAAGCAATTGGCATATACTTAGACTTATTAGCCAAATTATTTACAAAAGTTACAATCACCAAACATCCAGCAAAATGACTGAAACATACTGATCGTATGATTTGACAAGTGAATTAAAAGCATTTAACAGAATCACATTCTCCTGTGCCAGTCTCCCAGGAATATCTGATCTTCATACTTTTACAACAGCTTTTCCAAGATTTTCTCCCTTTAACATTCCTATAAAAGCCATTGGCATGTTCTCAAATCCTTCAGTGACTTGTTCATGGCACTTCACTTTTCCCTGTCAAAAGTAAGAAAGCAAATTGCTAAATTTTCATCCACCAAAACTGAATAAATTGCAGCAAAATTTTCTCCAGCATATATATTTCATTTGAAACATGCAAGCTGACATGCACCTGGATAACTGCAAAACCAGGTGGGCTCTTGTGAGGATCTGCTTTTGTTCTAAAACCTTCTACTTGGAATCATAACAGGAAGCAAAAGTCACTGCTGTAAAAACATAGCAGGACATAGCAGATTTATTGCTACTCAGTCCCCAAACAACTGACAGGTAGGGGATCATTTCCCCAAAGCCAGGCCTGTCTCTACCCATACAGAAGTATGGAATTGCAAATCCAATGATCAAAATCTGACCCATCCCAAATCCTCATGTTTGTAAAAGCTAGTCTCTTTAGCCTTTAGTGTTCCCACTCACAAACTTGTCACAGCCATGAACCAACTTGGTTACTAACTCAGCCTCCACCTAGGTAAGAAATTCCCTATTAAGTCCCTTTAAAGCCCAGCTCCCAATACTATAAAAACATTCAATCTTGCCAGTAATTTCAGCACAGTAGTACAATGGAAGTCCTGGCCCGTACTACAGATCGCTGGATGAGAAATACAGGAATTACTCTAAATATGAAAATCTTCATATTTAGATATGAATACACCAGATAAGTGTTTTGAATTATTCTGGAAGCATGCTTCTTCAAAGCCTACATGTATCCTAGATTATACTGGAGTCTACAAGTTGATATCACACATCTCAGCAAAACAGAAGGGATTAGGCATATGGTTTAAGTGTCTCCAAGAGTCTCAAGGATCAAAGCAGGGAGAAGGAAAATGTCATGCTGGGACCTCACTTAAACAGTTATGACAAGAGAGTCTTGCAAAGATGGAATCTGCAGTGTGAGTACACCTCACAAACGACTGCCCCTTCCTTCCTTACCTCCATGACCCATTTTAGCAGGGCCTGCAGGCCTTCCTCCCGGCGGTTTTTCCATCGACTCACAATAAACCCTTCCATTTGAAGCTCCTTGAAAATCATGGGAATCTGCACATAAGGCCCTGCAAGAGAAAAGAACCAGCAAACCACCTGCAATATCAGTTTCATAGAATAAGCCCCAGTGCAAAAAGTGAGCTTTAAGCCAGTAAAGACCCCTGAATCACTTTGTTTCAGCCAGAAGCAACAGATATTTTTTCCAAAGAAAATTTCAAGCACAAAAGACCAAAGATTCATGGACAGTCACCTCGGGAGACAAAGGCCTGATCCATAACACCACGGGACTAAAAATTCTGAAAACATTTTCATTCAGAAATAAAGTGGCCTCAGCTTTACCTGAATCTCAAAAATCTTTAAGCTGAATCTCAAAAACACTGTTTTAACACCTTGTTTGATAGCCTGACAGGCTCTCATGCTCTCTCTAACTCTCAAAATTTAAGTTACAAACTCCAGAAAAATAGTTTCCTCAATCATAGAAATGTGTGAAGTCTCCTTATTACCAAAAGCCTGTTCCATTTTTAAGGTGATGTGAGAGTTGAAAGCCAGTCAGCTACCAAAGAGAATACAGTCATCATATTTCTTTAAGAAGACAAATCTGGAAAATTTAATGCTATTGAAAATGAATATTCATTCAGCCACATTTCTCCGCAGTTTTATTAGTAGTTGAAATCTTATGGGAAAAAAACCCAAAAACCTTAAGCTGAATCATCTAAAACCTGAGGGAAAACTATTATCTCATCTTAAAGCATGTACTACTGTATATGACATGGTGGCATCATGACACCACACCTGACTTCTGCTGATCTATATCTGCATAGGGCTGTGTGGAGACCTGGTTTAAGTACTTTAGCCACAGCTTCATCTCTGATGAATCATTTCTAAATCAGCTGATGTGTGCACTAAGATAGTGTGGACTAAGTGCATGTACACTCAAGGAGCATGGTCCCAGCATCCCACAGCAGCAGTTAGCTACCCAAATGTATACACATATATACACTTAAATGGCACAGGGAATTAAACAGTAGAATGTTGTTATGTCTTTCTGTCATCACCAAGAGAAAATCAATTTGGACACAATAAAGGCCCTCACCTTTCTGAGGCACAGAGTCATTGTACTGAGAGATGGCACCACAGACTGCAATTCTTCCATATTTCTTCATCTGGTTGATAGCAACGCTGGCAAATTCTCCACCCACCTACAAGAACCAGAGCATGTGCAGCATTTGAGACAATCCAGTGTTTAGCATTGACTGCCAATTTCTGCCAACACTGCATTGTTGCACCAGGTTCAGTCAGGGGCAGCAACTTCCACTACCCCAAAGACTTGGTGGGCAGAAAGCCTTGCATTTACTCAGTGCTATGAGGACTCAATCTCACTCTTCTAAAAATTAGTTATGAATGTAGGGAATGAGTTTTAATTCCAAATCTGTTTCACAAAGATTGGTTTGGAAGCATTAGGCAGGAATAGCACATAGACCCCTATTCCAAGTGCTAAGAAGCACCAGCTCTGCTTTTCCCACACACCAGTATGCAATTTTACATCTTTACATCATGGTGATGTAAACTTTTTAGTTTATGGTTCTCATCTTCAAAATAGGGATGTGCTGTAAAAAGAAGCTTTTAATGGTGAAAAGCTGGGAGAAAAATTACTGCTGTAGGGAGCTCTGCACAAAAGCTGGAAGTGAGAATGAAGGGAATAGACATGATCATAAAATCTATTTAAGACCTTAGCAGCACAGGACATGAAATTTGGAAGGCTAACGCAAAGTAGCAGGAGGCTCCTGCCACAGAGACAAGCACTTTGCCCTGACATCAAACATTTCTTTCAACTGCCAAAGAAAGGCAAAACACCACAGCCTTCATCCATGGATTGGCAGAAGTACTGCTGAAGAAAATAAATGCTAAAGAGAAGCCATGATGATGGCTTCTTTCAAAGCGGATAGCTAGCCAGGGAGTTTAAGGCAGGTATGTCAGCTAATACCCCTGTGACCAGGTATTGTATTATCAGATATAATGCATATGTTAGCTGTAGTAGGAAACCAAAAGAGACAGGGCTAGTTCTTTATCTTGAAAGTGAACTGACATGATTTACCTGTACCCATACTGTTAAACTTTCTTAGCCTTCAGAATAAGATACTCACATTCAAGCACCTATCAAGAACAGTATATAGATATATTAATATATATTAATATCCCCATTAATTCCAGCTATGGTTGGAAGATGTCAGAAACTTTCTGAGGGCTGCTCCAGTAGTTTTGCAAACTGGGCCTTGCTACAGTTTTGCTTACAGGTACCAATGCAGCCCCCATGACCACATAAGGTGGAGCCATCCACACGCACTCCCCTTTCAGCAATAGCAGAGAACTGCCTGTGGTAGGAGGTGGGGCCAGGAATGGACCAGATTCAGCTTCATGCTACTGTGACCATCACCTCCCCAAAATGTGCCGTGCTTTTAAGAGAGTGAAGTAAAACTTCTCTCTCTCCATTCACAAACACTGCCAACAATCCAGCTTTGCCTTTTGGGTTTTGTTCTTTCTGTTACTGCTCAAGTCAGCTGCAGAAATATATGTGGGAAGGGAACAGAAAAGCAGTAAGCTCCTACAGAGATCATTAATTGATTAAATGGATCTCCATATTGAAATCCTGGTGTAGACTTCAATTAGATTATTACAGTACTGAGTTTGTGCTACAGTTTAAAGAAGATGACAAGGCTGCTCAAGGCAAGGCCTTGTCTCTGAACTTACATTGTCAAAGAAACAGTCATAGCCATCAGGAGAGGCTTTACGCAGTGCTTCATCCAGAGATTTAACAGTCTTGTAATTAAAGGCTTCATCAAAGCCTATTTTTTTCAGATAGGCAACCTTATCATCTGAGCCAGCACAGCCAACCACTTTGCAACCCTGCAAGGAAAGAAGAAAAACATTTATAAACATCCCCTGACAACACAGGCTGACACTCAGCGTGTGCTTGGTGAAGGGCTCACCCTTAAGGTAAGGCTTTAAGGGTTGCCAGTATATGAGCTCCTGAAACATCCTACTAGATTTGCTGTGTCTTCAGGAGCTTTTCCATCTCAAGACCCTAGTGTAGGCATGCCTTCAGAAATGCTTGTCCTACTGATCATTCATGGCCTTGTTGCCCTGTGTTACAGCTATGTCTTCTCAGCAGTAAAATCAAGCCACTCACCCCAATTTTAGCGAGCTGCCCCACCACAGAGCCCACAGCGCCAGCTGCAGCATTAACCAGCACTGTCTCTCCTGGCTTCATCTTGCAGACCTCCAGCAGACCAAAATATGCAGTGAGGCTGCAAAGAAAAGGAAAGGATGTTCAGTGATGAATAACAGATGACAGACACAGAAACGTGACTTGACCCACTGAGCCAAAATATCATCACCACCAGAACAAGAATAAGTTTTACTATATTGCGAAAACCTTAATGCAACCTTCTTAATTTGGCTTTTTCACAGCCATCCCAGAAAAAAACCCACAGATACACTGATGGGAAGAGAATGTTGAGGCAGAAATCTCTCTAAGGTGAAAACAGCTTTCATTGTGCTCATTAGTCGAAACGAGAAACACTGATACCGTGTGACAATTCAGTTATATACTGGAAGAGATAGTAAATCCAAGTGAAAGGTCATTTCCCAACTGGTATCTACTTGATTAAATTATACTCATCACAAATCAAAGCTGGCAGAAAAAGGTAAAAAGGGTGAGAAAAACTTGCTGAACTGATGAGCTCACTCTCCTGAGGACTACTCTGCTACAGGTACTGTAAGAATCTTAAAGGTTGGAAAAAACCTCCAAGATCACTGAGTCCAATCTTGGATCAATTACCACCTTCTCAACTAAACCTTAGTGCCAAATTCAGTTGTTTCTTGAGCACGTTCAGGAATAGTGAACCTACCACTTCCCTGGACAGCCTGTTCCAATGCTTGACAACCTCCTCTGTGAAGAAATTCTTCCTGATGTCCAACCTGAACATCCCCTAATGCAGCTTGAGGCCACCTCCTGTTGTCCTGTAATTTGTTACCTGGGAGACTGACCCCCATTTGGCTACAATCTCATTCACGTAGTTGCAGCAGAGAAGAGTAAGGCCTCCTTGAGCCTGCTCTTACCTACGCTAAACAAGTCCAGCTCCTTCAGCTGCTTCTCATCAGATTTGTGCTCCAGGTCCTTCATCAGCTCTCTTGCTCTTCTCTGGATATGCCCAGCACCTCAAAGTCTTTCTTGTAGTGAGTGCCCAAAACTGGAAACTGTATTTCAGATCTCACCAGTGCACTAGCAATCTGTAGGAACCACTAAAGCAGCTCATCAACTGGACAAGAATCCCACAAAACTCTTCTTCTAATTTCTAAATTCAAGCTTAGAGCTTCCCACGTGGTCTCAACTGAAAGAACTAACTAAATCCCTCTGTAAGACGTCTAGAAAGAACATATCTTGACCTATGTTAAAATGAAATCTGAGAAGTTCTTTACCACACACAATTTTATAATCATTTTGAAAGCCTTCCAGATCATTAGGACTGACTAAATCCTGATCTCCCATAAAAACTACATGATGGTAACATAAAAACTAAATGAGGTAAGAAATGCAAGCAGATGACTAAGAGATTCCAACAGCAAATACAGAGCACAGCAGTTCTATCTGCTTCAGTGCAATTTAAAGGACATCTATTTTGCTGCATGATACAGCATCTGTCTTCTGCATTTTGGCATTGATTCTAGAAATACAGTGATAGCAACAGAGCCCAGTCAGTAAAAGCAGACTAATCCAGGTGCCAGTGAACTTTCCACTGAGGTTAACACAGACTGAACTAGATTCTTTCCAGCTCTTCCTGAATTGTCTTTCTGACTTATTACAGCTCTCCAAGGAGAGGTACAATAATCTCCAAGGCAAATCTCCTCTGATGTAGGAGATGGACCAAACTTCATGCCCTATACAGGACAAGGGCATCTAGAAGCACACCTTTTTTACCAGTGTGAATAGGCAGTATGCTGGTAGAACAAGACAAAGGTCAATACTGACAGCCAGAAACCTCCTGCACACCAAAATCCAGGGGATAGTTGCCTCTCAATCTCAAAACTTACCCTGGCATGCCAACTGTTCCAAGAGCTAGAGATTTGGGGAGTGATTCTGGCCAGTTGGAAGGAAGGAGTTGTAGGTCTTTCCCATCAGAGATAAAATGAGTTCTCCAGCCCCTGTTACCCACAACAAAGGCCCCTACTGCAAAAGCAGGGTTTTTGCTTTCTACAATCCTGTTTAAAAAGTAAAAACAAAAACAAAAACACAAAGAAAAAAAAAACAAAAAAAAAAAA
>VWYO01006279.1:33746-116513 GCA_013400275.1 Rhadina sibilatrix
AAAACAACAACAAAAACAAACAAACAAAACAAAACAAAACAGAAACAAATTAATACTGGCTCTTCCATTCTTCCTGTGATTCAGAAAAGAAATACTTCATGTCATGATTTTTATCCCATACCTGCTGATGCTGTAGGTGTCAAGTGTCTTTCCTAAAATGTCTACAACCTCTTATCATGAGGGAGATACTGGCAAAATGATTTTAGATTCAGCCCCATCCACAATAAACTAAATTTTACCACACAAGTGCCAACTCTTTCTTTGAGTAGCACTAGTTCGGTTTGAGATCAGACCAGGCTTCTGTGAGTAAGAAGGCAGGAAAGAGGATACTGGGATTAAAGCACGGAGTTGCCAATAGGCTGTCTGTTCTTAGACAACCTGCACCTCATTTAAAAGTTGAAGAACCTGAAGATGGATCCTCTTGTGGTAATGAAACCAGATAAAAAGCAGTATCTCAAATCAGGGAGATAACGTATCAGCAGACTCTATGCCAAATGAAAATTCCACTTTCTTAGCTCAATAAGGTAAAAATGTGTTGGAAAGGGGTTGATAAGCACCTTAGAATTATTAGAAACAGTTGACCTTCTGTTCATCTGACTCGGCTGTTAATTTATCCCAGCCCTCAATGCTTCTCCAGAGACACACAAGAGTCAAAGGCCACAGACGTTCCTAGGCAGCAACTTGCAGGCAATACAGCAGGAACAAGCCAACAGAAGGAAACATCTGTGTAGCTACATTATCACAAACTTGAGAAAAGGATGGATTTAAGGTTATATAACCCTTTGGCTAGAGCTCTGTCTTTGGTGAAGCAAAGGTATTTTCAGATGGAGTAGATAGCATGTGTAGGAGAAGGGAATACAGGTGACCATGTCCCTGATAAGTAACAGCTGTGTTGATTACCCAATACAGCCTCACCCCTGGTGAGTCACAGCTATATCCAGTAAAGATCAGTGTGATAAAAAGGAGTGGGTTAGCTGGCAAAGGGAATCATCATGGAAGATCATGAAGAGGAAGGATGCTGGAGAATCACTGCTATGAGGTCAGCCTGGGTCTGCAGTCAGAGCCTGTTGTTGGAACCTGCAGCCATAGCCTAGCTGGGTAAAAGCCTGCATTCAGAGTCTGCAAACAAATACATGCAGTCATAGTTTAGCAAGAAATAACCAGCAGTCAGAGGCTACAAGGGAAACCTACAGCAGGAGCTTGCTGCAGCCAGAGTCAGTGAACAGCTGGAGTCAGGATGGCTGAGCTGTAAAGAGGAATAAACCAGCACCCTTTTCATGCTGTGATAAACAAGAAGTCTGCGTCTCAGCTCATTTTTACTCTCTAACAAGAGCTCTGCTGCTGCAATAAGCATGTATGGTTGCAGACATGCAGCTTCTAGCACATCAGGTTTTAAAATGTGAAGTTCAAAATGTATTGCAAG
Source organism: Rhadina sibilatrix (assembly GCA_013400275.1). Lineage (NCBI taxonomy): Eukaryota > Metazoa > Chordata > Aves > Passeriformes > Phylloscopidae > Rhadina > Rhadina sibilatrix. The sequence goes on from VWYO01006279.1 coordinate 35,170, forward strand.
TATGATGGTTGGTCCTTTATACTTGTAAAAATTGTCTTTGAACACATGATCATCAGAAACAACATATAGATTTTATCATAGGTCTAAATGCTCTCCAGAAAGGCAAAAGAGGTTCTTAGAGGAAAAACGCATTCCAACCAGTTACAGGTAAGAATGTCAGTAGCAGAAGTATGTACACACAAGTCAAGAATGGGTAACATAGGCTGCAGATATCTCCAGTGTCAGCATACTCCTGTTGAGATCTGCCATGCACACTGATAACAGGAAATGAAGGTCTTACCTGGCAACCTGCGTGCCAATCATTATGTCACCTTCCTTCATGTCCCTTCGACTGTAAGGTCTGCAACACAGGCAAACACAGCTTACTGTATGCAACTTTAATAATGTTCCAGACACACTGGAACATTATTAAGTAGTAGCAACTGTTTGACCCAGGAAGAGGGTATCAGCAATGTTGCTGAACAGATCACAAAGAGCTTGTCATTGTAACAGCATAATCAAAAGTCTTACAGAGCCAGCTACTTGGGCATCCTGGGCAGGAGTGTTGGAGGGATGATAGCAATTATCTTCCCAGCATGGTCCACCACTACAAAAAGCCTGAGACTCAGAGAATTATCTCTGGATTTAGTGTCCACAATGCCTCTTCAAACTACCCAGTCTTCCTGTGCTTCAACTACTGCCTACTGGTTTAAGGCAAATTTGGGAAGAAACCTCTAAATGAGGTCCCTCCAGAAAGCAAACCCAAGTAGTCCCTCCCCCTACTGGTCTGGGAAAGTTTCCTTAGAGAAAAGTGTAAAAAACACTTTGTTCAACAAGTGTTCACAAGCATAAAAAGTGAATAATATTAAACAATGAAACCTCTCTCTGTTCTGCAGAGAGATGGCAAATTGAGGAAGTCCTTGCTGTGGGGTGCAGCTCGGCTCACCCAGTCTCTCATCAGTCCCCCCGGTGCTGGAAAGTGCTGTCCTGGGCCCCAGTGGGACACAGGTGTGAGCTCACGGTGTTTTCTGGGCTTTTGGTTCAGAGCAGGTTCAAACAGTTCCAAGGAAAAGAAAAAAGCAGTCCAGGGACCTTCTCTGCCTCAGCTGGCTAAAAACTAACCAGAAAGCAAAGGAGAGCTCTCTCTTGCTGTCTGTCCATAGACAACACAGTCTAGGAGCAGAACGCAGAGGACTGAGTGCAGTTTCTGAAAACAAACTGCGTGCTTCTTCTTTCCCTCCCCTCGCTCTCAGAACCAGTCTGAAATGTGTGGAAATCAATATCCAGCATAAACAGAACTGACAACTGGGGATACAAGCATCACAAAGTCAGTCCAGGACATGGATACATCAGCAATGTCCAACTTTGGACAAGTTTGCTATGTTAAATTAAGCAGGAACTGCTACAAGGATGCAGTATCCTTTGAGTACATTGCATTCCAGCTGAAGAGGTGACAAGGAACTACAGCTGATTCCAAGGGAAGTCTAGGGCAGCAGAAATGTTACCCCAATCTCTAGCTAAATCTGGCACAGCTCCATATTTTGAGTCTTGTAATTAACATACATCTTTTAAAAAGCAGACAAAAGCATTGGGACTCTGGCAAGAGTGGGCACTGCCCACTGTTGTTTTGAGGTTTAAGTGGCAAATCAAATGAGGCGCTTTAACAAGAAATTCAGAAAGGACAAAAAGGTATACCTCATGTAAGGATCAACACTGAGAAACACTGATTCAAGCAGCAACTCTGCAATAAAAGACAAAGCAAATTCCTGGATATTAACAGTGCAGTACAGCATAGTTTTCACAAGTCTGTCTTTCAGCTAAAGTGATATGAACTCCTGACAGCTCAAAACTCCCCCATACCCTATTTTTGTTGAGGGAAAACCTACCAGAAACAACTACAACATTCATTAGTTTTGGGTTATTGATATGCTGTTGAAAAATAAACTTTCCCCAGTGTAGCTTTAGGAAACTATCTTATTTTCAACATTGGAATTTTGCATGTGTCTCCTCTTTCTACAGAAGGGTCAAGCAGTCAGAATTCCTAAACAAAACTCTCATTTAATTTTGATGTATAAAAATGTCATCCCATGATTCAGCCAGAAGAGGGTGGCACAGGTCAAATACAAACTACTTGGATACCTTAAACGGAAGGAATTAGTTCATCTTTTTTAAGTAGCCTAATCTACTTTACTGTCTCTAATAACACTAGTTCTTGGGAAAAAAGATTATTAAACATGTTTTAAACTTCTCATTTACACAGCAGTTTCAGAAGTTCATCTCCACCTACTAATATTTTTCATTGTGCTGCAGTGGTCTAGCTAGTACCAGCTAGAAATGTACTGAGATGTAAATACCTTCCCATTACTCAAGAGTGAGCAGGAAACCCATGTAACATAACAAGGAAGGCCATGGCCTTTTAAAGTGTCATTGTAATGTGAACTTATCCCTCTTTTTACTTTAGTGATTAAAAGAGGAAGGAAAATAATACTCCATGTTCTTAAATACTCACAGGCATGAAATTTTTAAGTGTATCTGTATATGTAAGAGAATCAGTTTTCAAGCATTTAAACTGTAAACATAATTGGTACTTTAATATCCTACTGCACAGTTCCCTCTGCACACCCTTTAAAGTGTAGCAAATTTTGTAAATTACAAGTGGTGGGATGAGGCTCCAGAAAATATGGTACAAATGTCTATGTGAAACCAAAAATCAAAGTTCATTCTTTTATCAACAGCTCTTGCTGTTGATATGATAACAAGTTATCATATTCCTTACTCTTTTCAAAACAGAGAAACACGGGAATAAAAACTGTCCTTTTTTTTCTATTTATATTCAATCTCTCTTTTTGTTACAACAGATCAAATAAGATCAGGACTGGCAAAAACAAAAAAAAATTGCATGCAGGCAGCAATCTTGCCATTCCACTTCTTGAAATAAAAGACCAACCTTCAATGATTCCAGCCCCGAGGTCTTTCAGCTGTAGGCTCATTCCCAATGCAGTCACTCTGCCCTCCCCCAGCACTATCCTTAATATTTTTCCTGTCAGCATCAAAAACTCTACTAAAAACCTACTCCTATAGGGTATTATGTTCTCCATCTTCTTCCAAAGGATTTTGCAAATTAAAGTAGATTAAAACATTTTACTAGTAAAATGTGTTAGGGTGTTCATACAGTTACTTCATTGGTTCTGTGTCACAGTCCACTTCTCTGTTTCTGCAGTAAACAAATCCTATTTTCCTTGTGGTGGTTCCGAGGCCATATCACTTCGGTAATTTTTTCCACTTGCAAACACATTCGAATACCTTTGTCATCAGGCAGCAAGGGTGATTAGGCAGCATGAACTGTGAAAGGTACCCACAATTGCTGTGTGATGGACTTAGAATTTAATCATTGTTTCTAAGGGCGTTATCAGAAGCCAAGGTGTCTTTGAACCCACCGACCCCATCAGTACACTTCTTCGGCAATTGTCCTTCGCCCTTAAGGTGCCCGGCTTGTTACAAGCCAGCAGTTTTTGAAATTCCAAAGATAAACGTGCAGTTTTATAGATCCACGGCCACACATCAGCAATCATATAACCTCCAGAAAAATTAGTAGTAACGGATAGCACTCTGCTCACCTCCATCCTTTAGATTTGGTAGCTCTATCTTCTTCAGGTCAAAGTCACTGGTTTTGGGAAAACCATCAAAATGCTTCTTTAGAACCCACGCTTTGGCAGTCACCATCCTGCGCAACAAACACAGACAAAGCACACATGTCAAAACGATGCCTAACAGTTCTGGGCTGCTCTTGGGGCTGGTTTAGATTTCATCAGGCAAAACACCTATCTCGATAATATGCCATCACACAAGAAAGCGCCTGCTTGTTTCTGTGGTAATATCACCAGGTGATGAAAATGTCAGAAAAGTCCCCTCATTGCTTTAGCAACCCAGATCTTTCTGTCAGACCTCCCTGCCTGCTGGCAGCAAGTCCTCATGTGGGAAGTCATCCCAACAAAATGTACAACTCCCACTCTAAAGATACTAAAGAAGGAAAAGACACTATTTTTAGGAGGAAAAAAAATCCATTTAGAAAAAAAAATTAAAACTTAAGTATATTGCCCCCATTACCTGAGGTGTCTACTGAACCCAAACTACATGTTTGAACAACAAAGGCAAGCAAGACCTCTTTCAGTGACACCAATCACACCGAAAGAAAATGCTTCCCCAGTTGTGAAGCTTAGAGCTTGAAACTGGGTGCACACTGCTACCAACATTTTCCCTACAAGACAGAAACAAATAAACTACTCACATTAATTCTACCCTCATGGGTCCTTTTCCCTTCTTACACCCAAGTACATCAACAAGAACAAAGAAAGAGAAGTTTATACTTAGAGCAGGCAGGTGAAAACTGGGTCTTCTGCTGACAAGTCAATAACCTCCTACAATCTGCTCCAGTCAATGGCTGGACCCCTTCAGTCACACACACTTAAAAAAGGTGAAAATGTCTGCAGGAACCGCCCTCAGTACACTTTTCCAGGAGTAAATGTAAACCCTGAGTAAACTTAGCATAAGGCACACCCATTGTGATTCACCTCCTTCCCATTAAGATTTGAGATCAACCCTTCAAACCGCCCCCAGTTCAGTGCCCAGCCAGCTGCACAGGCACGTTGTCAAGCACGCAATACTAAATGCATAAAACCCGTGGTTCTAGAACCCACAAAATACTGCAGTCAGGAGACCAAGTCTATCCACCACAACAGCAGTTTCCTCAAATTACATTTTTACATTTTTGTTTTTTCAGTTTCCATTTTTACAGTTTCCTCAAATTACATTTACACTCATCCAGCCTGAAACTCTTAAGAGTTCTACCTCTGTGCAAAAATATTTACTTAAAAATTAATGTCCATGTCATTGCTCAATTTATACTTTCAACACAGCAAATGGTACAAACGTTCACCAGTCATGGTGTATGCCCTGAACATGTTCGCTGTCCCTAGTGCAAGGAGAGCTTGTGTGGCTAAGCCTCTATCTACGAGCCACCTTAACAAACAATAGCAAACTTTGGCATTTTGCCCCAACATTGTGGAGGGGACTGTCTTCACCTTTCTTCTTTTTCTGAAAGTGCACAAGTGCAATACGAAGGGAGAAAAGTGTAAAGAAAGCAATATATAGTGACGTGTTCAGCTGCAAACCCCACAAAGATAGAAGTGCTAATTAGTAACCTGAGAAAAAAAGGATCCGAGGGAAAAAAGGCAGACTATGTTTATTAAAGATGTACATGCAAAGATCAGGGAGAATAGGGCAAGCTCTCCTCTATTTAGATAAAAGAGGAAGTCACCAAATCCAGAAACTAATTAGCACTCAACAACTTTTCGTGATGAAACAGATATTCCGTGCTCCTCAATGACAAGGAAGTACAACACAAGTGAAGGTTTCTTGCACGAGAAATGTGTGCTGGAGAAATCACTTTCACAAAACTTGAAGAAAGTATCATCAAAATCAATGCCAAAACATCCCGCAGTGGGTAAGGGTGCAGCTAATCCAGCATTAGTATCTGCTGCTTTATGTGTTTGCTTTGGTATCAACAATGTTTGGCTGTAACAAAAGATACCATGACACAGCAGCAACAACAAAACAACGCAAAACCAGAAAACATGTTTATAGGAGTAAAAGGTGAGTTCAGAGTCACACAAAACTGATCCCACTCACAGCCATTGAGAGGGATTTGTCCCACCTGTGTGCCCCGCAGTCAGACAGGTACCCAAGTGCTCCAACCAGGAATGACCACGGACAAAGGGATGCTGGCTAGGCTGGCAGCCATTTGTACCCCCGGGGAGCCAACAGTGATTCAGAAATGCTTTGTCTTCCAACCTGCCACACATTTGTGAATCATCAATACTGAGTCCCTGCTTTTTGTCTCTTTTGCCAGTATGCCTCCAAGGCACCAGCCCTGTTCTTTTCTTTCTCAGTATCCTATCTTAATAGCTTGTGTCTTCTTGTCTTCGTACAGGAACTTCTTACTTGCTTCGGGATGTCCTTTGTTCTCCCTGCAGGGCCCTTTCAAATGTGCTGTAATAACGATGATCTGCAAATCTACGTGGCATCAGTACTGGCCATTTCTGTCTCTTTTCTGTTGTTTCTTTAGGTGCTTCCACTCTCAGACCTCCCATTCACATGAATCTTCACCTTCCTATCAAAGACCTCTACTTCTTCGAATACACGGTTTTCAGCAGAGCAATGATCCTGCCTAGGAACAATATTGAGAGACTAATTTCACTAAACCCTTTTTTATTATATTTAGGCCGAATTTTGGAAACAGGACAAATTTTCTGGTTACTATTTCTCTTTTTCTACTGAAGTCGCATCATTATAGCCACTTCAAAGCAAGGAGACCTTCCTGTAGGTCGTAAAATGAAAAGCCCCAAACCAAATAGAAAACAACACAGATACATGCTTGATTAATGGATCCACGAACTAACTTCCAGGTTAACGAACTAAGATTATTTATATGTTTAGATATAAAAACATAAGAAGTGGTAAGGACTACATTACTTAAGCATATTAAATAACTCAGTGGTAAAGGATAAACAGCAGTGATACAACATTTGTGGGCTTTAGTTAAATCTTACTGGGCTAAGCTAAGCATGTCATAGCCACAAGCTCAGTTCCAAGAACAGTAACCTACTCTTGTAAAGAGTAACCTACTCTTTGTTTTCAATGTCAGTGGGTTTGAAGACTACGTTTGATAGTGAGTTGTATCTTAGTTAACCAGGAGTTTTTTTGATTAAAAAAAATGTAATGAACTACATTTAATTAGTTTAAAAATGTTTGACCGTGATTTTAGCTGATTTTGATTGAGATTTGTGTTGGCTGAATGTCAGTAGAAAACCCTGAGACATTGCTACACTGCACTTGCATAAAGGAACTCCATGGACCCATACGTCTTGGAGAACCTAATCCATAGCTGAAGAACAAAATTCAATAATGAATAATTTAATGGTTATGAAGTAACAGATTGGGAAGTCTTGGCTTTTTGCACTAACAAAGTATGTAACAAAGCAAAAATCCCACCTGTGTTCAGACACTGCAGTTGCTGCAAACTTTCAGTGGAGCTGAAAGAAAAGCACCTTCACACAGGTAATCATAGCTCAGTCCCCAAAATCAGCATGGGTAAGGAGGTTCACAATTCAGGGGGAAATGGACAAGAAGAAGGAAGAGGTGAAAACTGGAATACCATAATACATACTAGCAACTAGAAAAGAAGGTCAGGTATAAAAGAGACCTTTAAAAAAAATCTGAGAAAATTGAAATAGTTTGACTGAAGGCTGAAGAGCTAATGGTGATACCTGAAATCTGGGAATCATCATATTAAAGTAGAAAAGTAGTAAAGCCTTCAAGAGAGCATGAGTCAAATCAGAAAAGTTTACCTTTCTTAAGTAACCTCAGCTGTTACTCCTGTCTTGTGTGATATGGTTTCCTAGCCTGGACTTGTCCAAATCTAACCTCGAGGACAAAATCCTCTTAGAAACCTGTCAGTTATATGAGTTCAACTCAGTTTTTGGATTAGCTTAACAGTTCATCTTCCTGACAGTCACAATTTGCAGATGTGATTGTGGTACTTTTCCTTTTATCTCCATTCTGAAGCAGTTACACCTATGCTCACACCCACACTAGAAGAAAAGGGTATGATTAAAAGCTGAGTAAAGTGTATTTTTCTCTGACATAGTTTGTAGATCGGTTCTGAGGAGAAATTCACCCATCACCACAATAGCAAAGTTTTTCTGGTGATTGTCATCTTCTTCCCCCAGATCTAATTTATTAGTCTTCTGAAGCATTTCAAAGCAAAGTGCCAGGAACCAGCATAAGGGACAAATACCTTAAAAAACAAACCAACCAAACCAAACCAAACCAAAACCACACAGAAAACACAAAAACCCTCCTAACTAACATAAAAGGATTTCTTGGCAGTCGATACTGCCAAGGGAGTAATAACCCAGGGGCTATCTCAGGACTTCCCATATACATACAAGGATTACCAATTACCTGGGAGTGAATATGGCCTCAAATCCTATGTACTTACAAGCTTTAACAAAAATTACCTGTTCCTCTCTGGCTTAGTTCTTACAATGCTTTTTCAGTTGTGTTTCTTTTTTCCCCTGTGGTAAGAACAAAGAAAAGGCAAACCATTCCCATGCTACTTTTGGCAGAGACCATACTGCAAATATCCAAGCAAGCATGACACTGCATTATGAAACAATGAAGTTGCAACTACACTTACGCAATACTATCAAATCTTGGAGGAGGGTTAAAGATTGGAGGTGACTAGTTATCACTCTGCTAAATGACTGTGCCACTCTGCACTTTGTTACAAGGTTGCAATTCCAACACAGGTTCAAAGGAGCAAGTTCACATGAGGAAGTGAAAAGGGAAGTCAGTACCATCACGGAAATGCTGCATTTAGCTCTCAGAAATTGCACAAAGTAAGATGTTACCAACTCTCTACAGCTATCTGAAGGGAGACTGTAGCCAGGTAGGGGCCAGTCTCCAAGTAATAAGTGACAGGATGAGAGGAAATGAGCTGAAGCTGAGCCAAGGGAGATTTAGTATGAAAATATTCTTCACAGAAAGGGACGTAAAGCATTGGAACATGCTGTCCAGGGAACTGGTGGAATCACCATACCTGGAAGTGTCCAAAAAACGTGGATGTGGCACACGACGACATGTCTACTACATAGACAAACTACATTCATTTACTGTTGAACATGGTGATGGAAGGCTAGGTTGGATTTGATGATCTTAAAGGTCTTTTTCCAACTTTAGCAGTTCTATGGTTCTGTGGGGCACAGCAGTTGATGCTGGTAACAAAAAAAGCTGAAGCTTCTTAAAGGACCAGCTGTACTTTCCCAGTCACTTCACAGCACCCTTCTTTCAGGCATTTTTTTATTTCTTCCTTACTTAAATGTTGATACAGGACAAACACATGTTGTAACATCAGAAAATGCAAAATTTCATCAAAGCTGTAGAGACATCCTATAGCCCAGTTTCACTTCTTAGATTTGCAGCAACATGCCTGTTACTGCCCCAAAGAGAGAAATGTTTAATGTGCTTGATTTTACAGCTGCCAAAGAAAACTTGGAGTTTTCAAAAGCATAGATTTCTACAAAGGTTAAACACCCCCTTGCAGCATACACATCTCTTGCAGCATAGTGTACAAAGTGAACTTGGAAGGGAAGTGACAAACTTCAAGCTCGAGCTTTCAAGCACCAGAGATCTCTCTGAAGCCTACTCCTGGATTTCTGTAATATTACAAGTGTAGCTTCATCACTGAACAAGCTCCTGCTTGTAACATGCACAACCAACTTCTCCCTTAAGATGGAAACTCGCTGTTCCAGCCCGCTTAGCATATACATACCTCTGATCTGGTATCTATTACCTGTTATATTGTAATATTAATGAGACAGATAAATGAAAAATTAAAGGGACATGAGGAAAAAAAAAGAAGAGGGATGTCAACAAGAATCCAAGGAAACAAATTTTAAGAGTGGAAGCACAGATCGGATTGCACACAGACATGTGAAGTTGTATTACCTTCAAAAGATAAAGATTTTACAATCTCTCCAGGCAAACTGTTCGAATATCTGACCTTGACATGACCTGGCAGGAGGAAATCTCAGGATTCTCCATGAGCCGTTGGAAAACACTGTTTAGCAAACAACATTTATCATCTCTTACTGTGCATTTCCCTCAGATGAGCTGGGTTCCATTCTCTTAATAATGTCTTGCTAAGCAGGTAAAGAAGGCAGCAGAAACAATAGCTTTTGTTTCTGGATATTGAACAAAGCCATTTCTCCCTTGATGTTTCTTCATTATCTTTTTGACTCTACACTAGATTTGCTCATATGCATCAGTGACCTTCTTCTGCTAGGGAACTGAGGACTCTGGATGCAGCTGGATCCAAGTTCAGGATAGTGGGGAAAGATTCTGCCCTTCCAGGTCATACTGTCTAGGTCTTTCATAAGGATATCAAAATTTATGGCTAGTAATGGGCTGCCAACTGGACTTTGTTGTGCGGTGGACAATCCTCCGATTTAGCGACAAGTTTAACACACCAATTTGTCTCTGAGGTAGGGCTAGATGAACACCCACATTTACAGACCACAGGAAATATCTCAGTCAGGGCTCATTCCCAGGACCAATGTTGATTAGGGGCAAGAGTTAAATCTGTCAGGTGCCATATGTCACTGCAGGACGGCTTCTTCGTCATGACACTGGGACCCCTAGGATGGCATTTTTCACAGATGCAACCCTGCCACTAGACCTTCAGTGGGAAACACTTTGCTACTCCCGTCCCCACCCTGCTGTTCACCCACTCGAAGAGTGTGGAAAGAGAGGTGGTTTGCCCTTGAAGATCGAGGCAAAAAAGTCATTGAGTACCTCAGCCTTCTCATCCATTGCTGCCCATTTGCCAGCCTTGCATTTCCCATGGTGATATGTGTGTGTATGCTTTCTTTGACATCTCCTGAGTAACACACCCTTCTTGTTATTCTTCACAGATCTTGTCAAGTTCAGCTCCAGATGCCCCCTGGCCTTCTTCAGCCCATCCCTACATAATCAGACGCCCTATACTCTTCCCAGATACCTTCCATTGACTCTGCATTTCCCTCCTGCCTTTTAGTTTGACCAGCAGTTCCCCACTCACTCATGCTGATTTCTTGCCTTCCTTACCCAATTTCTTGTGACTGGGAATCACTAGCTCTTGTACTTTATGGAAGGTGTTCTTAAAAATATGTCAGCTCTGTTCCACTCCTCATCCAAAAGGGCAGTTTCCCAGAGGGTTCTACTGACTAACTCCTTGAACAGCTGGAAGTTTGTTTCTCTGAAGTTCACTATAAAGTTATTATAACAATAATAAAACCCCTCCTAGATAGCCAGCTGCTAAAAATATATTTTCTTTCCTCAAACCATGTGTTAGATTCATTCTAACGTGCTAACTCTATGTTAAGTAGCTACAACTGGATTTTATATTCCTTAAAATGAAGCACTCACATTTAAGCCTTATGCTGTTAAGTTAAAGTTGTTTCAGAACTATAAGAGTGTATTTCTTAATACTTAAGAAATTATTTTTCTTTCCCATGTCATATGTAAATAGGGAACAAACCTGGCTTATAGAACAAACCTTTATAGGATGAAGCCTCTCATATCAGAATTGGTTCTGCTTTATTTCCAGTTCCTTATTTCAGGCTGTGGTTAGTCTGGATGGAAAAAGAGCAGCTGGAGCAGGTAGAGTACTAGCTCCCCAGCTGCCAGCCCCATCAACCACACTGAGAATAACTTTGGCCATTTGAAGAACAACCAGATGCCACCTTCAGTGTAGTCCAAGCAGCCACTTTTAACAGGAACAAACCAGAAATCCTCCTGCAGGCAAGAAACACTCAAGCATATTTGCCACAGAAACCAGACTCAAAAATAACCTGGGAACATTTTCGGTTTGCCAAATAAAGAGTGAGCTGTATAGTTATACAATCAATCTGATTCTTGTTCATACCTCAAAATAATTTTTCCCATTATAGTTTACAGATACAAGCAAGTGAACAGCAGATAAGGGACCATCAAGTGCTTCTGGCTGCAGTACTTCCAGCAGCAGCGCCATCACACTCATTGCTTAAACAGCTGCATCCAATGTAATTCCTGAAGCAAGCAAATACATGATATTTTTTCCCTAATGTAATGTAGGCCTGCAGTCCAGATTATTTCAGTAATCTGAATTATTTCAAATTACTGAAATAACATCAAATTCAGTAAATTTTACAGCAGACCTCAGCAATAACACTGTCCAGCTGACAGTGTAAGACTGGAACGCGCCGGCAAAGTCCTGGTCTATTTACAAAGCACGACAAAGGCAGGCTCAGGAATGAGTAAATGCATCCAGCCGACTTTGCTTTCCTGCTTTGACCACTGCAGCAATACACAGACAGCTACTGTTCTTCCAGTAACACGTACTCACAGATTTTGAACAAGTTCTCCTAATTCTGCTTGAATGGAACCATGTCTACGTAAATTACAGCAATAAACTTGAAAAGGCAATAAATGGCGCTTATCAGTTTGGGTTTTGTTCGGGGGGTGGGGCTGTTTGTTTTGGTGGGGTTTTTTGGTTGTTGTTTTTTGGTTTTTTTTCTTTGCGGGGGGAGGGGTGGGAATGGCGTAGTAGGACTGCATGCGAAAGTACAGAACAGCGCTTCATTTCAATATGATTTCAGGGAGGTACAAAGACACTTCCCGCCGCAGCCTGGAGATAACGCTCAAGCTCCTCAGCCCCGCTGCAGAACTCCTCACGACAGCCCAAGCGCCCTCCCACGCACCCCATCTCCGCCGGGGCACACAGCCCCCGCCGCCCCGGCTAACGCAGCCGGCACCCGCCGTTTTCCGCCGGGTCCCGCCCCCGTCAGAACCGGAGGAGCCCTTTCCAGCCACGCCCGCCGTGCCTGCCTGCGCTGCGGTGCACGCCGTCCCTCCAGGCCGCGTTCCGGCTCTGCCGCTTCTCTCCCAGGAGGAGGCGGCACGGCGCTGCGCCGCCCCTCTCCCGCCGGGGAGGGCGGGCCGGGCTGACGGCGCTGGCGCCGCCGCCATCAGGCACCGCCCCTAACGGCTGAGGCGCTCGGCGCCAAAATTTGATTCTGGCGGGCATCGGGAGCGGCGCCGGACGGGGGTAGGCGAGTGAGGCAGCGGCACCAGGGAGGAATTCGGCATCAGAGCGGGCAAGGAGGGCTTGCTGGAGCAGGGTCACTGGCGGGGCCGCGGGGTCAGCGGGATGAAGGCGGCGGGGTCGGGGATGGGGTTCTGATGGGTCCTTGTTCGGGGTGCCTCAGAGCCGAGGCCGCCGCTCCCCCCGCGGGCGGTGCGGCTGAGCAGGTACAGCAATGCTGCAAGCGGGAAAGGGAGAGGCTCCGCCGTGTTCTGAAACACTCGGGCCTTTCCTTCCCCTTCCCTGGAGGCCTGCTTTGCTACAAACCGCGGTTTTACCGCGAGTCTATACTCAAGTGTCGTGATAAACTGTGTAAAGGCAAGTCGCTTAGAAATGCTGAAGTACAGGTTATTGCTAGGATACTGCCTGGATCTGTGGTTTACTTGGCTTTTTTCGTTTACAGATGTATGATATTTTGGTTGTAAAAGGCATTTGTTCTTTCTGTTTTCTCACAGGTCTAGTTGGTTGTTTGGCAGTATGATTCATTTGGTTTTACTTTTTTATTCACTCTGAAATATACGAGATTATAATCCAGATACCTTTCTTAGTGCTCCTGAGAGGAATACTTTACCTGATCCCTTAAGAACATTGAGAAGATGTACATCAAGTCAATTGTTCTTGAAGGTTTTAAGTCCTATGCTCAGAGGACAGAAATTAAAGACCTTGACCCCTTATTCAATGCCATTACTGGCTTAAATGGCAGTGGCAAATCCAACGTTTTGGACTCCATCTGTTTCGTGCTGGGAATCAACAATCTATCACAGGTAAAGAGACGGGACATTTAAGAAAGGTCTTTCTTCTGTCAGCAACTTTTCGTGTTGCTCTAGTGAGTAACCTCCCACGGAAGACCTGAAGCGGTGCTTCTTTGAAAGAAATAGTTTAATTATTTGGATTTTTCATTACATAAATCTAGGTCTCTGATATTGTTGGTCAATCTTACGTTAAGGCTGAGTTACAACTTCATCCACATACCACAGTTACACCAAGTATGTGGCTTAAAACAATAGACTAAAAATAACCACTTAAAAGCTAACAACTTCAAGCTAAAGGTCTTTTGCGTCTAAAGGCACTAATTTACTCATTTGTAAGAAATGTTTTCAGTTCTGGATTGGGTCTTAAGATCTGGCTACCATGTTCATCAGAAAAAAAATTTAAAAGTGGTTTTCATGCAGTGCCTGCCATTTAAGAGATAATATATCTGCTTTATTCTCATAAAAACTGTGTGCTGTGACATCAAGGTGACTTTTTTATCAAATCTGAAAACATCTGAAGGTGATTTTTTTAATTCCCTTTCTTTCCCATCCCTACCTTCCTCCAGTTGTAGACAAAGCCAGCAGACCTCCAAGGAACACATTCTGAATCATTTCCCTGTGAACTGAATTGTGAAAAATAAATGTTTGTTAAATAAATTTACTGTCAGCTAGCTTTTTTTACAGATGTATTCAGTGTCTGTCAGGAGGCTCATGCAGAGACAGTTAGCTGGATAACTGGCACACACTGGTTGTGGTTTTATAATGATAGCATCTTGCAGCTCCCATGTGTCAGTTCACATGAACTCATAAATATGTGAAAAATGTAGCTAGAACTTCATATTTTTCATTAATTTCTCCAAAACCTACAGTAATACAATGAAAATGTGAAGTTAATTACTTTCAAAAAAGTATTTCTCTGTTCTCTGGATTTAGGTGCGAGCTTCCAACTTGCAAGATCTAGTTTATAAGAATGGTCAAGCTGGAATTACAAAGGCAACCGTATCTATTAACTTTGATAATTCAAACAAGAGTCGAAGTCCACTGGGATTTGAAGCTAATGATGAGATCACTGTGACTAGGCAGGTGAGTCTTTAACATCTATATTTTTTCAAAACCTATATACATTTTTACCATGCTCAGGAGTGCTCGAAGAAAAAAAGGTAATTTTTAAAGTCTCTGAGTTTCTGCAAGCAGAGGCAAGGCTTCTATGTTGTCTCTACAGTGTACTTAGTTACACAAACTCTAGGAGCAGATCCAGTGTACTAGCTAGAAATGTTCATAAAGCAAGTTAAAAGTTTCCATCTTGCAGCTTTTTCTGTTTTCTTCTTTCCTCTTAATATTTGAACTGTGTATTAAATTTGGTGTCCAAGAACAAAGGAACCTTTGTTTTTCTGATGAAGATGGGGGGTTTTGGTTGGGATTTTGGTTTTTTATTATTTTTTGATGGTTTGGTTTTTTAAGGTAGAGTTTTTGGAAAGTTTCTTGGCAGTATTGTCCTCAGTGACTAATATNAGTTCTCTTTTGATGTTCTGCACAGTATGCACATACACGTGTATACAAAATAAAACACATGTGATTTGCTCAGATTTTTTATTCTTTATTACAGTTTATATTCTCACAACACCAAGCAGTTTTTTTGTCTTTGTTCTCCAGGTTGTTGTTGGAGGTAGAAGTAAGTATCTTATCAATGGTGTAAATGCCGCCAACAGTCGTGTGCAGGATCTCTTCTGTTCTGTTGGACTCAATGTCAATAATCCTCACTTCCTCATTTTGCAGGTATTTATCTTTATAAAATCCAGAAAGAATAGGCATTGCACTAAATTTAAGACAGAGGAGATAGTGGGAAAACACTTAATTTCCTAATTTGAGTGACATCAAGTAAAAATGAAGTCTGTTAAGTAGTTAAGATTTCCAGTACCAGCATAGTTTGACTCACATCCTGTAGCACAAGACCTCATGTGGCCCTCATGTTAGCAGAATTTTCTGAAATATTTTTCCATTGTTTTCTTTTTTTTTCCTTCTTAACAGATAGGTATTGCTTTTATAAATATTCTAAAATGACAGATTTTATTTCCTATTATTTGTGCTCCCATGTTAGACAATATCTTGAATGAAATGGAGATATGTACCTTATTAAGTCACAATTATCAGAAGAAAGCTGACAAATTGAGAAAACTGTAGGGGACTAGGCAAATCCCAGAAATATTTGCAAGGAATAATAAAACAGAGCAGGATTTATTGTTTCAAATACAACTGTCCCAAGTGGATGGTAAAGCTGGGGACAGTTTTGTACATACTCTCTTTCTCCCTGTTACGTATGAACTACATCACCAAAAAAGCTAGTTTATGATTAGGAGCTTATTCAACATCAGCAACCTAGTAAGACTCTAGGGAGTCTTGCATTACTCCTTTAAGATGTAATCAGGACTGTGGAGGATGAGCCTAAGATACGATGAAAAGGCCATTTTGAGTATATTACCTGGAAGAGTTACTTATTTGAACTTTGAAGAGCAAAACAATTGAGTAAACTAGATTTTTGTTGTAGCAAAAAAAAATTTAAAAGTGCTTAAACTTATAATACAATGTAAAAACATGAAGGGGGGGTGGTGGGTTGGGGTTTTGGTTTTTCTTTCTCCTACTGCATGGTACACAACCATTGTTCTTGTTTTATCTTTTTGTCACCAGGGACAAATTACCAAAGTTCTAAATATGAAGCCAGTAGAGGTAAGAAAGTCCTGTGTTTTTGTGTGTAGTTTTACTGAACTGATATGTATGGTAAGAATCTATATGTTGGGAAGGGGACAACAAAAACAAAGGTTGGAGGGAGATGAGATGTTCAGCTTAATTGAACCAATCTAACCTAAGAAGAAACATCAAAGTTTTTTGCATTGCTTTGTTTTAGATTTTAGCTATGATTGAAGAAGCAGCTGGTACTAGGATGTATGAGTCCAAGAAAATAACTGTCCAGAAAACCATAGAGAAGAAGGAATCCAAACTGAAAAGCATTCAAACGGTACTATGTGTTGTAAAATATACTTTCATTCATGTTTGTTAAAGGTAACTGAACAACTAATTTAATGGTGACTTTGACTTGTAGAATATTTCATTTCTGCACCTGGAACTAGACATCTATGCCTACAAATGTTTAGAGTTCAGTAAAATCAGAATATAAATCTTCTCTTATGTGTTTCAGGTCTTAAATGAGGAGATCAATCCAACTTTGCAGAAACTAAAAGAGGTATGGAAAAATTAGAAGGATGGTAACATAGGTCCTTCAAGTGCTGAAAAAATAGTTTCAACTACCCTGAACCAGTATGTTTTGGCTAAAACAATAGCATGTTTTTAAGCTCTGTAGAGTCTTGTAAGAGAGAGAATTTTGTCATATTTCCAAATACAGACAATGTGACATTTTGAACTTCCAGGAAATCATAGAGAGAGATGTAGGGAGAAGGAAGAAAACAAGAGAACTAGATAAAAATAGATTTAAAGTTTCTTAGTTCTTAAAAATCTAAGTCAAGTGCTGCTTTTGGTGTGCAAATAATTATATGAATATTGTTTTAGCTGAGAATGAGGAACCCTTCCTCTAACTTACAAATACCGATGTTTCGAGGTGCTTAAAAAATTTCTATATTAGTCTTATGTAATATTGACATTGTTTTTCCATCAAATTTTAGAGCTTTTTTTTTTTTTTTTTTTGGTCTGTTCAGGAACGAGCATCCTATTTAGAATACCAAAAAATAGTACGAGAAATAGAACACTTAAGCCACTTTTGTATAGCTTATCAGTTTGTTCTGGCTGAAGAAACACAGATATCCTCCACTGAAGAGTTAAAGGAAATGCAGTCTAATGTAGAGAAGTTTCAGAAATCAAGGGCTGAAATTGAACAGAAATTAAAACAACTTAATGAAGACATAACAGAGATGGAAAAGGAAAAGGATAAGGTAAATAAAAACAGAGTTGTTTATCTGCTCATCTGAATATCTGAATACAAAGAATTTTAAAACACTGGAATAATTTTTATGGATAATATACCCTTGACTTTTTATCTTCTTCTGGTGTGTTGCTTAGATTATGCATTGTTCATTGTCAATTCATTCTCAGTTTTGTTTAGAAGACATTCATTTAAAGGGTTTTTTTTGTTTGAAATGCAAATGAAAAATAACTGAAGCATGAAAACTGTTTGCCCTTGTATTTCCACTATGCACATTCAATGGTAAGTTTTGCCAGAGGCTTTTTTCCTCCCTTTTTGTTAATGTCTCAAAAGAAAAGCAAGATTTTGTTCGACAATAATCAGTATTTACTTCAACTTTGGGGGGAGTAAATTTACCAAGATATAGGATGGCCCATAGAGTCTTTGGACATCTAAACCCACCTTCTGTACAGGGACAGTGACATCTTATAGAGTGATGTGGGTCTTCAATAGTACATTCAAGTTAGGTTGTATTTCAGAGGTAAGAGTTGGTCTGGCCTGTTTGTATTGGAGACTACTGCCAGTTTGGTCAGATCCCCTACATAAAGCTCTGAGCAGGAGACAAAATACAAATACTGCATTGGTTTCAGAGACTAAATTAAATTTCTTTTATTACCAATTGTAGGAAGTTGGTGGTAGACTCCGCACACTGGAAGCTGCCCTTTCAGAAAATCAAAGAGTCAATACAAAAGCACAAAGTGCTCTTGATCTCAAGAAGCAAAACTTAAGACGTGAAGAAGTTAAGTACAATGAATTAGTAACACATATGCAGAAGGTAAGATATTTGTATTTAATTTTCTTTAGATACTAAATTAATTCAGATTGTGGGAACAGCTGTTTTTTCTTTCCTATTGTGGTATGAAGAATCCTGTGATTGGAAAGAATTACATCAAGAAGGCAGAGACAAATGTTAAAGACATTGCTTAATTTGTACAGCATAGGGAGTAGGTTCCCATCAGCAAAATATATGTAAATAAGCAAATACAAGTAAAGTGCAACTCCTTATGCCTCCAAATTTTCTCTTATGCTCAGTTGAGGCCCCTGTAGCTTCAAATTATTATGCTCTCTGGACTTATGTTACTCTTAAAATTAAATGAGAAATCTCTGTCTTGCATATTTTTTACAATCGATGCTTTTTATGCAGGAGGATAATTTTTTAGATATTGGGAAGAGCGAGATAATTCTCCTAATTCTTGGGCAGTTGTTATTGCTTCCTGTATTTCATCTCTCTGTTGATATTCAGTATACTCATGAGGGGAGTAGCACATTTGAAAGCACGCAAAGACATATTACAAGATCACAAAATCTGACAAAGGGTCATAGAAATGTAGTTCATGAAACTTAGGTGCACTTAGGAGCACTTAGGTTCTCCTCACCTAAACAACATGAGTTTCAAGGTGATAGACTCAGGTCCTCTCTTAGTTTTTTTATTTTTGTTCTTTTTTTTTGCTGAAGGATTCTAAAGCATTACTGTCAAAGGAGAAAGAAATAGAGAATCTAGAGAAAGAACTAAATGTTTTACTGGAAGAAAGTGAAAAAGATGCACATGCTTTAGCTGCAGCACAACAGCATTTTAATGCTGTGTCTGCTGGCCTGTCCAGCAATAAGGATGGTGAAGACGCTACTCTTTCTGGACAGATGATGATCTGCAAAAATGAAATTAGCAAAGCAGTAACAGAGGCTAAACAGGTAAGAAAGAAACCTCTGCCTGTCTCAGACCTGCCTTCATGCTTTTGAAAATTGTCTAAAAACCCATTGACACATGCTTGAAAGATCAATCAAAAGAGGTGCAGAATACCTATGCAAGATATTTTCCATTTTGGCGTATTCAGAAACTAACTTTTTGATAAAATATAAGCAAAATACCCTTGCACAGGAAAATGCTATAGCTGTGAGGATGTATTTTGAGGCATTCGAGATGTACAGTAGGATTCACTGTACTCAAATGATTAATAGTATTGAATAGGAAAAACTTAGGACTGTTGTCCATGACACACAATCAAAGAGATTTCTACGGTTAAACTTAATGGAATCAAAATAAAGATGCCTGTGAAATTGTGAAATAGAGAGTTAGGAGAAACTATTTTCTCCTTAGTTAAATTGTATGCTCATCACACTACTGAAAGAGACAACACTTGTTTTGTCTTAAGATAGAAAACCTCTGCTGGAGTAGTTTGATAGTGGAGTTTAAATTTCCTAAGTTCACTTTCCCTGTCTCACAGAAATTCTTCTAAGAGTAACAAGGACAACTGTATCCCACCTTTTTTTACATTGTTTCTTCTCACACTCTATTCATGTTCGTGTTACAGCAGTTAAATACAAGATCTGTATTTTTGTTTCCAAATAACCTGTACCATTATTTTCAAAAGCCAAGACTGGTTTTTGTCATATCTGCAACCAGTGGAAAATTTTATAAATTACATAGGCAGCTTGATAGTGCAAGTGTTCTAAATTTGCACCTGCAAGATTGTCTTAGAAGATCTGGTTCCATATTTGCTTACTCCTTATAGGCTGAAATGAAATTGAATTACGCACAAAAAGAATTAAAGGCAAAAGAAGCTGAAGTTAGAAAGGTGGATGAAGGCTACAAGAAAGACCAAAAAGCATTTGAAGCTGTTGAAAAAATGAAAAGGACGCTAGAGAAACAAATAAACGAGCTGAACTACTCAGGTCTGTACAGACTTCTTATGCATAATTTTGGGGCAGTCTGCAAGCGAGTATAGAAATGTTGTAAGTTGACTCTGAGTCGATGCCAACACCAAAGCTGTTCTATCACACCCCTTCTCAACTAGACAGAGGAGATGATACACAGCAAAAGCTCGTGGGCTGATATAAGGACAGGGAGACATCACTTGGCAATTATTGTCATGGGCAAAATAGACTTGGCAAAATCCATTTAACTTAATTTCCCAGGCTCTGTTTAATTTCTGATTTTCTGTACTTCCTCTCCATGAGTGGTGCAGGGGGATAGGGAATGGGGCTACAGTCAGTTCCTCACACATTGTCTCTGCCATTCCTTCCTCCTCAGGGCCACGTCTCTGCCATTCCTTCCTCCTCAGGGCCACCCTTCCCCTGTTCTACCATGGGGTTCTTCCCAAAGGAGGCAGTCCTCCCTGAACTTCTCCACTGTCAGTCCTTGTCATGGCCTGCAGTTCTTCACAAACTGCTCCCCCGTGGGTCCTCCTCATGGGGCGCAGTCCCTCTGGAACAGGCTACTCCCACTCCGTGTGGGTCCCCTGGGGCGGTCACACATCCTGCCAGCAAACCTGTTCCAGCATGGGCTCATCTGTCCTTGGGTCTGCACATTCTGACAGGACCCTGCTCCAGTGTTGGTTTCCACAGGCTGCAGGTGGATATCTGCTTCACTGTGGACCTCCATGGTCCATGTCACAGAGCACATATACCTTGGCATGATTTGCCCTCCTCCCTGTCCCTCACTGGCCTTGCTGTTTGCAGGGCTGTTTCTCTCACATATTGTCACTCCTCTTTCCAGCCACTGCAGATAGATTTGGCTTTTTTTTCCCCTTCTGTAATATGTTATCCCAGAGGCTTCACCATCATCAGTAAAGGTCTTGGCCTTGGCCAGTGGTTTTATGCTCTTTCCCATCAGGAATTAGGAGACAATGTTCAGCCACTTCCTGTGAAGTAGGACCTCAGTATGCTGTTTTGGAAGACAAAGACCTTAATAATGGATGCTGCTTTCCCTTGTCCTTTTTCTTAGATTTTTCTGCACAACTTCATAATAGCATGGAATATCCCTTGGACCACATATCCTGTCTATGTCCCCTCCCAATCTGTTGTCCACCCACAGCCTACTGGCTTTTGGAAGTAAGACTGGAGGGACAGCCTTGGTGCTTGTGCCAGCACGTTTAGCAGTAGCCAAAACTGCTTTATGTTTCTGTTCTTAATACTTCTACTAAAAATATCTTTTTAGTAGATACATAAAAACAACACTTTGAGGGCTGCTGTGGGGAGGGGATATTGACTCCATTTCACCCAGCCCCAATGCAGGAGGGAAATGAAAAATCAAGTACGTGCTTTCATGCATAAAAAATTTCTCTCATCTAACCTCTGCAAGCCCTTGAACTTCCACAGAAAGCATCTTAAAATAATTTGATTTTTATCAACTTTTGGCAAAACATTTTGAAGTTTGATGCCACAATTAAATTCCAGCTAAAATTTAGATGGAGAAAGGGATCAACACCCCTATTACTTCCTGGTTTTCTGTACTTAAAACACTTCTTAGAGTGTGTTTCTTATGCCAGGTAGGATTTGTTTCAGACATTACTAAAAACTGTTAGCTGATATTCCAGGTTAACCTTTAGAGAAGAACACAGCACTTTAAACTTTTACATTACGTGTTTGGTGTCATGATGGTATTAGTTTTAGTCATGATGGTATTAGTCTGAAAATTTATAAAGAATTTTAGAAAGTCTTCTCTACATATATGTAGATAAAAAGTGTAGGATACCAATTTTTAAGCTAATATATTTCTCTGCTCTGGATATATGTCTACTGCTTGTGTTCACCTCTGAAGAAGAGAAAGTAGAAGCCCTCGAAGCAAAAAAGAAGGCATTGATTTCTGATATCAGCCGGCTAAGAGAACTGAGTGAAAATCTAATGGCAAAATTTCCTCATCTACAGTTTACATACAAGTAAGACCTCAGTGTGATCCTGAAAGACACTTGAAAGGGCTTTTGGGGCCTTTTACCAGATAATTCTACCAATGTCTTAGTTCTTGCTTTCCTTTTGGTGCCAGTGAATAACATCTTACCTGTGCTGCAAAGTGAAGGGCAAGGTGAGGGGGAAAGTCAGGAAATATTATAACCTTACCAAAGTCACTAGAATATAAAAGTTTTGTCTGATAGCATTTTCAAGTCATAACCTTCAGTAGCTAAAGCCATAGAATCCAAAGATCTAAACTGGGAAATATATAATCATTGTTTCCTGCCTGTGGACACAAGTAGATTTGCTCTTTGGAGGTCAGCTCCAGTCAAATATCTGTATCCCCAGGTTTATTTTTTTATGTAATAGGCTGAGCATACTCCTACAGCTGTGGTAATAACCCATTACAAAAAAAAAAATTGAAAAAATGTGTAAAGAAATCAGGAATTACATTCTTTTAGTGAGTATGTAACTGACCCTGTATTGTCATATCTCTTCCTGTGAAGTATTTAATTCATTCCATTTTTTGCATAAGGTTCTTTTTCTGATAGAATTTAGAATTGTTTATACAAGAACAATAAGCATCATGTGTTATAAATATAAATTTTTAAAGATGTATAAGAGAAAAACAAACATGATTCATAGTCATAATTTATATTTGTTTTAAGACATCCAGAAAAAAATTGGGATCTAAACCATGTGAAAGGCCCTGTTGTGTCTCTTTTCACCGTGAAAGATCTATCCAATGCCAAAGCCCTGGAAGCGGTCGCTGGAGGGAAACTCTATAACATTATTGTTGACACAGAAGTAAGTTTATTGTGGTAGTACAGAAAGCTGAATTTTGAGATGTGGTCATATGACTCGGGGTTAGCAAGCATGTGCCTTATTACTGAATGCTTGAGAGGAGTTTGGACCCATGTACCTTTTTTAATTGGGTCAAGAAAGTCGTGCATAGTCACATTGTTGGTGACAACAATGTGTTCTTCTTCCTATGCCCTACTGTCTCACTTGACAAAATCACTTGTGTACTCAGATATGCTTTGTAACTATTTTTCATTTGAGGTTACTGGCAAAAAGCTTTTAGAAAAGGGTGAACTAAAGCATCGATACACCATCATTCCATTAAACAAAATTTCAGCCAGGTGTGTTCCAGAAGACACAGTCAAGTTGGCCCAAAGCTTGGTATGTAAATAAATACCTTCTTTACACTATATTGCTTCTGTCCCATTTTCATTTTATTTTTGTACTACAAACTTGGGATTATTAATAGTTATTATAATACAAATTTCTATAGGGTTTAAGGATATACTGATTTTGTTTTCCTTTGTATCCTTTCAATTTTGTGAGGTTTAAATGAGTATTAATTATTCTACTTGTAACTGAAATAGTTTTAAAATGGAATGATACTTTTGGAAAAGTTACTATCAACAAAAGACAGAAATCAAACTTGAAACTTCTTGTAACTTAAGGCATACTAATTGCATTTCATTTAATTTCTAGGCTGGCCGTGCTAACTTGCATTTAGCTCTTTCTCTAATTGTATATGAACCTGAACTGCAGAAAGCAATGGAATATGTCTTTGGAACAACACTGGTCTGTAATAACATGGATAATGCTAAGAAAGTGACTTTCGACAAAAGGATAATGACAAGAAGTGTTACACTTGATGGAGATGTGTTTGATCCCCAAGGAACTCTGCATGGAGGCAATTGCTGGTTCTATTCATATAATACTAATAATATTGAGTGTCTGTTGATATGTTTACTGCTCTTGCATACTTTTTGCAAAAATGAACAAACCTTTTTGTTTAGACACATAGAGAGAATAATCTGTTTGAGCTAAAGTTGTCTTGAGACAAAATACTATTAACTAGTTTAAGAGAAAATTACTGACAAACTTCTTACACAAAATCTTAATAAAGTAATTAAGATTTTAAATACTCAAATCTTATTAGACCGTATAATCCTCTTGGAAGCAAAAGTCCTTGGAATCCAAGCACTCTTTGAAGAAATTCATCACTGATTTGCGATAATTTCTTAAATTGTGAAAAGTTAGCTGTTTGCATAAGACACGCATGTGTAGCATTCAAAACCTGCAGAACTAAGTTCTAGAAAAGAGGAGGTAGTCTTCCTTCTCTGGGAACTCTCACTTTAGCCTAGCTGCCTTATCTCAAATCATTAACCTATCTCAGTATTAATGTTTAGAATTTGCAATTACCAGTAGTGAATCTTCTAGTTGAATTCCAATTAGCCTGGCTTTTTAATTTTTTCATTGAACAGGTGCATCCTCCCAGGCTGCAGCAATATTGTCTAAACTTCAAGAAGTGAAAGATATTGAAATAGAACTCAAGACAAAGGAATCTGAACTTGCAGCTGTACAGAATGAGTTGGCAAGCTTGAAGACGGTTGCTGAAAGGTAAAGTTTGCACTACACTTATGTGTATCATTTCTCTTAATGTGACTGAGTTAATTCAATATAAGGAGTTGTTTTGGGAGGCCGTAAGCTTTTTGAAGTGTAATATGCAGAAAATAATTCCCTTCCTCCCTCTCTTCCCAATATAATTAGTAAGTTTAGCAATCAAATAGCAAATTCAGTTTTTAAATAACACATTCAAAAAACCTTTGTTTTGGATAGTACAGGGCAAAAAAAAGGGTACACACTGATGGCTAGCTGAAATTAGTTGAATTTTCATGAAGTCCACCGAAGAATGGATCTGTTACAGAAATATTTTTAACACTTGTACAGAATTCCAATTTGTGATCAGTCATATTTTTCTTGCAAGAAAATAAAAAGATGTTAAAAAGGGCTATATTTGTAGTGTGATACTGTGGTAAGCATTTAAATTAAATAATTTGAGGTATATTTGATTTTCAGCTGCTCAGTTACTGAATACCATATTAAAAGATGGAATAGAAAAATATTTTTAGTCACTTCTGCAAAAATGCCATAAGGAGGCAGTATTGTATAACATGCTATCTACCAGCTGGATTTATTTTTTCAAATTGTTTTGAGCTGCAGTAGTCTTCCACAAATATAGCCAAGAGGAGGAAAGAACTGCTTTTAGATATTTTTTCTTTAATTCTTCAGCCTAACATCTGTCATGCTGCCAGCTGGGAAAAAAAGTGGTCTCTGAATTGTTGCCAAATACCATGAGTTACATTTTTTTAATAAGTCAGATCAGGGCTAAGTAGCATGAGGTGCATATATAATAACTTACATGCATACAAACCACACAATTATTATTATTAAAGCAATTATATTAGATTTTCATCCATTTAAATTCATTATCATCACTGTATTTCACATAAGAAATGGACTATAGATATTCACCTACTTACTTCAGCTTTGAAAGTGAGGTGCTGGGGTCCCTTCCACGTAGCAGTGTGTGTCATTACTGTCTCCAAAGGTACCAGCAACTGAAGCAGCAATGGGAGATGAAGTCTGAGGAAGCAGAGCTGTTGCACAAGAAGCTTCATCAAAGTGCTTACCACAAACAAGAGGAAGAGCTTCTCGCCCTGAGGAAAACCATTGGTGACAAATGTGTTCTTACTCTTAACTGAAAACTAATTGCTGAGAATGAGATGGATATCAGGCTGTTTGAGCAAAAAAAATCTTTAAGAAAGAAGTACATTTCACTTTAAAAATACTAGCTTTTTATTTAGGAACCTGTAACAAACAGAATCATTATACTTGCATAGAGATGGTTTCCTTAAAGGTGGTCATTCTCTTACAGCAAAGGTTATACTCTTATTTAATGTTTTTATATACTTTGTAATAAAGGAAAATATGTATTTAGATGAAAGTTTAAAAATTGATTTAATCCCATTTTTGAGTAGTCTTTGCTTTTTTCAAGCCGTCTGTTACTTCAGGTTAGTAATATAGTTTTCATAACAAGAAAGCATTGGAAAGAATATAGTGTTTCATATAACTAAGAAAAGGCAAAAATGCACAAAATGCAGCAACAAGTAAAACACCTAAAAAATGGATAGAAGTTATACATATCTAGATATATAGTGTTCTAGGGATGAGGTGGTGTCTTGTTAGGTAGCCATGTGATTAATTACTTCTTGATCCTGAGTCTTCCCTCCATCAGAAAAAAAGATCATATTTTCATAATGGCTGTTTGGCCCCCTACCAATAACCAGTAGGTAGTGTGCAACAGCACACTGTCTTAGAATAATCGTTGAGATATCTGACTTCAGCAACTAGTGAGAGTTCAAGAACCTTTTTTCTGTTGGAGGCAAAGAGATTCATTTCAGTTGGCTTTTAGGGTGTAAACTTAAAGATGAGAACAGTGCTCATTCTCAGTACTCTACTTCTTAATTCAGCGAACTGTGAAGAGACATTAAAGCAAACTGAAGAGACCCAAAAGAAAGCAGAAAAGAAATACAAGGAATTGGAGAATAAAATTAAAAATGCAGAAGCAGAGTGTCTAAAAGAACGAAAAAATGCGGAGCAGAAACTAGACAATGCCAAGAAAAAGGCAGACACTTCAAGCAAAAAAATAAAAGACATGCAGCAGGTAAAACTTCACTTCTATTGGCAGTTCTCCCAATGTTAAAAGTGGCTGCAAGAATCAGAAAGTTTGATTCTTCTGAGGTTTTAATGCACTCAGTTTTGGGACTTAATATATTACTGTGTAGTCACTGACATAGTCACAGACTGAGGTTTTTTGTCTTTGTTTTTGTGAGATTGCACCCTTGCTCAAGAGTGGGTGCTGTTAATCTTACAGCATTTACAGCATCAAACTGAATTTTAATTCTTTCCATTTAAGTATAACTAATAAACTGGAAAACATCTCTCTAGGAAGTAAAAGCTTTAGCTCTGGAACTTGAAGAGCTGAAACAAGAGCAGGCCTCCTATAAACAACAGATAACAGCTGCAGAGGAAGCAATCAAATCCTACAAGGAGCAAATTGGTGCTATGGTGGCTGAAGTGGCTAAGACAGAGGTAAAAACGAATACCTTTAAAAGAGGAAAAAGTGTTTCATTATTTGTTTTAATGTTACTCTGCTTGATGCTCTGAATCTCACATTGTAATGTGTGTTTTAGAATTGCTTACTACACTCAATCAGCCTAGATAGTTATTTTTTTGCTTCACTTTCACAAGTGAATTTTTTCTCCTTACTGTGTCAGTTCTACTGAGGCTTTAATGCCACTTTTAAAAGAGGCTAATAAATGTCTACTGATATGCTTTTTCAGGAATCTGTAGAGAGAGCACAGAAGGAGCTTGCCAAGCAAAAGGAAGTAATTGCATTACATGATAATGCAATTAAAGACAAATCGGCAGAGATGGTAAAATATAGAGAACAATATAATGAATTACAGCTTAAGATTAAAGAATTAGAACACAGCATCACCAAATGTCAACAAGACTCTGCTGATGCTGCTGCCAAGGTATTTCAAATTGTACTTTTCTTCACATCTTGTGACCAGGAATGGTTATTTCCCTTGCCACATGCAAAGGGAATAGCCATTTTTCTTTAAGCACTGTCGTACTGCAGCTCTTAATGTGAAAAGTTTTATCTGAGGAAGAGGGAATGAAAACTGTACATTGTCAAAGAGCTTATCTGTATGGAGTAACAGAGGGTAGATCACAGTGAGAACGTGATCAGAAAGAACATTCTGATTGTATGGACAAATTGGGTAACTAATTAAAGAAGGTAATTCCATGATGTAGTGACATGGATATGGTTCAGATGTAGAAAAAAGAGCACTTCAAGTAAGTATGTGAGATATGTGTGAAACCTACCTTAAATTCTTGGTTTGTCCACAATGAAGGAAATCACACAAAGCTTTGAAAAGATGTACCTGTGCTGCACTGGAGTAGAATTAATATGGTAGAGTAATTTCAGAATGTAGGTGGGGGGGTTTTGTTGGTTTTTTTTTTTTTTTTGTTGTTGTGGTTTTTTTGGGGTTGTTTTTTTTTTTTTTTAATTTTTAGTTTACATTTGAGAAGGGTAAGTAAAAAGCCTCAACATATCTTTTTGTTTACAGGTGGCCAAAATGCTGAGAGAGTACAAGTGGATAGCTTCAGACAAACCACTCTTTGGCCAGCCAAACACAGCCTATGATTTCAAAAGTAACAACCCTAAAGAAGCAAATCAGAAGCTGCAGAAATTGCAGGAGCATAAAGAGAAGTTGGGAAGGAATGTGAACATGAGAGCTATGAATATGTTTTCTGATGCAGAGGAAAGGGTAAGCATTCTGTGCTTTAATCTATAAAGATTGGGCAGGATGATCATATGGTGTATATATACAATATATATAGATATATATAATGTAGCTTTATGTTTTCATGTGCTCTGTTTCTCAATACAGCAAAAATAAGATTAAACCTTCATGAGATAGCAGGAAACCTTTTGCTGGTTTGTGCAGCGGCAGCAGAGGTGGAACATCCCGCAGTCCCGGCCGGTGGGCAGCCGCCGGGGCTTCTCTTCCCCTCCCCTGCCGCTGCCGTTCCCGGGCCCAGGCACGGCCGGGCCGCTCCCCCCGCGGGCAGCGGGGCCTCCCGCAGGCGGGGCCGGCAGGCCGGGCACGGCCCCCGAAGGCAGCGGGGCCTGCCCTGGCTGGCCCAGCCCTGCCTGGCAGATCATACCTGGGTCCCTCGCCCGGTAGAAAGAGAATCTCTCCCCTTCTCAGCTTATCTGTGTACTACCCAAAAGCCGTATTCTACTTTTCAGTGGTCAAACCACCTGCCAATTAAATAACTGACTCCTGATTGGACTGTCCTTTTCTAACAAAATCTTAGCTATGTTAACTCATGACACTGGTTCTTTCATGATAATCCTACATTTTTGAACTGTTCTTTGGCACACTAGGCTTTTAGGTTACTCATAATCTTGACTTTGGATGGTAAAAAATACCATTTTTTCCTTCCTACCCTAGTTCATCCTAAGTTGAAGAATTAGAAAACTTTGTGGCATCCATTAGAGTATCTGAGAACTATATACTGTGTTAAAAGTTGCAGACCAAAAAAAATTTGTCTTCAAGCATGATAGGTTGATTGTGTAGCGAGGTTGTCTTGAATTTATCTGTATCTTCAGGCTATTCCAGGATTGTCTGAAAACTGCCCACTGATTTTATCCTTCAACTTTTCTGGTACCGTTTCCTCCTATAAGCCTCCAGAAGCATCCTTTCTTCTATGGAAAAGCAAATTATTATCTTGGAAGTGCAACTTTCAAAGCAATTTTGTCCTTCTCCTTTGCTGATTGTTGAAAATTCTGATGCTCTAATTTCCAAATAATCCCAAAACTTTCATGGTGACTCAATGATACAGTGAACCTGTAAGATTAGCACAAAATGCATTTGAGCACAAAGTTCATTGAAATCAATCTTTTCTTCTCATTGCATCAGTACAATGACTTAATGAAGAAAAAAAGAATTGTAGAGAATGACAAGATGAAAATCCTTGCGGTTATTGAAGAGCTTGACCGGAAGAAAAAACAAGCTTTAGATATTGCTTGGAAAAAGGTATGACACTTGAAATTATCTTCTGTCTTTTAGCAGAGGATGAGATTTATCTTAGATTACTGTTTTGCATATTTCCTTGGGAAAAAAAAAATCTGTTTTCAGAACTAATATCCCTGATCTATAATTAAAAATAACCACTTTATTTCCCCTGTTTATTCCCACTTTTGAGAATAAGAAATTAATTTCCTGAGATTGTAAAGGTCTAGTTAAACCTGCAAAACTACATTCTCATTCCATTTCAGTGCCCGCAAATATTTCGTTAAGGTAAAGGCGTATTGAAATACAGTCAGGTTTTATTTTTAGTATTTTTTCTTTTCATAAACCAATATTTTACCAGAGTTAAAATTTTCTGGTTCTGTGTTGTCCTCTACAATGCAGGGCCGTGGGCCTGGAGTACTGTTCCTGTTAGTGTCAGGATACACAATATTGGAGTAGAGCAATGTCTGATTTATGTTTCTGTTAACTTGGCACTCTGCCTTTTTACCAGGTCTCTCATATAATGAATTGCAACAAAAGTATAAAATGATCCCTTTCTACATGGAAGTCTTTTGACACTTCTTTTTCTGCTGTACCAGCAGAACTTGTGCTTTTAGGCCTTTGAAAAAAGTGTTTTTGATCAAGATTAAATTGCACATAGATGGAGTGTTCATTTAATTATTAATTATCCTTTCTGTACTTACGATATCACTGACAAAATGCTACCTTTCCATTCTAAAAAAATTGTGTTTGGCAGAAATTAGTGAGCTGTAATACAAAAGCATCATGCGTGGTGGAATAAATGTGTTTTCAGACAAACTCCTAAACCTAGGAAATTTTAATCTGCATGTACAAAGTTGCATCCCATCCCATACCTGGACGTTGCTTAAGTAAACCTGGGAAGAAAAAGAGTGGGGAGGATGCCAGAATGTATCTCTTACATGGTGCTCGTACTTTTAATAGTCCATTAATTGGGAGAAATTGCAATTCACCAGTTAATAAATCTGAGTTAGGGCATAACCATTTCCCTGACTGATAGCATAAAGAAGCCTTCCAATACATCTTTCACTGGATCCTTCTAAAATACTTAGTATGAGGTGTCATATA
Source organism: Rhadina sibilatrix (assembly GCA_013400275.1). Taxonomy (NCBI): domain Eukaryota; kingdom Metazoa; phylum Chordata; class Aves; order Passeriformes; family Phylloscopidae; genus Rhadina; species Rhadina sibilatrix. The sequence goes on from VWYO01006279.1 coordinate 65,812, forward strand.
TCCTTTGGTGTTCCTTCTCTCTTCAGTACAGAAAAAATAAAACCTAGTGTTTTCTCACTGTCCTGTATGTGATATGGGAATTTACCATGTTGAACTGGGAAAGATGTCTCTCCAGTGTTGTGCTGCTTGTCACGAAGTTTTTCACTCTTTGTGGTTTTGATCCAAAGGACATTCATACATCTTTTGTGGTCTGACCTTTAGGTGAATGAAGACTTTGGTTCCATTTTCTCAACACTCCTACCTGGAGCCAAAGCTGTGCTAGTAGCCACTAAAACTCAAAATGTCTTAGTTGGGATGGAGTTCAGAGTTGCCTTAGGAAACACCTGGAAGGAAAACTTAACAGAACTTAGTGGAGGACAGAGGTTGGTGAATTCTTTTATTTTCCATTGTCATTGTCATTGTGCATGTAATTGCTATGTCTAACTAATTAAAGTTTTGAAAAGCAAAAAAGTAACTTTTCCTTGTCAAGTCAGGGACTCTGCCTCCTCCCAAATGGACTCAATATTGGAAGCACTGATACATTCTAACTTACAACAATGCTTTACTTAGTATAAGATAGCAAACAAGATTTTATTCCTGTCACACAGAAGTGGCAAAAAAACCAACAATTGAGTGGTGAGAAAACCACATTTAACCCTTGGTAGTACTATCTACTTTAACCCTAGGTAATGTTGAACCAAATGCTTCTCTCCTTGAGTTGTAACCACGAAAATCTGTACAAGTATTTCCCTGGTATAAAAGTAGTGTCATGGCAAGAGTTTTCTCCAGTGTCTACAGCTACTGTGTGTAGAGCATGTGCTTCTTTGCAACTTCTAAGGAAAAGAATCTTAACAAACTGAAAAGCACAAGTAGAATTTGGGAAGAGGTGAGACAGAGATACAGAACTTAATAAGGATAGAATACTTAAAGAACCAGATGTGGAAAAGCATCATTGCAAAAGTCAGAACTTTAAATAGAACAACAGCATAATTTTAAATATCATCACCCAACTAACATGATCTTTCAATAAGAAGAAATAACATTTGCTGTTTCTGACAGAAGACTTCACATCTCTTGAGAATCATAGCAGTAATGTACTTTTGAGGGAGCATTTTAGAATCATAGAATAATTTAGGCTATAAAAACTCTCTTAAGATCATCAAGTCCAACCATTGAATGCCAGGTCCACCATTAAACCATGTCCCTAAGGCCCACATCTACGCGTCTCCTAAATCTCTCCAGGAGTGCTGACTCAACCATTTCTGCAGGCAGCCCATTCCAATGCTTGACAGTCATTTCAGTGAAGAAATTTTTCCTAATATCCAATCTAAACCTGCCCTGGTGTAACTTGAGGCCATTTCCTCTTGACCTGTTTCATTACCTGGGAGAAGAGGCCAACCCCCACCTGGCAATACCCTCCTTTCCGGCAGCTGTGGAGAGCAGTAAGGTCCCTTCTCTGCAGGCTAAACAATGCCAGTACCTGCCCTGCTCCTCATCAGACTTGTGATCCAGACCCTTTACCACCTTCTTTGCCTTTCAACAATTGTTTTCAAAAGCCAAAGCCTTTCAGACTAGAGTGAATCATAATTTTCTTGTCTCCATACTAGATCATTGGTGGCCTTATCCTTGATATTAGCCATGCTCCTCTTCAGGCCTGCCCCAGTTTACATCTTGGATGAAGTGGATGCAGCCCTTGATCTCTCTCATACCCAGAATATTGGGCAGATGCTTCAAACTCATTTCAAACACTCCCAGGTATGATCTTGAAATTATTGTGGTAACAGAATGGTTTGGGTTGGAAGGGGGCTTAAAGATCATCTAGATCTATCCCCTGCCACAGGTAGGGGCACTTCCCACCAGGCCAGATTGCTCAGAGTTCCAGCCACTATTTCCAAAGGCAGTCTGGCACTGAGGACTCTGAGCTGTTTAGCTCTTTTATTCTAGGGATGCGTTATATTTTTAAGTTGTTTCAGCTGAAAGCTAGACTGACATGGCAATGGTGAAACATGTTGCTGCACTGGTTAAAATAGAGCAATAGGGAGCAGTATCTGTGATGCACTCAATTTCAAGCATGACAATATCTTGAACTTTTTTTTTGCCTAGAGATCTTTAATTTGAGGTTAAAGATATTTCATGTTGACCCTACTGAAATAAGTCAGGCACTACTGGAAAGGATCTCTGTATCATTGTGGCCTGTACATGAAAAAAAGGCAGTACCCATCTCTATTTTATGTAAGGACTTGACCATTCCAAATGATGAGTGAGGAGGGGAATATTTGTTACCAGTACTGCAAAATTGAGTAGTATCTTTTGACTAGGTTAGACCCTACATTCTTTCATAATTAGTGGCACAGTTTTTTCCATGTCTTCTTCCATCATGAACAGGCATCCTGTATTGTGGACTGTATCCCAGGCCATGTGCTGGGATGGGATATAGACGGAAGTGTCATTAGCTGTAGAAAAAATGGGTGTACATTAACCTGTGTGGCACATTCTGGGCCTTGGTTAGTTTGAGAATTTTTTTTTTTTAAGAGTATTACTGAGGTATTGGCCAAATGAAGGAAAAGGGCTCCTCTTTGGCAGCCTTTTCTAGTGTTGTTTGGATAGCAACATTTAAGTGTTTCTGGTTTGTTTCAGTTTATTGTGGTATCCTTGAAGGATGGAATGTTCAACAATGCAAATGTCCTCTACAAGACCAAGTTTGTGGATGGTGTATCCACTATTGCGAGATACAGTCAGACTCAAAGCAGAAAAAATGAGCCTGCCCGAAAGAAAGATGAGAAAATATCTAAAATATTGAAGGAGAAAAATGGCCTGTAAAGCTGGGAAGCAGTGATGGTTGATGCATAGTAGCACCTTCTTAAATGTTCCCTGTTGGTTTTTAATTTTTTTATGTTTCAGTGTTTAAGATCTGCATCTTATTAAGAACTGAAATTCATAGGAAATAGTCTGTAACACTCTGTTCTACTAAGCAAGCTGGACAATTTTAATCCTTATGATGTGCTGCAATTCCTGTCATTCCTCTGTAACATTTACACATAAATGTATGTAAGCAGTAGCTTTGTAAACTTAAAGCCTTTAGGTGAAGAAAAGCTGATTCAACTACCAATGTTCTACAGCATTCAGAAGACTTGTTGTTATAAATATTACTACACAGCCTGGTTGTGTGTGTGCTTTCCTTCCCCAAAGTTTTTCATTGAACACTGCCTTCTCAGAATTGAACCCTTTCTCAATTTTCAACTTACCTGAATGTATCCTGCTGCTTTCACTGGCCAGAAATGAGATGTCTGTGGCACCCAAGCCCAAACCAGCTTTATCATAGTACTGTGGAGCCAGTCTCTCTGCTCACCACAGCAAAATCCAAGTATGATCTGTGTACGGTCTGTGTATTTTCCTTGCCAGATGATGCTTCAGCCACTTGGTGGCCAGCATCAGTGAGGTTTGTGTTTGCATGCTTACCTCTGCTTACCTCATTTGTGTCCCTTCTTTTTTCTTGCTTTCTGAATACTGTTTAGAAAAGTAAATTATAAATGAGGCTTGCACTGGGGGGAAATATGTGCACATCTGGAATAATTTGGAAATACTGAAGTTCTTGACTACCATTTTAGTACGTTTTCGATCTCATGGCTTCATCTACCATGTATATATAATATATACAAGACTGTATATAATAAATGCAAAGAATGTGTCTGTGTAAGACAGACACATGACCTAACCCTGCTTGGTTGCAGGAGACCAAGCTATGGGTTCAAAAACACACAGTTCCTTCCAGGACTGCAGAGCCATCATGCATCCCTGTGAGGCAAGGGTGGCAGGCAAACACAGAGCTCAACAGCAGCACTCTGAATCTGGAGCACAGGAACACTATAAAATACCGACCACCGGAGAAAAAACAATACCAGTTACTCCAAGGAACAGGTCATGCAGCTTTTATTTAGTTTTTACCTTTTTGGTAAGCACGAGGGTTTTCTTTCAGTCAGACCATTCACATGTTTGGACAGTACAGATCGCAGTAAATTTGATGGAGATCTTGCAACATTAGAAAACTTTTCTCAATATACATCCATTTAAGCAACAGCTTGTAAGTCAGAGCGAGAGTGCTAGAGTTCAGTCTGCGCACTGCACTCCAGGTATACAAAGCATCGCAGCAGCACAAGAAATGCCCGTGCTGGGCAAAGTACAGTGTGTTTTACATAGTGCAATCACTTTCAGAGGAGAAACTCTAGGAAGGCCACATCTATTTTTTTTTTTTTTAATCCTATCAAGTTTACAAATGCGAGGGGGGTAGAAATTAAACCTCTGACTTAATTAACTTTTGTACAGGTAGGTTTTGTGTATAGGCACATGCTTTAGAGAGGAGCTCTGAATCTGCTCTGTAATCACGAGAAAGACGTATTGCTTTGTGACTCAGAAAGTGTCATACCGTTTCTAACCTTCCCAACACTCTTGGCCAGAGTTGTTAATCCAGCTGTTTTATAGAGTTCCTAGAATGCGCTCTTCCCTCTAGTGTAAATCCCCAATAGAGAAATTCAGGTTGCTATTGACAATGATTACAGTTATTCTACGTACAGTCATTTGACCATACTAGGCATTGCCTCTGAATACTCCAGTCCACAGTGAAAGCTCAAATTACCAGAGACGTGGAGGCTCTTGCTTTTCTGTTACTGTCACTCAACCAATATGAAAAAACCCAAGTCAGACAATGAACTGCTACAGCAAAGCATCACCAGTAATATTCACCTAATAAAAAAAAAGCACTCATGACACTACATGTCACGGTAAGCAAGTTTTTAAAGATACTGCAAAATGATTTGCCCAGTAAAATTTTAAAATGTACACTGTGCTCAATAGTTCAAACTACACGTAAACAAAGAGCAGCTCCCTGCAACAAGGTGTAAATCAAAACATTATAGCACCAGCTCCCAGCACCGAGGAGTTGCCCACTGACCAGTTCTAATGTACAATGCAATAGTGCTTGCTGAGGTTTCTGCTACACAAGAGCCACAGTGGGACAGCTCTGCCCATTTCTTCCTGACATTCTCTTACCAGGTGTGCACAAATTACATCCTTCCCTATGGAGAGCAAGTCAGACAAGAAGACTGTTACAGTATCAGAAAACACTGACTGGGGAATGGCACCTGAGGGGGAAGTAGGTACTGCATACCTGAATCTGAATAAATGGGCATGAAGGAAATGTGATGTGATCTGAGCAATCCTCTCCTTAACAGAGCAGATCTGAAAGGAGCTGCAGACTGCAAGAAAAGAAACAAGCCTTCTGGTGCTGAAAGCCATGAACATGACATTGCCCACACTAACGATTTTATTTCACCATCAGCAAAGCATTTATCCCCAAAAAGTTGTACACATACTGGTCAGATTACGGAGCAGTGCTATCTTCACACTATTAAGTTTGTTGCTATAGTGGTCAGATTTGTCTTTTGTCAGAGGAGGGAACACAAAGGAGACAGGCAGCAGGGCCACATCACCACATAGCAATTTTACTCCCATGTTAATGCAGATATAATTTTCTTAAGTGCAAATTGCTAGAAACCAGCATGACTTGGGCTCTGAGAAATTACAGATGACTCAGTTTCTTACAAATATTGACAAGTCTAAATTGTTACAGGTTTCCAAAGCAAGAACAGGTTTACGAACAGGAAGGGAATAAAATATTACCACTCTTAAAAAAATGAGTAATTTCAAACTTCAAACGCTCTTCAAAAACATATCTAAAAAAGATTGTTTTCCATTTTTTTATTTTATTTCCTGGAGCTAAGGAGTGTCCATGCAAAACAATTTGAGAAGAGCAGTGTTCCACCTGGGTACCAACTAGGCTCAACTTTGTCCCACACAGCTCAGTAAAGTGCTCTCTTGTGCATCCTTAGAGGGATAAAGTTCTCATTTAAAGTTTGGGAAGCCGAGGTTGTCAGCTGGGGAAGGCATAGTCTCGGGCAATCCATGCTGAGGTCAGAGAAGGAGGAAGGAGCGAAGTTAACAGTACTCTGCCTTTCATAATGCACAGACAACAGGCTGCAAGGGAGGAACAAGCAGAAGCAGAGGTGGGTGTCAGATGAAACCCTGCCCCTGGGAAGCCACAAGAGTCAAACACAGGCCTCATCAAGGGAAGCATTTTGTCCTCTACAGATAACAAACACCAGCTCTACTGGAGTAGACACCAGTTAACAGATCTCTACATACAAAAAATGCGAAAACTAAATACGCTTTTCACTTTCTGTGCTGGTGGATTTTCAACAGTTTTTTTGAAGGACAAAAGGGGTCTGAGTAACATTCTTCTGCCGATTAAAAAAAAAAAAAGCATCTTGCCCTTGCGTTTTTTTATGCTGCACACTCAAAAACATTCTAGGGCAGATAGAGGTATTTGCTGATAAAACAACTAACAATCAGCTTAAGAGTAAAAATAATATTAATGGGGAAAAGAATTTAAGGCATTTTTTTTATTTTGGCCAGGAATGATGCATCCTACAGAGTAATCTTCATTTCCCCACTTGGTTTTCAGACCACTGCACTTTTTTGTTTTTGTTTTACATGGCACTTGGAAATTTATGTTTTACAACTTAGTCAAGATTTTCAAGTGTTTTCTTCAACACAAATGCCCTCTCTTGTAGCTCAGGTCTGCTATCTGATGCCATTGTAGACAACGAACGAATGAGCTGCTCTCTGCTTTCTCGTGTCAGGCTTTCCCATTGTTGAGCTTCTGTGCAGATAAAGACAGACAGACAGACATTGGATATGAACACTAGAAAACAAATTCCAAAAGCACATTGCTTTCCTCAGACAGGCTAAAAAGAGTGACTGCTTCAACCTTTCACTCACATCCATACTGCACTTCCAGGAGAACTCAGATTCACCTGGACGTTCAGGTGCATGTGCTGCCTCCTGCCAGGGAGCTGCATCTCTCTAGACCAAGTGTCATTGTCTAAGCCTGCAACATGTGAACACAAGGGTCTGAAGAACCACATGTTTTCCGTGTTGCAACTGGCTCAAGAAAGAGGCATATAATATTCTTGCCAGAATAAAGGAAACATGAAATGCAAATCAGAAACCCAAAGAAAAAATTTGGTACATAACTGCAGACACATACGAACCTGAGACCTAAGAAGACCTCACGCTATGAAGTCAGTTCTCCAAGGCTTGAATACTAAATAATAATGAGAAACCAAACTTGACATTAAAAAGGTAACAGTCACTCTTCTGTACTAAGAGGAGCACACCCTCCTGCCAGAAGACAGCTCAGGCAGATCTGATGAGACAGTTCTGTGAGCTCCATGTGGGACCCTCCTTGCTGAATGTTTTCCTCACCAAAGGAATATCCAAAGGTACTTTAGAACTTGATATTAGCCTCAGTTACTTCAAAGCCTCTCCCACTTCCAAGTCCCAGCTTAACCTGAATCGCCCAGTGCTGCAAGCAGAAGGTAAGGCCATCTCTCCAGAGTTCCAGGCCATACAGCCAAGCGCCATCTTTACCAAGCAGTGGCTCTTCCAGGAGGCAAGTAAAAAGTCTCACCTTGTAGTTTGGTGAGCAGCAGTTGTATCACAGACAAAGCTTCTGTTCTTATGGATGTGTAGCTTTTGTTTTCTAAGGGATTTAAAGAAAACAGACAAGAAAACCCAAAACCACATTGAAAACCAAATGAACTAACCTAACAAAAAGCAGTCACCTCTGTGATCTCCAGACCACTTTTGTTAGCACAGTTCACTGAGCTCTTTTTTGTGCTGTCAGTCTGCAGTGCCCACTTGTATACCAGGCACATTCGAATGGCAGAAAATCAACAACTGGAGGCTGACAAGTCAACTAAACCTTGTGCATTGCCTCTGCCACTACCACAGAGCTACTGTTCCTACATATTCCAACAGGGAACAAAACGCTGCCAATAGCTGCAGGGTGATGGCAGGTAACTTCTGTGTGTAACAGAATGTTCTAAGGAGTTGTACTGGCTAGAGATCAGTACATGCAAATGTTAACAAGTAGCATTAAGTGAGAGTACATAAACCCCATGCCAGCCATCAAGCACAAGCTTGTCACAGGAAGTTACTTGGTCTCTGAGCTAAAATCTTATTAAGGTGAGGACCCTAGTCCTCATTCCATGAGGACTGATACCTGACAGAAACTTTCTCCAAAAAGGTCTCTGAACTGGTAGTTAGCACTAAAGTAGGTGCTGTCTTCAGGCATACCAAAAACAAGACCATATGCAGGTATGAGATATGGGGTACTGTTACAGTCACAGGACAAGTGGGAACACTACCAAAGTATGGAAGACCTTTGACTGCCAACATGACACAAGCAGCATTTATGGGTGCCTAGCTCCACAGAGCCTCTAAGACTTGGAGTTTCATGCACTGGCTATCTGAGAAAATTTGGGGTATTTTTTGGATACCATAATCTTGGATACATAATGCATATGCATCTAGGACATCTGAATGGCAGTGGAGAAAAGCTTGTGTTTCATTAAATCAGGAATAGCTTGTGTTCCAAGAGGTTGCATGGTCGGGTGTCTGCCTCTCCCTCCCTTTGCAGAGAGCTCTCTTGCACCAGAGGAATGCAGCTCTCTGTGAACTGCACAGTACTGTCCTGAACACTGCAACTTCACAATAATCACACTGCAGTGCAAAGAATGGCTAAATGTTACCTCTGACAACTTCTGCTTATTCTGCATTTCCTCTACTACACAAACCTCCAGAGGACAACGGTATTAACAAGCAATTCATCATCCATCACAAACTAGGAGAAGTCCACTTACCTAAAGAATGGGTGATAGAGGAACAGGTTTCCAACAATATTTCTGTCAAAGCCACAGAGTCAGAGTGCTCCTCATCAAACAGCATTAGCCTGTCAAATGCAAAAACAGTCAGGCACTCTGCATCACTGGGACAGAAGTCTGCTCCACTTTGCCAAGAATTCACTGTCATTAAATTCATTAAACATTTTCAAGCAAAAAAGAGAAGACAAATCACCAAAGTAGATTGCAGAAAGAAGAATTACCCTTGAAAGTAGGCATTCATGGCTTGTAGCACTCCAAGCTGCACTTTCCACGTGCTCAGTTTCAGACGGTCACACATTAACTTGCAAAACTCTTGGCGATAGCAACCTACAAGAAAATAAGGACATCACAGTGTTACCACTGGTCTATCTCCAAAGTGCTCCTTAACAGGTGAGAACAAGCTAATCACTGCATGTGACCAAGTCAACATCCTGTAATGAGTGACCCTGAAAATCTTCAGCACATCAACTCACTCATTACAAATGCTGGCAGACAAAGCAGCTGCATTACACACTCTGGCATGCTAGTAAAAGCAACCTTTTCCCATCCCTCTCCAAGTATTCCCACTTCTTCCACCTTGTACTAGCTTTGATGCAAACATAAATGTGAGCAGCCAAGTTAGGCTTCTTTTCATTAGGCAAGCCACCTCATTCATCCTGCATAGCTATAAACTTGGAACATTTTTGCGAAGTGCATTTAGGACAACAGTAAAGATTTTTCCCAAGGATGAGATATTTTGCAGGAAAGCTGTTGGGTTAGCTTTCTCACTGAAGACCCTTACAAGCTGTCTGCAGTGAGATCCTGCATCTTGTCCTGCACTCTTCACACTGTGCACTGTGACCTCCAGGTCCTTCCCTTCTTCCACTTTTCATTTTAAGAGAAAATAGTTTGTTCTGCATGTCATCAGCTGACTTACACTGTGTCTCCGGGCTCCTCGGCCAGGCTTTGCCCAAGGTCTCAAAGGCACAGATCAGGGACTCCATCTGAACCTCTTTCTCCCTCATGTCCTCATCCTCTTCATCATGCTTTGGAAAAGCCGCTCCCATGCTCTCCAGAGAGTTCTGTGGAGGCCACGGGGGAAGGTGTGACTGATAGAAGGATGAGGGCAGGCTAGGCACAGAGTGCAGTGCAGCTCAGTCTTCCCCTGCAGTCTGCACACACCAGCCCTTGTGCCCAGCTCTGGCGCTGCCAGCAGCCTGCAAAGGAGCACAGCAGGCTTTGTGGCCTGGCACCCAAACACATGCCTGTGCTACGCGAGTCCCACTCACAGAAATGCAAGGCTCTGGTGATACTAGGCCCTCTACACAGCTTCCCAGGAGCCTTTTGCTGCCTGTAGAGCAGCTAGAAATTAACTTTTCAAGTGGTAGACATCCCAGGCAGGACTCTGTCTGGAGAACAGTCGGGCTGACTCACAATTTGGGCAGCACAGGTAGAAAAACCCCAGGGCTCACCAACTATCTGGTATTCAGCCCCACTGAAGACCTGGCTGAGTGTAGTGAGTCCCCCAAATCATCAGCCCTCTGGGCAGAAGCCTGGCATGCAGCCAGCATCACTGGGATTGCCACCACTTGGGTCTTCTGCTTTGAAAGAGAGAAAACTCAAGAAATTGAACAGTCACCTTCTTTATCATGGGAAAGATGATATCAGCAAGTTCCTGGAACCGGTCTTCCTTCGTTGTCTGCAGCACCCCAGCTGCGCAGCGCAGCGCCACCATCTTATACTTCAGGTTTTCTTTACGACATTCTTTCAGGAGAGCCTGGACAACATCTGTAATGGTGGGCTGACCAGGCACTGACTTCTGCAGCTCTGCACTGAAATGCAAGGCACACGGACACTACCACGTTAATCTTTTCCCAAAATGTGCTGGTCCCAGAGAGGAATTAATTCCTGTGTTCAGGCACTCAGTGGCCTACCAGTAATTGTTACAGAAGTTACACTGGGGTGCCCTTTCTCACTCCTTGTCTGTTCTCCCTGTTTTATTTTCTTTTCTCACATTCTTCCAAGGCACTTGCTCCCTTACTACTCTTCTACCTTTTCCTTCTTTTCCCATTTAAGGTCTCTGTCTTCCCTCTTAGTCTCTGCTTTCCTCTTAGCAATTGTGCCCTCTTAACATCATCCTCTTCCTCTCTAAATCAACCATTTACTTCTGCAGGTCTCCCTGAAGCATTCACTTGCTCCTCATATGCTGATAGGAGATCAGGATGGTGATGACAAACTTTCTAGAATCTCCTTAGTACCCTATATGCAATAAAATTGTACAACAACCTCCCTTTTGAGATCTCAGATCCTGAGGGTACCACCTCATTCAAGCCACTTACCTGCATGCAGAAACAACACTGGCAATGGCCTTTAACAGCTCCTCCTGCAATGATAAAAGAGACATCACTGAGAAGTGCCACATAACCAAAATGCACAGGGCAATTTGCAGTCCTACTGCACAGGGCAAACGTTTGTGTTATTCTGCAGGGGGCAGTGAGGAAACATGCCTGTGACATCAGTTCGGAGAGGCAATGTCTGTCTATCTCCTACCACACCTCCTGCAGAGGACTTAGCTTTCAATCTGCATGGAACTGGCAGCAGAAAGGGGCCTTGCAGCACCTCTGAGAACATGCTAGTATCCCTCCAGGCTAGAAATGGTGCAGTGGAATTAGTCGAAGTGGGAACCTAACTCCTAAGGCAGTCTGAATTTCACCCACCTATCTTCTCAGTCATTTCTGTATCTGCGAAATGTAGGATAAAAGGCAGACTCTTTGCATCAGCATTCTTATTGAGCTGCTCTGCAGCAGAGAACATTGCATTTCCTGGCTCAAGGGCTGCATGCTGCTGGGCTCACAGTAAACCATGAGGTGACAATTCCCTCTTTACCTTCCCAGTCCAGGTTCTCCCTGGCAGGCCTTGCAGCAGTGCAGAGAGCACCATTCCCAGATGTGGTGGTACAAGGGAGCCTGTCTGTTTGGCAATTGATGCCATGGCAGCTGCTCCCTGAGCTTTCATCTTCCAGGACTGGGACTGCAGAGCCTTCTGGGTGATGGATATCAACTCCTGCAAATACAGTCTGATCCCACCCTGAGTACCTGCAAGACAAATGGAGGAAAACTAATTTTGCTACAAAACAAACAAACCTTTGCTCTTACTAAAAAAAAGCCCAAAAACAACACAACAAAAAACACCACAAGTGAAAAAGCCCAGCCCTACCCTGAAAAAAAAAAACAAAAAACAACCAGTTACAGATCTCTTGGGGGTTTTGGCTATGAGACACATCAGAAAGGTCTACTTCAGGCAAAAGTGTGAAGAATTCCTCTCAGCTTGGTTGAAGATGAGTTCTTTTCTAGAGGTTCCAAATAATGTCATTGTTGTGTATTTAGACACAGAGCTCATTTCAGTCCTTCCATATAGCAGACACTTGACATTGTGTTAGCCTGTTTCCAAGGAATATGTCTTTTTTTTTTTTTTTCTCTTCCAAGAAAAGGTCACTAGAAAACCTTTTTCAGCTACTTTCTCAGACTCCAGAAAAATCATCTGGTGACTGAGGAACTAGATATGAAATCTCAAAGTGTCTATAATGGATCCAGATCTTCCTCCATAGAAAGAACTGCACTTCTACAGCACAGATTCACTCATTGAAGCTAAAACCACAGGTATTACTACAGATATCTCCAACAAGAGAGAAAGGCCAAAGCCCCTGTAACTTTGAAGTGTGCAGCTAATGGTTGGCATCAAAATTTTCAAATATGCCTAGCTTTCTGTACCATCAGGACCATATTACAGTGGCATTCAGTGTATCACAATTTTAAAATACTTCTACTGTGCCTGTCCATCTTTGTGATCAATGCCCCCGTAATTATTTTAAATAGCCAGATAAGGTAATCTTCATACAAGAAATCTAGAGCAAGGAAGAAAATGGAAACAAGCTTCCCAAATCTCTTACTATGAGAACTCTGTATTTTCAAAATGAAATTCCAAAAAGCATGCTATTTATTTCTTGTGCCATGATTCCCAGAAAGCTTCACTATTCTTAACACAACGTACCTGGTACATTTTCCTGCCAAACTTCAGTCCATAGAGTAGAATTCTCTTTCTCTCCTTTCTCTTCTTCGGAAACTTCATGCATTCCAAGAAAAGCCAATGGCAGCACCTGCTTGGCATGGTTCTTCAGTACATCTGGGCTGTAGCGTCCCATAGCATGCACAGTTAAAGCACAGCCTGCTCTGTAAACTGGCTCTGAAAGAGCAAAACAAGCCCATTATGACTGAGAAGCAGGATTATCCTTTTAACTGCTTGGTTTGCCTCTTGGAAAGCAAGAGTATTGCACAGTATTGTGTAACATTGTACAGGAATTATTCAGCCAGTGGAACCAAGCATCACAATATAGAAATGTTTCTTTACTAGTGTCATCACCAGGAGCTTTTTCTGCACTGTATGCTGTAAGTGAACACCCCAAAAGCAACATACCTTCCTTCTCCATGTACCAGCTGCTGAGTTTGTGCAGCAGCTTCTCAGTGCTACTGTCCCGGGAAGTCTGTAACAAGGAAGAGACTCAAATTATTCGAACGCTTCAAAGCAGACCACCAAATGAAGTTGCAAAATAAAGCTTAAAGCCCAACTCACCCTGACTAGATGCCCCATAGCAAAGGCAAAAGACTTCTGTACCACACTGTTGCGATCAGTCAGGCCATTAAGTAAAGCACTCATAAGTTTGCCTGTGGGAAGAAAATTTTCTTTACCAAAAGCATCATGTTTTACTGATATGGCAAGAATTACAATAGCCCACATTTCATTAGACTGCCTGAATTTACGCATTTTTCCTCATTGCATGTATGTGGGTTTATAAGTCTGTAAGTTCTTATGTTTAAACTAGTGCTAGTGTTTTGCACTCCTTGACTGGTAACATCCTATATGCAAGCACTCCAGTTGATCATGCTTTCACCTTCATTTCTATCTTGCAATAGAAAGGTGATGTTCTTTCTACTATCAGAAGAGACACAATGAAGCATAGTTTCTCTTCATGGTCCACCAATAGCTCAAGTTGAAGGAACAAGTGCACATTGACAGTGCTGCAGTGCACAGGCATTGTTAGCTCCAAGAAAGTAAAGAAATATTTTTGCCTATTCCTGCTCAGTGCTAGTGAATTCCCTCAAGTAATACGAATCCCCTCAACTCCTTCCTCTACCTCTTCCAATTTGGTGTGGTACTGAACCTACTCCAAGCATGCCTATAGCAAACAAAAAAGGTAACTTCAAACAGCTTTCTGATAAAAATAAACATGTAAAGAATACTCTTGTGCTAAAGAAGAAACACCACAACAACAAAAAGCACCTTTAAAACCTGATAATAAAAGACAAACCTTACCTGAATAAGGTGTTAAGTCTTGAGGACACTGTGTGGTTAATGACACAATTACACTGGCACAGCCCCCCTGCAAGATTACAAGGGAAAACAAATGTAAGATAAAACAGTATTTTCTGCTGGTTATCATTGTTAATACTTGCTGTGGTGCTCCCTGCACTTCAACTTTTAAGACATGACCTACACCCACTCACCTCTATTCTCATAATCCAAGAGCAATAAAAACAGAAACACTAAAAGTTTGCAAAACATGAATGACAAGAATTGAAATCGAAAGTGGAAAAGGACCCACACTCAGAATAGATGATCCTAGAAGATTTGTAGCAATCAAGGACAACCTTCTGTACTAATGTGCCACAGAGCACAGCAGCCATGTAGCCTAGAGGAGGCTAGGGCAGCACACATTCAGAAGAGTGATGTTGTGGAGTGGGACTCAGATGTCAAATGACTCCAATATGTACAAACCCAAGCTGTTGCTTTAAAAGACATAGTCAAAAGGAACCATATTTACATTGACACTGCTCTATATTCCCTTCTTCATTTCCAAAAGAACTATTAAAATCACAGACGTACCTTTGTGCCAAGACCAACCCCACTTTTGATCAGTTCACACAGCCGAGGGACCAACTCACCGAGGACAGACACATCCAAATACTGCAAGCTCTAGAGAAAGGCAAGAGACAGGGAGAGAGAAAGAAAAAAAAAAATTGGTAATGATGGCAGACTTAAAGTTTCTGTATTTCTTAGCAGAGGCTGCCTCAGCAGTGGTCCTCAGCTGAATCACAAGAGTTTGCTGCATGATGAGAAAAAGCCAACATGAAGTAGATTCTACCACATACAGATTCTTCTGTCTCACTTATCTGCTGAGCTGACCTTGCTAAAACCAGCATTTGCTGGGACTGATGTGCTCCTGCACTTCAACTCTTCAGGAAGCCTGAAACTAACACACTAGTGAGAATGAGATGCAAAGGCATTCTGTATCTTAGGACAAAACCCAACTCTGAAACCAGGAAGCAATAATATATCCAAACTGGACAATGACATGAAACCAGTCAAGACAGTTTTTAAAGAGGTCAAGACAAACAAGTGGCATAAATGACATGAAGGTACAAAAGGGATGTGATTAGTGTATTTTTTAATCTGCTATGTGTAAAATACCACTGGACAAAACAGAAAGCCTCATGTTACCAGCACTCTGTGTAACACTGTTTGCAGAGGGGAGATGCATTCTCTCACAAATTCAAGGATCATATACTAAATGAAGGTAACTGAACTTTCAAAGTCAGATCAACTGTTACCTCCCCTTCCATCACTGGTATGGTGAAGGAAATTATCCATATCATCTCCCAGCCAGCCCCAGAAAGAGGATGTTGCTCATAAGCCAGGACATCTTCACAATACTCCAGGGATGTCATTACTAACTATCTCTCCCTTGCCCTACAAAATTGCAATCAATGACCAGGGCACCACAGCTGTTCCCCTAGGGCTGGCAGGGAAGGGCATGGTCTGGAGGAGGGACGGCAGCAGCTGCTGCAGCCTGTAGGGTTGCAGCAAGTACATTTTACATGGAGCCTTCCATTCCAATTACTTTACACGCTAATAATAGAGACCACTTCACCTGACACCAAAACTCAACTCCACACTGTTAAGTACAGGAGGGCTTGCTGTTGCTATTTTTCTGTAAGTCGAGGAAACAATAAATTGCTCTGGCAGCTACAACTCCCCCAAAACTTGCTCAACCCTCACATTCTCTACCTGCCCAAATGCCCTTGGCTGTGTGCAATGCCTGAGCAGAAAAGAGGGGCCTTTTTTTGGGAAGGGACAGACTCCTACAGAGGACAGGGAGTTCTGCCAAGACAGATCCTACAGCACAGCATTTGAGCATCAGCGACTCCTCCTCCAGCAGCAGGAAACTCTGGTGCCAAACACCACTTCCAGCTGACAGTGCTTCTAGTGATAACAGCATTTTCTCTAAATATATATTTCCAGCATGAAAGTACAGGCAAGGCCCAGATAGGAATATCTAAGGCACCACAAGGCAATGGCTGAACAGCATTTATGCCTTACCAACAATGACTACCATCAATTGAAGGCCCAGGTGAGAAGTTGGTTTTGGAGTTGTGGGCCAGAGATGAAGAGAAATGCTAGCTAACATAACCCAGAACCAGCTGAGCCCCCATCCAAAAAAAGCACTTGAAGGATGCCCTCTTCATCAAAACAGACAGGTCTTCAGATGAAGAAGCAATCTATGTGACTCCAAATGGAGCCAAAGTTATTCACAAGTGATCTGAGGGGCAAGCACTGATGACATGATGAGAAGTCTGTACATGAAAAAGGAAGTGGACATACAGCCACATGGAGATGTGATTAGAAAATGAAACCTGAAGAGATAATCTATAAAACGTCCATTTTAATTCCTATTCTTCTACAACATACCTTACACTGCAACCCTTCTGAAATCAATACTTACCATATTAATGGTTTCCATCATGGGAGATGACTTGACAGCACTAAGTCTGGCACTATCCATTGCAGTCTTAAAAAAAAAATCAGAAAAAAAACACCAAACAAATCCAAGTGTAAACACAACATGGAAACAATAGAAAGGGGAACAACATCAGCTGTAACTCACTACCTTACACTAAAATCTACTTCAGATGCATGGAGAAAGCAGTTATGCCTACAGACTATGAATATTTCCCTTTCAGAGGCAGACAGATGTTCTAGAGGGAGGGAGAGAGGAAAGGAAAACAAAGCGGGGGTGGGGGGCGACATAAAATCTCACACTGAACTGTTCACATTGTTCACTCATTTTTCACTTGCAAAGGGCTAATCTAATTGACCCTCTTCCCTCCCACAACAAAATTAGCTAAATTTGTTTCTGATCAATGGGTTTCAATCACTTTCCCAAGAAGCCTGTGATTGATTAATATGGTTCTTTAACAATAAAAGGACATGGTGCTGACAACATCCACCTCCAGTCCACAGTACTATGGCACACCTTCCAGTTTAAGTTATATGAAGTCCTGAAGTTAATCCCTTGAGAAAAACAGCAATGACATTTAAGAACAGATTACTAAGATTGTTCTTCACTTTTGGAAACATACCGCAGTTTAGAGAATAAAAATAAACCAAATCATTCAAAAAACTCCCATATTCATCCAGACATATTCTGTGAACAAACTTTTTAGTAAATTATTAGCTATTTCTCTTTGCTTTTTGAACATCTCTCTACCAAATCTGCTGTTTTTCCATTCACTGAATGAAGATTAAATCTTTCTTATCTCTTCTACATTGATACCTCCCCATTATAGCTGCACTTACTTTCTCTTGATCTGTTGCAGAAAGACTCAAATAATTGAGGACTTGGGGCTCCAGCACACTCAAGGATTCCAACAGGGCTGGGATAAGTTTTGGTGCATGAGGTTTCAGCATAGACCCAGCACTTTTACTGATCTTCACAAGAGTGTTAATGCTGGAAGAAGATTGAAGGGATGGTCAACAGAGATACACATAGACTGATCTGAAAATCCTCTCTGATGTACTGTATCCAGATATACCAATATAAATCATCCTTCAAACAAGACTATGTTTAATTTTTGCTTAAACAAAATTAGTCCCTAGCCCTGAGCTTTCAAAGGATGTTTTATATATTTTGGCCAGAGATTGTTTACTTTGGCCCTGGAATCAAAAAGGGAGTGGGCAAAGAGGCAGTACTGCAGACAGATGTGGGAAGAAATAACATATCCTGATGTTTTAAACAAGCATCGGGCAAAGTCACCCTGAGACATCCATCGTCTCTGCCCAAGAAAAGATAAATTACAATTATCTCTTCAAACCCTACTAGTCAGTTTCAGGCTGATCATATCTCTCATGCTGCATTTTGACAAGGGTTTTTATATTTTAAAAAGGAATGAAAAATATTCAAGAAATAATTGTCTTGTTAGAAGCCTTCTAGCCTTCCTAATAGTTATTTTCGTGAAGACCAGCTAGCTACACTCTAACTCTGAATTTTCCAGATTTTCTGTCCCTCAGTCAAAGGAAAGAATAAACAAGGTTATAAACTGACAAGCATATTAAGTCCCTACACATCAAGGGACATTGAACTGTTACAAGACATAAAATGTATTTGAACAGCATGACCAAATGCAGTCACATCTGGGATGTGAACTGTCAATATTCACAAGCACTTGTGAAATCAGACATGGCTGTTTGAAGAACCATGGGACTTTTTGTTTGCAACCAGTCCAGATATGCCAGTCCCAAAGGACAGCCTTAGCATGGTACACTATTCCTGGATCAGCCTGCCCTTTGTACAGGGAGAAAAGAATTTCCTGCTGGGAACTGAATCTGGGCATTTGCAAAGAGGTCACATACTCCCAAAAGACAGGCAGAGATCTCAGGGCTGCTGTTTAAACTCTGTGAAAAAAGAACTCAGCAAGAAAGCTCTTTTGGGGAGCAACTTGTCACTTCAAACAAAAAGAACATTCTGCAACTCAGGTGAATAAACTTGATATCATTGGGACAAGTCATGGCCCAACCCCCAGAGAACTTACAAGGTGCAAAACTAACCTGAGAGATCGGACTTCAGCAACTGTGCTTACTATTCCTTTGTCTAGGAGGCAAGGGAGCAACACAGCTATCGTCTTCTGACCTGCTGCTCCTTTAGAAGGGTCACACATTTTCACACAGACCTGGGGACAGGTGAGAATCAGTGCTGCAAACATGTACAAACTTCCCCCTCAGATTATATTAAAGCACCTTCTCCTTCAGACAGAAGAAGCCAACAGCAATTAGACAAACTGCTCATAGCCAAGCCCAGGCTCTGTTACAACTTCATCTTCTCTCCACAATGTAGTCAAGCCCTAAGAGTCATCCCTAAAAGGGGTTTCAACTACAATCCACTTCCAGAAAAGGCAAATTCAGAGCCTAGCAGGCCTTGACCCGAATCTGGATGAACAGATGAACCAACCAACCAACCAACCAACCAACCTCTCAGTTGTTGAAGGACAGCTTATCTCAGCCACAAAGACTCAATCATTCCACACAGCAAAGCAGCAAGTCCCAACAAGGGACTGCAATGGCAACATTTCATAAGACTTTGGGACTAGATCCTCACTAGCAGCATTAAAATGTCGTGCACTATGATGACTGTGATTTCAAATACAGCACTTTAGATCCACTGCCACCAGTGTGACTTTTTTAGAGGATTACCAAACATCAAGTGATACAAAATTACAAAATATCAAGTGATATATGTGTACTACAACCAAAAAAACATGTCAGTAACAGCATCACAGAAGGGGAGTATGTGGTGATGCTTACTATGATTGCTTTCTAGGAGGCTGTTCGGTCTTTCACAACTGGATCTTATGCTAGAGATCCTCTGAAGACAACAGTCTATAGTAAATATAGTCTATGGTCACTCCTGACATAGAAACCATACATCTCTTGTCGACATGTGCATATGACAATATTGTAGAGTTTTACCTTGCTTAAAGTTTTTAGGGCTAGTTCTGCCGCCTTTCGCACAGTCTCCTAGAAATGAAGTCAACAATTATTCTTGAATAATTATATTTTTATTCTTCTAGAATGATTAATATTCATTGATAAGCATTAAGACTAGAACAGATAAGGCTATCTTTATATCTACTACTTAATATAAAGTAGCAATATCTTTAGAAGAAAGTATTAGAACATCATTAAAAGAAATTCTGGCTTTGGTCCATCCGAGTATATTGGTACAATCAATATATTGACAGAGCTGGAAACTGGAAGGACCCAAAGACTCTGACTTCATACACCCGAGTTCAGCACACCATATATCACCATACACCAGTTCAGCATACTAGCAGCCCATAATAAATGTTTTTGTATTCAAAAGTTAAGCAACTACTCAGGAATTCTTTTATATCAAGGAAAAATCTCAAATCATCTAGAATAAGCACAGCAGGAACAAAACCCAACACTTCAAACGTAAAGAGAATTTCAAGGAGCATGAATTTCTAGTCTGCTTAATACTCAAAACTCCCATTGGCTTCAAGCTGACTTGTCAGAGAATATCTCTTCAGAGCTTGATCACTGTACTGTTTGTTGAAGATTCCTATTCAGTTCTCAGTTTCATTACCTTAATGTCATCTTGCACTCTGAACAGGACCTCCCAGATCTCTGGAAGCTTGTCTATGATGTCATCCAAAGGTCTTCCTCTTAGTAAGTCATTTAGTGCCAGACAACTGTAAACAGGGAATTTTATTTCTTTCACATAGTGTTCTTACTTGATATAGGTGAATATATACAGAAATGCTTATAAATATAAATAAATAGTCTAGAAAAATGAGAACTGTTTCACACTCCTTACTTTCCTCAAACACTAAATCTACTCTGTCACAAGAACGTCTCCTTTAGCAGAGAAAAAAATGCTCAGTCGTCCATGTAAAATCTGAAACAGGTGACAGGAGGTGACAAGTTCATGGTGAACAAGAGAAAAGAACTGAGTTCAAAGACAAATCTAATACTTTTCCTAGCGGTACCTGGATTCTCTGATCCTCCAAAGACTGCTGGTTAGGTTACTGATCAAATCCTCAAGAATTTCCTTCATGTACTTATCAACCTATAATTATAAAAAAAGAAAAATCATGAAACAAGCACAGCTATGCATCCTTGTCCAGTACTCTGTAAAAAAAGAGTCATTTTGGACAATACAACCTGCTTTCAGCCACATCAGATGAACTAATGCTTGCCAGTGCTGTGCAAACTTTCTTCGACTGTGCTTTAGACATGCCTTTCTCTACACTGCTCAAGTGCTTAACATTGTGAAAGATGCAACAAGAAAAACCCCCTAAGGCCTTTATCAGCTGAACTGTTAAAATGCAACACTAAGCATGTATTTACTCAAGAAGCAGTTGTGCTTTGATGAGGTATCAGAGTGAATGATTTCACATTAAGACCAGCTTTCCTAGAAGAAAAAAATGCAAACCCAATTCTAAGCCTTGCAGAACCAGAGCAAGGGCATCTTAAGAAAATAATTTATTCCTGAAATAAACCTGGGAGGAGTTCTCCTCAAACTGATGGTATAGCCTCCAACCATGGGCTTCCTCCCACTTAAAAACCGAGGATCTATATTTAGATGCTCTTCCTTTAGGAAGGCATCTTAGGCCACAAGGATTCCTGAAAAGCTTCTCATAAGCAGTATCAAAGCAATATCAAAGTGGAAGGACCTCATTTTAAGTAAATCATAAATTTTAATGCTGGCTGCACAAACAAGGTCTGCAATATCCTTTTATATAAGAGAGACAGAGTAAAACCCCTGCACAAGCTCCAAGCTCATCCATGGATTCACACATCTCATTTTCAGTGCAATACCTCACCCCTTTTGCCACTGTCCCTCCTTTCACAAAATGCCTCTATCCCATGAGGATCTCCAATACACTGCAAGTTGGCAGCAAAGCCCCTTGCTGCACTTTGATAGTCACTCACCATTGACTTGTCAGTGACCAACGCATTCCAAATGCTGGTCATTGCCTGTCGAATGCCCAGGTTGGGGTCAAACTGATAACGGTAGAGCCGGGGAAGAAGCTGGGGCAAAAATGGAGCCAGCTGCTCTCCAGCCTTGGCAGCAATCACATTAAAACCAAAAGCTGCTCCC
The DNA here is from genome assembly GCA_013400275.1 of Rhadina sibilatrix. NCBI lineage: Eukaryota > Metazoa > Chordata > Aves > Passeriformes > Phylloscopidae > Rhadina > Rhadina sibilatrix. Next base: position 87,562 of record VWYO01006279.1, read on the forward strand.
TGAAATGACAACAAAATAGTATTTGTTTAAACATTGTTCACTCACTCAATTATTGCTCATGGGCACACCACAGTTAGAGGCAAACCTGACTGATATGGTTCAGATTTAGACCAAATTAAAAGGTCTAGAATGGTACTAGAATTAGTCCATCCTCACTGCTACAGTACCACAGTGATCTCAAGCATACAATCACATTCAGCAGACAACATACTACTTCAAAACTTTCCTCCAACCTTTATTTCAAGATATTGATTGGTCTCATTTGCAGAAGTAGTACTGGTGAATTAAAACTATAAAGATTTAAATACATTTTTCCAAAAGAGGTTCTTTCTTGGCAAAACTGGTGAGGGTGGGCCATTGCTTCCTTACAACTCTGCTGATTTAGAAGAATTAGAATAACTTAGGAACTGAAAAACTAAAAACAAAGTAACTCCACCTTATTTCTAAAACCTGAAACTTCTGGGGATTATATTTTGCATCTGTTCATATTTACTTTAAACTTAAGTATTCTTCTATGACCTTCTCTTTCTCCAGCACTGCCAGCTCCACTGTCGTTTCTAATACAACGGAAATGATGCTTGCCTGTGAAGTCCCACGGGATTTTGCCAGGATAGCCCCAAAAGAAATTACTCAATAAAGGCAGTGCAGCAACTGCCTCTAATGACTGCATGTTTTCTGACTTGCAGTGTCAAAACCTGCCACTTAAAACCCCACACTAGGGACCTCACAGGACAGAAGATGTTGTTTGGGTTAATCTAGAAAACAGTAATAGACACATCTTCAGTTAGGACCACTGCCATGAAAAGCAGGAAGTTGCAGAAAGTATAAGGAAAAGCAAGGCATTGCTTCCAAGGCCCTGAACAGCATGCTCTGTTTAGCTCTTGTGGAGGTTTTAGAGCACAGATTTCCAGACGTCCCCTTCAACTTAAAAGATTCTGCAAATTCTTCAAATGTCAAAGCTCAACCCACACCTTCTGAGTGGATTTTCTTGATTCATCCCAGCTGGAGAAATTCCACAAGGGTCAGGAACCTAATTATGCTCCTATGCTTTTGAAGTCACAGCGCTGAGGGAGGTCTTGAGATATGTGATGAACTGTCAAACTCTGGATGAGAGTTAAAGCTGGGACTTGTTTTTTGCACTAAGTGATGTTGTTAAGACTCGAAATAAGTTCTTCCATGCTTCTGTAAAGCCCATGAAGAGTCCCCACACAAAGCTCTGAATAGAATACGTAAATCTTCAAACTTACGATGCTCCTTTTTTCACCTGCAAGTGGATCCAATAGTATTTTGGCTTTGCTAAAGCTTTAAAATACCAAAACTTGAGTTAAAAAGGGATAGTTTTGGCAACTGTGTTTTTTAGCAACTTGTAATCAGCAACTTGCTGATGACTTTTTGCTCTGCCTCCTTAGATAAAAAAGATCACTTTCCTTGACATCCAAAAATTCATCCAGTTTTCAAAACACTATCACAGTTTGAACACATTAAGGACTGTCTTTCTAAGCACACTCAAAAAAAATAAAAGGATGTCAGTTGATTCAGAAGGGAATGCAGGATTATATGAACATTCTGATACCAAAGTATTGCTGTAAGAATTTCAAGTAATCCTGAATTTTTTTTCTCAGCCTGCTAAATTTGCCTTGGACTGATACCAAAGCACCAACACCTACATGCAGCTGTTCATAAAACCATATAACCAGGAATAATGAAATGGATTTTTGCTTCCAGAGCTCACAGTGGGAATGAAGTTGTAGGAAAGCAGAACATTACCTTCCGAGAATTCCACATAGCATGATGGTTGGCCAGATTCATGAATTTGTACACCAGGTCTGGCTGATTGAGGTCGCTAGCCAGTGAACAAAGCTCCTTGTAGGTAGAAAGACCTTGACTTTGAAAAGCGGAATGGAAATCAGTGTTACTATTTCTAGGTAGACAAATGCTACAACAATACCTAAAGCTATTTTCAACTCACATCCTAAAGCAGGCAGAGAAAGTGGAGTAGCACATCTGTATTACATAGAAATTGTTACAGTAACTTAGAGAATAAGAATGAACAAAAGGTCAGGAAAGACAGATTTTTTTGGGAATTCTGTTTCAGCACTGTGCCCCTGTCAGATACTATCAATAAACTTACCCGTCTGGGGTTTTACTCAGACCTCCCTGAAATACCACAGTTTCTCCAGTCATCTCATGTTTGGCTCTACAGAAAAGAGGTCCAGTATTAATAGTGTTACCAAAGTCTACTACAGAATTTTGCTTTATTAACTCAGGAACTTCACATTTTTTTCAGCTCCAATCCCATGAAAAACATACAGGTGTGCAAAGCTACACACACTGCAAAGAATGTCATTAACCTGTATCACTTGTAATGTTAGAGATACAATGCAGCAAGAGTTTCGCTGTGCAAAGGCAGAAAGTCAAAATACTGAATGATGACTTTTTAGTTGTGTCCAGACATGTACCATATAACACACAGTAAATCTCTACTTCAAAATGAAAAAATACCATGTCCATTCATCTTATTTCTTTCTGCTTACCACCACTGAATGTCTACACTCCAAGCCTAGGTTTTTATCATCCAGTGGCCAAACCTACACCACGTTAGACAGGAGAAGTCTATTAAAGAGCATTTCCAATACTGACCAACGTGATGTCTAGCCATGAGTCTTGTAAGACCAGTATTTTTCATAATAAAGCTGACAAGCAATCATTAACAACACTTCCTTAGCAAAAGGTGCTTTTCAGCACAATCAAGTCACCACTTCTGCAACATTCACAACATGCGGAGTTGCTGCAAGGGGTCACTGTTCTCTGCAATTACACAATGCAGCAAGTAGTAAACATAACCAAATCCCAACTAATTTGAACTGCTTGAATCAGGACTGACATATTATTTTGAAGCTTTGTTGAATGGAACAAAACCAGAACAACTTCAGTCACAATACTCTAAGCTGATGCAAGAAATGTCTCAGTTTGACTCTCTGTAAATGGGCACTGGCCTTGCCCTTGGCCCCAAAACATCTCTTTCCATACAAAAACGAGGAACATTTTTATTCCCACCAGACACATAACTCAGAGTACTCTCTCACTGTGTTCTGAGTTCACTGTACCTTTTCCCAGTCATAAGGGTATCAACGAGCGTAGTGACCAGCTCTTGCTGGTCATGTTCACTTCCTAGTTCATATATCAGCCCAAGACCTTTTGAAGCAACATCTTGACTAAGCTCTGCAAGAGATTTTTACCAAGCAAAAGTCAAGATAAGCATGTAACTAAGCAGTACACAAATTTCAAAAGTAAGGTTCAACCAAAATCAGGATGTAGCAAACACAGCTTTGTGCTGCACTTGACAGCTCTCCATTTAAGTGCAAATCTAGTCTGTCATGACACAAATTTTGCATTCTGAAGCTGCAATTTGTTCTGAAGGCCTAAACCCCTTCAAATTAGCTGATATCTTAGTCACGTAAGTATTGTTACTGCAAGTTTTGAAACAACAGAAAGAATTCCAAGACCCATACGTATTGTGACATGCTAGTTGCACCTGAAATAATTCGTGGTAATACTCTCTTCAGCTTCAGAGAGCTGTGCATAGGCTGCTGGACACCACTCTTTCCACTAGCTGCCATGGGTAGAGCTGTAAGCCAAAATGTGCTAGCTTGAAGAGGTCTCAGAGTTTCTGTTCACTGCAGAACTCTGTGACAAGTCAAGTGGCAATGAACACATCCTGCTGCCCAAAACAGAGCAGAAGTAACACCACTTCTGTTACTACAGCCTGAAGGGGCAGTGTGCTTTTTAGCCAAACACACAAAAAAAGCTGTGGTTCTTAACTCTGCATGTGATGCCTAGAAAAGAAATCATTCCTATTAACATAAGAAATGGGAAGTCTACAGTCATTTATGTAGTCCTTGTATAGGATTTTTCACATTCCCCCATTATGGACAAGCACTTCAAATATAAGGTTCATAAAGTGTACCAAAAATACAGTATATAAGCACACAGTAACTGCTCCTAGGTACCAAATATAAACACCATGAAACAAATAAGTTCTGTTCCCTGTCTTCTTCCTCTCCTAGACCTCCCTTAAATATTTTCCCAATATAAATCCTAAACACTACACAGATACCAAACTCTTCTTCCCAAGGGAAGATGTAGTGCTACTTAATCTTACAACAGCTATTTACATTGAGCTTATTCTGACTTGGATGCAAGTCAGATGTTTACAAAGGTGACAACCCTTGTTCATCTGCCACATAGTCTGTTCCTCTGGAAACAAAAGATAGGCCATGTCTCAAAAAGCCTTCAGTAAAGACTGTACCAGCACAGGGAGAAAAGAGGCAATAGAAGTGAAGGGGAAGGAAGGGACAGAAACAAGGTAAGAAGCAAAAACGGGGACAAGGAGCCAGTGTTAGGAAAAGGCATATTTCTTACCTTAATTGCTTTGTGGGTGCTCAGCTTCTTCACCAATGACAGAAGCCAGATGCAAGCTGCCTGTCTCACATGTGGGTTGGGACTGATGATGTGCTTGTTCAAAATAAAGTCTAGGACCCAGGGCACCACATCATTCACTTTTAAATCTATATTTTAAAAAAATAAAGGAGGAGAGGAATTCTGAGAACTGCCCACACCCATTTAAATGAAAATAATGAAAAACCTAATGAACTCAAGAGTACTCAGGTGACACCTTAATCTCTGCTTATTTAGGAAGTCACTGGAGTCACTGGGAAAGTAATAATAGCAGAATAAATAACAGAAACACAGAATCCTTCTAACCCTTCATGAGCATGTTTCAGAGCCTGTGGCTAAGAAGAGGTACTATTCACATTGCCTAAGACTCAGGGCAAAACTTTTTTTTGTTAGGACTCACAGTTTCTGGAGCAATGGCAAGGTTCAATTTCTACCACATGCTCAGCTTTGTGTACACTCTAAGACCACCCTCGCAAAATTAAAATGTGTTTGCAGGTCTGAAATTGATATTTACAGTTGCCTGATTTGAAGCTAGTCTTTTGACACTCGTATTTCATTTGGTACAGAATCTTAGTCCTTAAATAAATTTCTGTGTTTACTGCACATAAATTTCACTGAATTGTATCACTTGAAGTTCTTGGGAAACACTTGCAATTTGATTTTATAATCCTCTTTTCCTGTTCAGGCTTCAAAATGGTATTTTAAAAGATCTCTGTATTAAAAATCCCAAACTAACTCAACATAGCAAACAAAAAATAAAAAACCCAAACAAATACAGAGTCAAGTAGCAATGAATTACCTAAAAAGCTATTTAAAACAGACCATGAATAAGGCCCTCTGAGCACATTGACTTGAAGAGGTAAAACAACCTGTATATAACCACAAACATAAAACCTCTCTTGCATGTTATGTTATAAACCAAACACCACAGAAGTGTAGCTTGGAGCCAAGGGTTAGTCCAGACATTTCCCAACCCGCCCCAACATTAGGAAGGCCTACCTGATGGAGGGATATATTCCTCCTCTGTGACCATCCATGCATCCCGTGCAGCCACTGAACTGGTTCCAACAGCAGCACTGGTAATAGCTTCACCAACAGTGAACTGCAGCTCTATCTGTTTGGCCTGAAAAAACACATCAGAGCATCACTGACAGTATTAACTAAGCACACACCAAAACTTCTGGCACTTAATCCACAAAGCCACAGTCTCTTTCCCAGTCCCAATGTTCAGCACAGTAAGATCAGTAAAATCACTCTTCTGGGTGAGCTTCTGAGACTACATGGCACCTCGGACCCACTGAAGTTGATGGAAAATGAGGCAATGCAAACTGTCTGAATTGAATCATAAAGGCTAAAATTTCTACATTTTTTTAAAGCATACCTTTGACAAAGTATTTACTAGTCTCTGCAGAAGCTCAGCATGGTGAAAAGAAAAAATTCAATTGAATGAAAATAAAAGAAAGTTAAAATGATGTAATAGTGATTAGTGAAAATTACTACGGCTTTACTGTAATAGGGAAAAACTCTCCTGCAATTCCATCCAGAAGCTGATCTCTTAAAAGAAGCAGAAACTCATTTTTCACATTAAAAGAATTCAGATGGTACTTGTTTTGCTTCCCTGTCCTCTCTTACATTCTCTGAGCCTTCAGGAACAGGATATGCCACTTTCTTGTCTGTATTTATGATGAATTCTATGTTTTAAGTATTGGTTTCCATAACTACTGAGTACCTTGTAGATAGCTTTCCTTATGCTCCAGGAGCACAAAATGCTCAGGCTCTTGGAGAATTAAGCCTGTAGCTTCTCACAATCTAAGATAAATAGGTTTTTTCACCTTTCATAAAGAAAACTGTCATGTCCCCATGCAGTTACAGGAGAAAAACATAGCACACAGAAACATCTTTTGATGTTTGGGTACACAGTATTCTCAGTATTCTTAGTATTCTAAGTATAGTGATAGGACAAGTGATTAATGGCTTCAAATTGAGAGTAGGCTTAGATGAACTATTAGGAAGGAATTCTTTACTGTGAAGGTGGTGAGGCACTGGAAGAGGTCACCCATACATACCACAACCTTGGGAGTGTTCAAGGTCAGGCTGGATTGAGCTTTAAGCAACTTGGTCTAGTGTGAAGTGTCCCTGCCCACAGCAGAGGAGTTGGAACTAATCATCTCTAAGGTCCCTTCCAATCCAAACCATTCTATTACTCTATGGTCCTTGCTTATTTGATCACATCAGAATTGGAGGACTCAGCAAAGCATGCCTGTCTGACACTCAAGAGCCACTTCTACAATGCAGAATCTTATGTCAGTATCAGCAAGGAAGAAAGGTAAAACAAGCTAGAAATGAAGGACACTAAAAAACTCTTTTTATTTAATTTTGTTACCTGGCATATTGCAGTATGTATAGAAGCTCTGAAGTACTGTGAAACAATGCAGTACACTTCAATGATGCATTTAGATGGACAAGAGATACATATTCCCATAAAGGTCTAATTCAAGTGAGTTGTATTAGCCGACGTAGTTCAGAGGTATTTATGTTACCTACTTTCAGGGTACTTTTGAAGGCCAAAGTACAGGCCTAAGGCTTCATTAATATAAGATCTGGAGATTTTACTCATACAGTGTACAAAAAAAAATCCATAAGCCTTCTGAAGGGGAATGAGTACTTGTCTCAGACTGAGGCAGAGATCTGGACTATCAAGTTTTTAAACTGTGGCATAAAACCTTTCACCAAGTCCAAGTCTACCTCTGCTCTATTTCAAGGCTCTATTTCAAGGTTTCAAAAAACCCAGGGGCACTATTACAAAATGTCAACTCCCTTTATAAATCTGGCTCTAGAGTACATTAAAAAGCATCCAAAGAGAAATACTCACTGCAGTATAAAGGATAATACACTGATAGTGCCTCACCTCCACAGAATCCATTAAACCCTGCAGCAGTAGCTTCTGATGGGGAAAATCTTCATCTCCCACTGGCAAGTAACCTAATGTTTGTATCGCTCGTTCCTTCATCTTAAGTACAAACAAAAAATAACATCATCATATAACCTTCCTGTAAATCCAGAAGATGCACTTTAAACCCACTATTTCTCACCCTTGCTGAAGTTTCACTCAAGATATTAGATGTACACACAAGCAGCTTATTAGATCAATCATTGCACCTCTTTTCCAAAGTAGATTAGAACAAATGTTCTGTTACCTCTGAGGATTATGTGCAAGTAAAGGAAGATTTTTCTTTAATTAAAATTTTTCTTTAATTAAAGTTAGGACCATTCACATTTTCATCTTTTCATGCCCCTAGTTATGACTATAGAAAGCACAAGTGATAAGTGCTAAACAATATTACAAAGACCTTGACCCTACCCAACTCAGCTAATGCCAATTAAAAAGCCTAAAAGTTTTAAAAATCAGGCTGAGTTTGGCAGGTAATACATATACCTAGTGAGCATTCAAGAAGCAAACCAGAATCGTAAGAACACTACAAAAATCTTGCCTTATTTGTTTCCTTGCTGGAAGGGATTCGGGCCAGTAAGTTTTCAACAAGTTGCAGCTTTGTAAATCCTGTTCCTTCATTGGGGATCGGCAAGGGGCCATTCCTGCCGATCTCCCCAAGAGCCATACAAGCACCCACCACAAGGAAAGGAGAGGTGCTGTCCAGAAAAGAACCTACAGAGAAAAGCAAACCAGGACTCAGATTTTGTAGTAGTATTATTATTATTTAGCAGTGGGCATGCATTTGTATTTTACCTATGCAAGAAGCAAAGCATTAATCTCCTCTACACCTAGTAGGATGCATTACGTTAGAAAAAAGTAGAAGGGAAGGGAGACACTGAGAGCCATCTAGGCAATGACACCACTCCTGATTGTGTTGTGTTGGTCTGTAAATTACAAGTCCACCTAGGTCTTGTTGAAATGTCTATGCATCTAATCAGATAGGCTGTAAATTCTATAACAAAAATTGAACTCAAGATTACACTATCCATCGGCTGAGTATCTCAGAAAAATCCACAGCCTGGGGTGGATTAAAAAAAATAACTGTTACATGCAGCAAAGTCTTAGGCAGGAAGTTACCTATTGTCTCTGTTGTCGACTTTATAAGTTGTTCTTGTTCCGGCATGACTGAAGAGTTTGGTTGTTCTATGTCATGTAGCTCCATTGTTCTGACTTTCCCTTTGGCCAAGTACCTTCCTACTGTAAATCCCAAAGCCAACAAGGATCCATGTTGGACCTCCGGGCTCTACAGACAACACCAACAAAAATCTCACTTTCAAAGTAAGTAACGCTTTACACAAAGCACTGATTTAAAAACATATATGGACAAGCCAGAATGCAGAGCTCTAACACATAATGAGACAACAGAGAGTTTGATATTGTTTGTGCTCTCTGATGAATGGAGTTCTTTAAGATTAATTAACAAAACTTAAAAGAGATCTAGGAGGATAGATTAGGAATTTATCACCAGCACTCACATTCCTAAAGCTACCCTTTGGTAGCTAGACTTAAAAAACCCCTCAAAATACATCGTCTCTACTTAAAAAACAGATAGACTAAGGGGACAAAATGTACACTTTGGTAAAAAGCAGTAGAGGACAATTGATCTACATTTGCATGGCTAAGAATGAGAACATAACTGGCCTATGCTGAAAGCAATGACTCTACAGTTTGGCAGACCACAAATTGTGAAACCTAATTAATATAATTAAATGTCAAGAACACCAATTTCTCCAATGCTGATTTGGTGCTGGAACTATTTAATGACCATGTTTATTTCTACAGCTGAATTCTAGGAACAGGATTTTGTGGAGAAACAAGGCTGTCAGACTCAAATGCTACCTAACTGAAAAAAAAAAAACCAACAAAGGGAAGGGTGCAGGGGCTTAAGCTTGGATTAGTTCATACCTCTTGTTTTTTAATACCACAAATGTTGCACTAGTGCAACTGTGCTGTCAGAATGGGACCCTCAACCAAGCCTGGTCACCAGTGACTGTTCCTTGACGTGGTCTCACTGCAGCAAAGCCAGCAGAAGACGGATCCTTTCCCCATCTCCACTTCAGTTATCCATTCACACTGCAGTCCTTACTGAGACACTAGGATCACCACCTCATCCCCAGCTGTACAAATTCAAGTGGTTTTGTACAGTAGCAAGTCGGCACTCTACCTGACTCAGACTCACAAAGGCATGGGAACACACTGCTTTTTTTTACTTTCACAAGTTCACAGGGGTGACTGGGGCTGAAAGCAGCAGTAGGGGATTGGGACTCATCTACACTGGCTTCATGACTGCAGGAGCTGTACCCTACAGAAAACTAAGCAATGACATGGCTTTGGCTCACAGGCAGAGTTTTCACAGATTCAAAATAGATCATGTTTGCTAACAACAACATAAAGCAATCAGCACTTGCTGTCAGCCTGTTACCTGCAATGTAAAATGGTGGCCCTTTAAGTCCTTTGGAGAGACTGATACAAAACTGTTTCGGGGAAACAGAACCTAGAAATGCTACTCCTTTCCCTCCCACGCATTCAAGACACACCAGCACAGAAACCAGACCAATTTGTTTTCAGGACTCCTTTTCCACACTTGCAGTGGCAAAACGGAGAAATGAGGACAAGGGGAAGAGGAAGGAGCTTCTGGAGAAGGAAAGGCAGGCAAACCCAGCATCCCAGCATGTAAAGACACAGCCGCGGAGGGCTGAGTAGTCTATGTGGGGCAACAGGGAAGAAGCCACAGCCCTAACATACCACAAGATCCTGAGGCAGCAAGGACCCAGGAGGCAACTATGGCTCAGGAGGGGATGAGATGAACATTCAACAAGTTAAAAATCTCCTTGATTCTGTGGGTTGCTCAGGAATAAGGAACTGGTAAACAGTTTCAGGTAGGTAGTGTGGTCCATTACCATTCAATGGGATGTAGCTACTTAGCTGGCTGAACCTGGTTAAACACATGATGCTGCTTTGCTTGGGATGTGCCTCTACGAAATCCTCCTACTGACTTTTACAGCTTTATGGATTAATTTATTTAAAGATCTGTTGCACTCACCTACAACAAAAATCCCTTCTCACCATCCAACTGAATGTCAGTTAGCTAATTTTACACCCAGATTAAGGTTAATATATCGTGGACACATGGTGAGATTAAAATATCCTATCAGTTACAAGACACGAGAAAAAAACAAGAAGCAGACAAAGGAAGGTAGTTACGTGGTTGTCTTTTGTCATCTTGATCAGTTGCTCCAAGGATGTCCTAAGCTCATCTCCAGACATGGTAGATAGCACTACAGAATAAAATAGAGCTGCAAGCTCACGCATTTCCTCTTTGTTGGTGTTCATTAGGTTCTGTGGGAGTTTAAAAAAAAACAAACCATGAAATATGAAAGCAGCTCCTTACCCAGTCTGTTCATAAAGAGCTTCAATTTACAAAGACAACTGTCTTGGAGATAAAGAAATAGTTCTTAATTCAGAAAGCGGTCTTTAAACTAACAGCATTATCACTTAATAAGAAAGAAAGCCCTCAATTCAACAAAGCATTCATTACACACTGAGCATTTTGGAGAAAGAAGACCACTAGCCACAAGAGGGGCACCCACCAGTCCTGTGTCAAAACATGCAGATCAAATTCTTGGCCAAATTGTCTTCAGCAAAGAGCTTCCAGGTTTTGCATTCATAGTGTGCTAAAAAACCCCATACCCTAAACCACTACTTTCCCTGAACTGCCAGAGAGTTCCCTTATTATTAATCAAAGAGAAAAAAAACCCTCAAGAGGGTTAACCATTCAAATCCAATTATGACAAAAAAAAGTGTTGAGGAAATCAGTTCTCAAAGCAAAAATACCCAATTTGTACCTGAGATCTTGTATTGTCTAAATAAGCTACTAAAATCTGAATTTTGGAAGCTTCAGGTAATTTGTTACGACATAATCTTACCTCTACCAGCAATTTGATGTATAATACAACACATTCCTATGAAAAACTCATATTTTGAGTGCCTTGGGCCATCACAGAGAAACCAAAATGAGCACACAAACAAACAAGAAATTATCTGTCAGAGTCATGAATGTAATGTTAACTTCAACCTAGCATCAAATGACATATCTGACTTCTAACAAATCCCTCAACCTGTTTGCTTCACTTGGCAAGGCAAAAACACATGAAATATGATTTACAACACTATTTCTGTAACTCTGTACTATCAATAACTACCCCTAGAAGCTTAATTCTGTAAACGGACACTAGGCTAAAGACAAAGAAGAGTTTTATACAAACGATGAGGAATATTGAAAAGGGGAATGTTTTTAAGTATTCTCCTGCGCAGATCATATCTGTATGTAAATGTGAAGTGATAACCTGCAGATACAGTGAAATGCAGCACAGATATCACCAGGAGAAACTATTATAATGCATTCTAATGTTTTTTAACCTTGATGAAGTATTTCTTTCTCACAGATTGCCCTAGTAAAAGCAATGGCAATCTGTAAGACCTCCAAAAATCCTAGATGTTTAAGGCAAATCATGAAAAAGCAAAGAGTTGCCCAAGAAAAGAATCTAGGGAAAGCAGAATTCTTTTTGTCTTATTCCCAAGCAGACTCCAGTGCATGGGATTTTTTTTTTTGTCTGGGGCTAATGAACAGAAAAAAAACCAAACACATCTCCACAGAAAGGTCTCTAAAATAACTAGCGATGTAATTAATCTCATTTTCTAAGAAGTCATTCATATCTTCCCACTGAAACATTCACACTGTCAAAAATGTGCAGAGTTTTGTCTTCAGTTTTCTCCACAGAGAAAGATGACTATATCAACATGATAGATGACTGACTACCTAGAACATGTAAGCGAATGAACAAAAACAGTAATACAAAAGAACCAAAAAATAATTTTCTCCATTCTGGCACATTCAATATTTTATCAGGTGTTGACTGTGACTAGAAATATCCGATTTCAAATCAAGTGCATATTTGGAAATAATACTGTCTTTCACCACGGGAAATGTGCCAGATTTTGCTAATGTCAAATTCCATCCAACCCCCAAAAAAACACCAAAAGAAGGGCTTTCACAATACCTTAATCCAATCTATTTTGTCTACAAATCTGGTGGCTAGTTTTTCTGGATACACTGAAACAACTTCTAGAAGACAATACATGACTGGCAAACCTAAACAATAATTAAAGAACCACGTTATTAAGCAGCTCCAATATTTACAACAATGTAATATTTAGTGCTAAAAAGAGGTAAAGAAGTATCAGGCATTTCAAGCATTAATTCGTAATTCACTAGGAATAACAAACAATACAGAATAATAGGCTATAATGTTTCTCAGACATATTAGGGAAACTAATAAAAGCAAACACTCTAGTAGCAATTTGTTCAAAATGCATCCAAATGTTTTAGACTACACTTGTGGCAGACAGGCTACCATCAGAGTGAGGAAGACACAGCATTCACTGGTGAGGAAGCTGTTATATACAACGGCTTCACAATTTTACACCATTATGTCAACTGATGCTGCAATTTTACAGCCATACTTTTTCCCACCTACAAAACAGCACAGAACAAGTTTAAACTAAATAATATATAGTCTGTGTTTCAACTCTGTGATTGCTGAAGCCAAGCTCAAAGCACAGAACAACTCATTTCTCAGTAAGAGAAGACATTTATTTCTTCAGGATACTGCTGCACACAGCGTCTTACCTCCAACACCAGCTAAGAGCTGCTGAAGAAGGCCAATATATATGTGTACAGGGTTGGTTTCTGCACTTTTTGAAGTGGAGGAGGAAGAGGAAGAGAAAGATATGTGATTGCCAGACATGAGGTTTCTTATGTAACGTCCAATGGCTGGAGCATGATCTTGCATATCTGCCAAGCTCTGTGAAGTTGGCACCACACCAGCACTGTGAGCTAGACACATCCGCAGATAGAGAACTATCTAAGTAGAGAAGATAAAAACAGGATCCTGAATGCATAAGCAGTTGAAAAACCATGCAGAAGACAAAAAAGCAGAGAATATGTTGTATTCAATGTAACCAAAATGGAATAGTTTTTTCTTTTATCAAATATAGACAGAATAGTTAATATAGAGACAGGAACAAATATAAAATGTAACTAAGCTTAGGACCACTTTCTGCAATAGGCCTGACAACCTGACATCACTCTCTAAAGATTAAATCATATGCAGACTTTTGGTTTATCATCAGCTGATGTAACTCTGCGCAGGGAGTTCAGCCTCTACCCTATACCAATTTGGCATATATACAAATGCAATCTGACACACTGCTAATACAGATCTTGCTTTCCCATCCCAGTTTTTGATGATCTACAGATCATTGAAGCCTGGGATTCTGTTAGAAAAAGAGCCCCAAGGGGCATAATGGGACCTCTGCACAGGCCTGCCTGTCTGATATCTAATGCTACTCCATTAGAGATGCTGCAGAAAGCAGTGGAGCAACCCTCTTGTGAACATTCCTCCCAAACCCCCCCATGAAAATCTTGTTCAGACTGCTGTTTAAGGACCAAGGATGGAGAGTTAATCCCAACATCTGTTTTGAAGAATTTTAGAATGTAGGATGACTTATGGTGGCTGTTAGCTTCTTATGCTGTCCTCTAGATAAAGAGTGGTACACATATCTGAGGAAATAAAACCAGACAATTACCTCTCCAAATGTGGCAGGATTAAAAGGCAAAGCTGCAGTTCCAGTCATATATTTAGCTGGAGTTTTCATTCGGTGAGTGGCCTAAACAACAGAATATATTAAGAGTGAAACATTCAGACCCATAATAGCAGAGATGTTGGAAAGCTCAGTGAAATTTTGCTCATGTGACTGTGTTAATCCTCCACTTAGCAATTGAAAATGTGTAACAGCTTGGTAATAAAAAGGACACAGTGCACTTGGTAACTAGTCTGGTTGATTCACTTAACACCAATTCGGAAAGTGGAAACTGAATGCATGAAAGGGAATAGCAGGGGAGGCTAAAGGAGTAAACCATTCTTTCCTTCTTTCAGAAAACAAGAAGCACTTTAGAATTTAAAAGTAAAGTACCTCATAAACTTGCAAACTCTGAGCCTGCCCCCTGGCAGGCAGCCAGAAAGCTTTAAAATGGCAGCTCTGCCTGGAGAGGCTGCAGCAGCCAGGCTTCCCCAGTACTGGGAGGTGGGTGCCCTGTGCCAGCCAGGTCCAGGGAGCCTCTCAGACTGAGAGAGATTCAGAGGGAATCTCCCTACCTGCTAGGTAGAAGGCTGTAGCAGCAAGTGAGCAAATTCCTTCCACATAAATGTTACCTTTGACAAGCAGGAATATGCCAGCAGAAACACATCTAAACAGGAGGTTTTAAGTGACACCCACTGCAAATGTTGCAGGAAAGTAGTACGTATGTACTAAACAGACAACATGCACGTAAGTGGTAGGGCCTGATTCAGTCAGGCAGCCTTGGACTTGAGTAAACACACAAGGCAATTGCAGAAGACAACAGATCCTCATGATCACACTGTGATCTTTTGCAATGCTAATTTCAATGACATACAGAATTATTAAAGAAAACCTGATTTAGTGAGTAGACAGTGACTCCCTTGAGGAGGTTTTCCACCCACATCCAGCAGACTGGGTCCTACTCTTTCACATATATTTTTCTTTCAGAAGGAGAAAAGGATCATGCTAAATCATGCACTCATTTTTCATCTCAGCCAGCTGGGCCAAGCAATGCATACAGACTTTTCAAACATCTCCAGACATCACAGATTATTGATAATATGTGAAAAATCACACTTTGAGATAACTAAACAAATAATTATACCTCTAGGATTTTTTAATACACCTTCAGGACATGTAAAGAAGATCTGAAAAGTGCTCGAAAAAATTTTTACTTCCCCCTGATTGAGGGACTCTTGCATTTGTCAGCAGTGATTAAACTACACTGATCCATAATTATTTCATGACATAACAAATATTAAGGAAAATTTTTAAACTATCTTCAGAGGGACAGAATTTAGGAATGTTATCTAAAACTCAATCTTGATTTCTTCATTTTTTATATCTACTTATGTAGTAAGGATTCTGGACAAAAAGCAAGTTTTCTCATCAAACTTCAAATACTTCAGATTATTAGTAGAGTACAACACCATTAAAGCACACATTTCACAAGAAATCTCTTCACAAGAACTCAAGAGTTCTGCTATCACAGGTCTTTTGCAAAATCACACATGCTTCAACATTACATACTTCTGATATTTTTTTAAAAAATAGGCTATCACAGGAAAGAATATTGTCAGTGACTCTCCACATGTCCTTTACTGCTTATAAGCCTAGTATAGCTACTAAACACAGAAGTATATAGTAGCAGATTATATTTTAGCACTTTTCCAGATGAGCTCTCAGTACAAACAACTGTGAGTAAATTGAGCAGCACAATTTATGGTGCATCATTCCACTAAACTTGTGAAAGGCTATTTACATGGCCTTTATTCCACAATATGCAATGAAGATGAAAAATTAAGCCTTCAAGTCCACAAATCAGGCTTCTTCACTTGTCCTAGTATCTCCTTTCCCAGCCTAAGATTTTTTTTTTTGTCTATATACATTATTGTTCACTGGGCCAAATAAAAAGTAGTCTTCTTGCACTTTCAGAAACTGTGTTTGTAAAACATGCTGGATTACAAGCCTTGAAAACTGGATTCCTCAATCCATAGAAATTGCAAGAAAGCAAAACATTCCCTTTGTTAAAAGATCTGCCTTGCTACTTAACACTTGGATCTCTTGCAATTGCTGTCAGCAGAAAGTGATGACAAGTGGTAATCTTAGCAATGAAATACTATGTGTAGTCCTTACTTTGATTTTCACTAATTTTATTCCTTGGGGCAGCTCTAGGAAGCAGACACAGGGAAGGCAAGACCACACTTAACCCATGTCTGACCATCATGCATCTATTTGCCATTTACTGTGACAGAAGCACTGTACCTTGTCTTGAATGTAACAGACCATTTCAGGGAAGGAAGGCATCTGCTTCCCAGAACTCTCCTTTTCATTTTTTCCAGAAAATGTTCTCAGTACCCGCTGTGCTTCTCCATGTACCTCCTCCCGCCTTTCAGAAGAAAAGACGAGAAACAGATATTATTTGCACAGAACAAACAGCCTTTACTAAGCAGTAAGATATATTGGGAAGCTGGGGGAGAGACAACAGTTTTTAAATGAGATGTGGAGGGTTTTTTTTGAAAGAAAAGGAGAAATAAATTTTTCACTGCAACTTTTTATATTTGTTTACTTTAGAGATGGGAAAGAAAAAGGGATAGTACTGAGTGGTCTTTGCAAAACTGTCTGGATGAGCTCACTTCTGTTCCTTTTCCATCCTTCTAGTGATCACCATCAGTTCCTAGTTCTCACATCCTTGGAATTCCTATCTGCTACTTCCCCCTATCATTTCTTATAGTGAAGCTTCAGCTGCCACCTACCAGGTTTATCATCATCTATTTAACAATAGATAACTACTCCTGAAACAGTGCTGACATTGCAATGACAGAGCTGGTTGTTCCAACTGATCTGTTTAGCTCTCCTTGGTTACACAACAGCTACTCTCATCAAAAATTTAGTAATTAAAGTAAGTTGGAAAAAACCACCCACAACTTACACTGTAGTAACCGAAAACTGCAAATGAAATTATTACTGTAATTTAACAAGTCACCTACTCCTAGCAGAGAGTGGCAACTCTCAAAATTGCATACTTAACTCTCTGAAAATACAAGCTAAAAACAGACTGATAGATTTTGCCAGGAAAAAATAATTGCTACACACTGTAAAAATGATTTCAGTTAATGCATTTTTACTTTTGCAACTGCAACTGATCATTAATATGAAGTGCTTTAGTGACTGCAGTTCATCCAAAATAAGAAAAACAATCTAAAGACTGTCACTAAGTACAGTAACAGTTCTCCACAGGAGTATCAAGAATGTGAAGTTTGATTTCTAAATTACCATATTTCATTTTCTTCCAGTTAGTTATGTGCGAACTTACACACACACAGATAATACATGTATTCATATTAAATCCAAATATATACTGAATGTATATACGTGTGCATATGCATATATATATATGCATATATATGAAAAAATAATTCATAAAGGAAAACAACTTACGGATCTCCTGCAGCTAACAGGAGTAAGTATCTGGAAGGGATATGATCTGGAGGGAACACTGTGCTAGCAAATTTTACAGCCACTTGACGTACTTGAACTTCAGGCTTAAAAGGGAAAAGACACAAACATAGGGTTGAGTTTTAAATGACAGCAGTAATGACTTTCATTCACCACTTGTACATCATCAGTCGTTTGTTTTGACCTCTGGTGCCAACATGATTCAAAAAGTATAGACATTTTGAGACACTTCTCATATATACACAAGTGGGGAATTAATGTTTAATTAAACACATGCACACCTTGGGGAATCATACTAATTCTTGAAAAACTGAACTGCTCCATCCAGGCAGTTTTGAAATGAAACTGACATATATCATCTCTCCAAAGAAAACAGAGCTATGCTTAGGAGTAGCATAGCCAGAGCTGGGAAAGAAACATCAGCTTAGGGTGGTCACTCTGTCTACAAGGTACAGTCAGTCTCAAAAAGGTACTGTTTGGAGATTTAGATCCTTTGAGTAAAAGAGTTATCAGCACGAAAATTATCTCTTACACTAAAAATACATACATCTCCACAGTCAGCCTCAGTAGCCATGTAAAACACAGACTGTACAACACTCACTCCTTCTGAAAATCCAGACTTCTGGTGTAATCTGAACACAAACAAGTACTCAAAGTATAAGTCAAGTCTGGTTTAGTCTTGACTACTGTCTTAAGGCTGAGCTCCTTAGCTCCTTAACTCCCTTAAGTGAGCTAAACCCCACTTAGCAGTGAATGATCCTTTCTACCAAACTCTCAATTTCCCAAAGCATTTGAGAAGCATTTACTTCTCAAAGTTTTCTAAGGAGAAAACTATGAGAAACGTACAATGCAATTGCAATGGATTTGGTTTTTTGCTAAACAGAACACAAATAGAGAAGTGCAGTGTTACCTTCCTTGCACTCACCAAGCCATGTTAAAAACACTTTATCAGGGCATACACACCCTGCCTTCTCCCAGACAGGCTAATACATTCAGTAAGTAAAGAAGATATGCTCCAGAAGAATCTAACACAAAGTGTCAGGAAACAGGAAGACAACTAATTGCTCTTTTTTTAAGGTATGTGATTTCAATTCCACTGAAAATACCTTTATTAAATAAGAAGCTACAAGAGCTTCCATCAAGGTACGCTGAGCTCCTTCCAAGTTACTATATGCTCCGACCATCATAGATAATGCCTCTTGAATGGCAAGCCTAGTATCAGCATCTTCCTGCAGTAAAAAACCAAGAGTTTTCACTTTACTGTGCATAGTGTCAAGAATTGAGCACAATCAGAAGAAAACAATAATGATTTCCCAAAGCCCCATCAGCACCCACCTTGCATAAGGCTTCAAAAAACTGCTGTACCAGCGCTATATCCTTGGTAAAGAGCTGAGGCATTCGGCTGAAACAAGATATTTTAATTCATGAAGATTTTTTTTTAATTGAAATACTTCACATTTCCTTGGTCTTCCCCTCATTCCAAATTTTAAGTGTCAAACAGTTAGAGACAGTACAGAAAGTTTGCCCTATCTTAGCCATATCCACCACAAGGCAGTATATTCTCCCGCCCTTACCACAGTTTGGAAAGTGAGACATTTTATGAATAACCACTTAGATCACCACCACATGACTGAACATACCACTTGCCTAGCATCATGCACTCTAGTCTTTGCTGTACATTCCTTAAATCTGTATTTCTGGCAATCCAGAATGCGGAACCATTTTTTAAATTCTGTGCTTAATTCATGAGCCGCCATTAATCACTGCTAGAGAAGCTATTAGCTAAAAACATATTTCTTTTTACATCTCTGGAGTTGTCACAAGAAGAACACTTTTCTCTGCACTGTGCACTCAACTGCAAAACTGGCAGGTGGCATAAAGCTTGCTGCTGATAAATGAACTGATTACTCTGGAAAAGTTATTCAATGTCTCATTGCTTAAATGATGCTTCAGTTACCTGGAGAGCTTTCCAACTGCTGAATATGCCATTGATAGCAGTTTTGAATCCTTGAATAATAAAACAATACACAAAACTTAGCAAAGCCAGAAATACATACAGGTATATCTCTTAAAAATAAACATTTACTTTAAATTCTGTCTTCACATTGCTCAAGCAGGCTTTCATGGAAAAAGAATCCTAAAATATAAAATACTTCTATCCAAGAATAAAAACATACAGAAACAGAGGGAGCATACTTTTGTCTAAGAAACAGAGAAGCTGCAACTTGTAGCAAAATGTAAATCTCTCCTCTGGTCTCAGTAACTACATTTTAGTTCAAGAGAAATGAATAAGGAGATTCAGTGAGTGTATGAAACAGTAGCAGAGGGACAGAAACCTTCCACTAGCTCTGAAATGCAGCTGTACAAAGAAGAAAGCTGTTTGCACAATGCATCCTGTGGACAATCAATACAGCACATATATACACAGGGGTTTACTTCCTCCTTTTTCATGCCCTCCCCAATGGCAGGGCGTCCCATGCATTCAAATGCCAACTTGGGCCAGAAGGTCACATTCAAAGTTCAAATGAAGCAGGAAGAAGTTCAAAGCTGTGGAAGAGGTGAAATGCAACATCTGCCCTTTCTAAGGTACATGTAGAAGCATCATGGGGAATTTGACTTTTGAAATGGCACTGGAAACACCTCGTCAGGCCAGACTGGTGTCTGCAGTTCTCTTTGGTAACACCCCATAGTAATACCATCCCGGGATGGACAGGATGGAATGTATAACAAGCAGGCCTATACAGATGCTTAACACACTGTGATAAACATCCAGAGCTGAGATCCTCATGTGTTCTCTTTATATTACTAACACTATTGTCTCCTGAGATTTTGCAATCGGTGCCCAAGCAAGTATCTATACGTGTTAAACAAATACATATGTTTTCCTATATAGCATTTTAAAATATTTGCTTCTCTCCCAACAAAATTTCTTAAAAGGTATCCTCTGGCAGCCTCTCAAGTAAACAGAAAAAAAAGATACACCAGTGTCCATCATAAGTTTATTTCTCTTTTGCTTGTATTCACATGAAGAATTGCAGTAAAGAATTTTTCATCTTACCTCTTTGTATTCATTGATCAGCTTTGTAAGTCCATTTAAAAGCATTGGACCTAAGGGCTTTATTTTACTCTCTGGACAACTGCAATTAGAGAAACCAACAAAATATTATCTTTTGCATCCCTGAAAAGGATCTTCTCTAGTACCACTTCTCTCAACTGTTAAGATGAGAAATTACAATTCATTGTGTGCAAGCACAGACACACTGAGCTTTCAGGATTAAGTAAAAAAAAACCCTACTTTCTCTGAGTTTTAAAATTCTTTATTTCAGTTATATCTTTATTAAACAGAGTGGCTTCTAGGTAAATAGCTAAAAAACACTGTGCTCTCTGAACTACTTACATGATACAAATATGATGCACGAACTGCAAAGACAGACTTCTCAGTTTTGCATTTGTGTTTGCACCAAAGAGTCCATCATATACCACCTAACCAAAAGGAAGGAGCAGATTAGAGAGTGTCTGGCTTCACTTTCAAAGATTTTCATTCCTCTTCTTTAAACACTGTCATCAGTAACAATGCCTCCTACCTCTAAGTACTGGAGCAACTGTATCAACAAAACGATTAGGAAGTGTAACTTTGGAAAATAAGCATCACCTGAATGTTAGCTGGGAACATTTCTGCAGCTTGCTGGGATCGTAGAAGATGAGGAACAATCTTTAATTTAACACGGGTGCTGACTGATTCTCGTTTCATTTCTGGTTTCAGAACAGATCCCTGTCAGAAACAGAGATAAAATAGTACATCTTTGGATACCAGTAAATTACTTTCTGCTGCAAATCAGACACACTGGCAGAGAGAAAAAAAATATTCAAATAGCACAAATATTCAGTGAAAGCAGATATCAAAGGAAGTGATAGATTTAAGAAATACTTTTTTAAAATAAAATAAGACACTAAAATTACTTCTTCAGCAATTAAGAAGATAGATGACTCTGAAGGCAAATCTTACCTCCTTGGTTTTCAGTGGTATATCCCCAAGATACACTTTATACATTTTGTTGATGATAGCAGGATTGTTCCAGTCAATTAAACTGAAGAAAAAAACCACATTGAACACCAACATGTTATGATTCTGATCTTTGACTAAATACAGTCTTTCTTAAAATACAGCATTTTGCATCATATTCATATTATTCACAAAATTTACACAGAACTCCACAGTTTGACTTCTAACCACTTTTCCCACACCCACATAATATACAATCCTAAAGAATGCGAACTAATTACCCTTAAACAATTTCTGACAACATATCAAATAATTTGTTAGAAATCTACAAGTTCTCTTCTCTCTCAGTGAAATGACACATACAGACCACAGTAATCTACCAACTGAATATCAAATGATAATCTGTAGAGTAGCATATATTTCTCATAAAAGACACTCAGCAGTACATATCGTCCACCCAGTTATTTTTCTCTCTGGGCAAAGAATACCAACTCAGAAGGAAAGATGAAACAAGCAGCAAAGGAGAGATTAGCTTCCTTAATCAGGCTTTATAATTTAAGAATCATCTCCCCTGTCATGACTGAGGTACATGAACAGACTTCAGCTGCAGAAGGTTTCATGTTACAAATTTGACTCCATGTTAAATAGTCCTACAGAAGCCACCTACACATTTCAAAGATGGGCCTGTCTTGCTCCAACCTCCTACATGAGCCAGCAAATCTCCCATTGTCAATGTCTCAGCAAGCAGTATCAACAGCCATTACTCTGACCTCTTGATGAGTTAAAGACAGAAGCATTGTCTTTAGATGATGAAGGATGAACTGCAGGTAAGCAAAAGTTCCAGTAATAACAACAGTGCTTGCCAAACTATCTAGACTATGATCCATTTCACAATTAGACTCTTTACTCTCCTAATAAATTAAATGAAAGTATACTTTTCTGGGAATCATTTACTAAAGCTTATTGACAACTGATAATCCACAGAGGGCAATGTGGAAACCACTGTTACTCTTTATGATCTGGAAAGAAAATGGCTCAAAAGTGATAGCAAAAATGATCAAACTCACAGAGCTAAAGCTGTCTGCTCTGGAGCCAAGTGATATTTCCAGCTGCAAAACTGCAAATCACACCATTCCCAGCCCAGTGGGAATACATGGCAGCTTCAGAGATATACAGGGGACTTAAGCCTTCCTCCCCTTGAGCACAGGCCTCTCTAGAGGCTATATTCTCTACATCCATTGCAGCTAGCTGTTTCAGGAATACTAACACCATCTTTTCCAACCATCCAGACCTTACCTCTGCTTGCTCTTTAGTTCAAGATCTGCTGCAGTGGCAACACTGTGTCTTGTATCACTGGAGGCTACAACCAGGTGTATAACAGCTTCAAGTTCGGGCACTTGCTCAGCCTCAATGAACTTGACTATCCCCAGCTTACACTGTTCAACACCAGGGAAAGAGACAGTGTTACTGACAAGAAAGCAGTTACAGTAACTGTAGGCGCTCAGCTGTCTAAAATCATGGCTTCTGCTTGTTTAAGAAGTTCACATGCTCTCCATCTCTTAGCTTGCCTCCTGTCAAATTCATCTCCAGCAAAGTACCAGTATTACCATTACAGAATACTCTGTTACACCACTGCTAAAAAGGGATGCCTCAGACACAGAAGACACTGTTGCAACCTTTGGGAGTAAAACACAAGGGTAGGCTACAGTTATGGCTGCTTCTTAACCATCTTCCTCCCCACCACTACAAAATTCCTTAAGGCATCATGCAAAATCCCTCAATAAATTCCCTCAGGGCAACTAAAGACCCAGTCAGAATCAGTTACAAATTTTCCCTTCAGCTCTCCATTCCTCCATCCACAACCATCCCCATTACCACGCACCAAGAAGCAGCCCCACAGCTCTGAATACCTGTTCTAGTAGCTCTGGTGTCCATGGACTATCTCCAATTACCCTTTTGGCTGCATAAAAGCTCATCCCTGGAGGTGGCTGAGGGATTCCAGAACCTCCCGTGCTACTTGATGAAGACCCCTGGGCTGAGGGCACGTTTTGTCGACTTTGAGATTCATTCAATACAAACCTAAGCAGGCAGGGAAAGACTTTTATTAGAGCCTTTTCCAATCCACATTACCAGCTGAATTAGATTCTGGAATTGAGAAAGACACATAACTTGTCCAACTTCATTATCTTTCTTTAATTAATCCCATGACTCTAACACAAACCAGAATTAGAGGCTCTGCTACCAATTATCCCAACATATTCTGCAAGAGCCATAACAATGTCATTGTAAATGAAAATAAACTTCAGTTAGAAAAGGGAAGGGTCCACTGGCATTTCCAGAAAGAGTTCTTAACTTACAAACAAGAAAAACTTATCTCTTTTGTATCAGAAGTAAATATTCATGCAGTACTACATTCAAGAAACTCATGCTAAAAGCTCCAGTAACATTTGTATGATTTCTACAAAAACCACAAACCTAACAAGGGAAACAATGAGGGATATGCAACACAAGTGGCAGGAAACAAATCCTGATATAAAAAAATAAATGCGATACTGTCTTGGAAAATGGCAGCTTTAGTACTGGGCAGGGAAGGAAATCAAAAATAAAAAGAAGTTTACCCAGCCTGCTCTTTTCTAAAACCAGCTAGTCTAGCTGCCCTGTGTTCACCTCCATGCTTTCCTAAAAGCCATCCCACCTCTCCATGTATCCTTGGAAGCTGGCCAAATGGGCCTCAAAATCACAGTGCAAAGACCAGCAAGAATTATGTTGCCCCAGCCAGCCTCCCATCTGCATTCAGCACACAGGCAACAAAAAGAGGTAAACAATCTCAACAATAAAGATTCATTCCACATCTCATTAGTTAAAACTTTAAACAATTTATTATGAGCTTCAAGCCCGACAGTTAAGTTTTCTGATTACTTTACTGCAGTAAACAGACCAAGTTCTAACAAGCATAAATTAGCTGTAAACCACTGCAAACAGCTTCACCTCAGGGAGCAAGACTTTAAGAGACAGACACCCAGAGCCACAGACTAGCTCAAGACACTCTCTAGCATCTTCTAGAAAGAAAATTGAAATTCACCTCCCACTTACTGTCTCTGAATGTTTTCTCAGAGGTCTCTTCTAACCTAAATGATTCTGTGATTTAAAAAACTCATGCTTGGTCAGAGTATTAAGAACAGAAGGGAGTGAAATCCCACTGGAAAGCCCAATGACTTCATCTGTTGAAGCTATAGCCATGGATGAAGCTAAGAGCAATAAACCTGGGCCAACTGAAGAGTGTGACTCATGAACAGAAGAACAGGCATTCGAAACTATAAGTTGCAAGATTTTGTAGATTCAAACAAAAGGGAAGTGGTCCCCAAATTATCTGATGGGAAGCACAGCCTCAAACAAATCTACATCGAGAAAGACCATATGTGCTTGTTATTTTAAGTTCATTCCTTTAGGTTAACCAATTCAGGTGAGCAAGAGTTATGAGCTCAAAAAAACCATACTGGCACCAATCCTATGAGACTTTTATTGCCAGAAAAAATAGAAACGTGTTCTACCATCAAAATTATTTCTACTCTCTTTCAAACCAAAAGCTCCCCTAGCAATACAAAGACACAGAAAAATCAGTGAGTGGAAAAGTATTTTGAGAAAGTATTGATTTTAGACACTAGAAGGTTCCTAACAAGCAGTGATCAGAAAATTCAATCTGGTCTGTAAATCCTTCTTGCTTTCAAAAACAGTGTTCACACTAAGACAACATCACTGCAGTTAGAAAATTTTTCACCAGAAGACAGACAAAAAATAAATCTTGTTCAAAGGTTCACCTCTGGAAAGAACAAGTTTTTGGAGATTATTCTTGCTTATGACCTCAGAGGAATAAGCCTTAAAATTCAACTGCAGAAAGACGAGCACACATTTTTGTCCAGCTTCTATTTGAAAGGGTTGCCTATTTAACAGATAGCTCACATGTCTCATAGTTTCACTTTCATCTCAAAAGAGGTAAGGACAGCACTGTGTAACACCTAATTAAGTAAAAAAGATGTTTTGTAAAATAAGGAAGATGGTGGTCCTGTTCTTAAAATTATCAACTTCTTTTGTACCTTTCCACTGCTTTCATTCGAGCCAGGAAGTAACAGCGTACTTTAAATGAGTTTCCAAGAGTGTAGTTTGTACTGTTTCACACAAAAAGAACACATCAATGCTAGAGAAGACTGGTATCAACTCACCCATAAGGCATAAGAAGAACATCCAACATAAAGTCCAAAAGCAGCTGTACAGTCTTTGGTTTTTCAGCAAGATTAAATGGAGAAGCTGCTGCTTTCAGTGGTTCAGCAGGGTATTTCATGTGAAAAAGGGTTGGTATTAGAAGATGCATTAGGCTGAAAAACAATTACATTTACTGCAACCATTTAAAAAAACCATACCTGTTTATTTATAACATACAAGAGAAAAACCTTTTACAACAAACCTGGTCCTTAATAGCAAAAAAAAAAAAAAAAAAAAAAAAAAAAAAAAAAAAAAAAAAAAAAAAAATAACAAAAAAAAAAACACCTCTTAAAACACCNAACGTTAAACCCATTCATAATCCAGTGGCCTCTATTTAGCACCTGATGTGCTTAAAGATGGAAAGCAGAAGGTAAATTGGGATTTGTCCTTAAAATAGAACACGTGTCTGCATGCATGCAGACATTTGTAGAGATAAAGTCACTGTCATTGTCCAGATTTTTGGCAGTTTCATAATTATGCCACAAAAGAATTTAGGACTGTCTCATCCTTAAAAAACACTGGCAAATTCACGGGTTTGTATATCAGTACAGCCAGATTCTCCAAAGCTCTCTTCACTCATGTACTTGCCTTTTAACTGGGAAAACCATGCTTCAAGTATTTTCACAATAATCTCATGAATGGAAGCAAGATTTTACTGCTACACCTTTCAGTAATGTAATTTTAAAAATATTTTTACACCATCACAGTATGTAGAGTGAATGACAACATGATTCTAATTACATTTTACAATGCCAGCACAATGGAAATTCATCTTAGTGTAGGTAAGAACTAGGCCTATCAGTAACAATTTTCTAGAGGTTCTTAGTACACAGCAGTTCCTAACAGTCTTTTTTTCACATATTACAACTTAGCTAAAATTCCTATTTACTTGAAACACTATCTCTCAATTTAAAGAGGCCAATCTGAGACATCCAGCGATGCTCCTGCAGCTGGTTAGAGGGTATCTACAGAAGGTCTGGCCTTAAGCTGGTAACCAGAACTTGATGAAGACGCACAGGGGATATGACAGGCATTTCACTTCCATGATAACACAGACCTCTTATCATATAGGGAGTCTGCTGCTGCCAATTCTGTATATTATTACAGCATTAAACTATAAGAATTTTTTGTACCACCCAAATGATGAATTACTGATCCAAATTTTACATGCCAAGAGCATCCTAAGTAATGAAGACAGCACTAAGGAAAAGAAATCTTTTAACAACTGATACAAATTATTTTACTAAAACAATACCAACAAAATTCACTCCAAGAGTAAATAGTTATACCTATCTTGTTGTGGTTGAGGTTTCCCTTCCATTGCAGTGAGAAGGGTTGGAGCCAATTCACACTGCTTTTCCACAGGCAGACGGGGGTATCCCATCTTAACATAAATTATGGTGAAATTCTAAAAGAGTAGAAAAAGCACACAGTATTTTAGAGAAAAGAAGTGTGTCTTCCTTAACCTCTTCTTGTATGTTCTTCCTGCTACATAATTGGGTATTGGAAACAACATATACTTCGTAAGACAAATTTCTTAAGTCTAAGACTTATCAGACTGACAACCACTAAAGTGGAGACTCAGCAAGGACTACTCAGAGCAGGTCTTGCTGGGCCTCTGCTTTAAAGGGTGGAAAAAAAAAAAAAACAAACTCGCTCCAGTTTGTCTTCTTCACTGCTAATTTCACTGAAAGTGTCTGCAACTAAGCAACAGCTTAAAAGAAAGCAAATGTAATAACCTCTCTTACTTATTTCTGAAATAAAATAGAAAACTATATTAAATAAATACAAAGTCAGCAGCATAGACAAAATTTCTGTTGAAAATATGTTTCTAAATCACCTTATTTAAATCTGTAAATGCAGGTAAGAGTCCAGTGACAGGACAGCATAGCACAGCAGTTCTAAATACAAGATTATCTAACTGTCATACTGTCCATCTAAATCCAGCCAAGAGCTGCAGTGGTAAGAGCTGTGTTCCATGATCTAGCTGAAAGAAGTGCCAAAGAGGAGTGCTGTAGAGCACGACACTACTTTGTAGATGACACTTGAGTTAAAATGCTATGAATCCTTATGATGCAAAGCAATACACATCACCGGGATACATTAATGAAAAGATGTTTTAGACAAGTACAGCCAAATACAGAGTTTGTCAAGTTTGTCTTTTAGACTTGGTCATTTCTAAAAACTGAATTACAGATAATGCCACTTGCTTAGGACAACCTAAGATTACTTTTATGTATGTCACCGCTGTTAAAAGTCTAAATATTTCCCCATACAATTCTAAGATTTTTGTAAAGTTGTATTTTTAATTTATGTACAGGACTGAATTGTAAAATGAAAAGTACAAAGTTTTACTATGATTTAGTCACTTTTGTTACATGGTGATTTGCAACAGACCTATTAAAATTGAAATGTAAAACTGTTTCATAGTTTCAGAAAAACATTTTAAAACTATTTTCACTTTTTAAATTAGATTGAATGAAATAATCTATGAAAGATTCATCATCTATAAAATAACAGTTTTTTCATCTTGGTCAGCTAAGGTATAGACCCTAAAACCTCATAAAAATACAGGTCCTCATGTGTTCAAAGAGATAAAGATGTTTTAAGTAAAACTCTAATCCTGCAGATATCGGGATAAGGATTGGTAGCTGCTTGCAAAATGCAGCTTTTACCAATGAACAGATTCTTTACAATACAAGCAATGACAATTCATGCAATCATGAAATACCAAGAGTAACTGTCAGTAATTCAAATTACAAAATGCTTTATGAAACTAAGTTTCACCCACGCCAAACTATAAAATTGAATATTAAAAAAACTCTTAAAACATCAACCTCTTAACAATTACATACTTGCTAGGAAAACTGAAAGAGCTAAATACAGGAGCTTTGAAGAATATTCTGCTTGCTGAAGTAAAGCAGCAAACAGTCTTGGAAGAACAGACACTTACAGTGACAAATGAAACTGCAGAAGGATCTTGATACTGAACTAGCAATGTCTCTACTGGAAGCTGAATTTTTGGTCGACTTTTGATGCGTTTATTCAGATGAACCAGCAGCTCCATGACCTGACAGGAAGAAAAAAAAAAAAAAAAAC